>VZTB01007819.1:614806-773097 GCA_013397245.1 Thryothorus ludovicianus
TGGGGGTGAGCCCCGGCCCCGCTTCCCTTCTGTCTCCCGCGGGTTGGGGGTGAGCCCCGGCCCCGCTTCCCTTCTGTCTCCCGCGGGCTGGGGGTGAGCCCCGGCCCCGCTTCCCTTCTGTCTCCCGCGGGCTGGGGGTGCGCCCAGCGCCGGGGCTGCTCTCGGTGCCTGGTTCCGGCAGCGCTCCCGCCACGCTTCAGATGATAACACCATACTTTATTTAATTTCCTTCACGAGAGCTGGTGCTCTTGAGAAAGCCGCTGCACTTCCACCAGCCTTATTAGGAGCATTTTCTCGTTTGCTCCGGCAGGGGAAAAAAAAAAAAAAAAAAAAAGAAAAAAAAAAATAAAGCGGCGTAAAAACAACCAGCTGCCTCCTCTCCTGAAGTCATAAATAAACTCCAGCACGAGCGAGGGTTGGTGCCGCTCTCGTTTGCACCCATGTCAGTGATGAATAATTTTATTGCTGTTGTTAAAGTTGTGTGGGAATTGTCTGTCGGGGTGGGATTGCTTCGCTGGTCCTGGGAGCAATGAGGGCTGGATTGGCGGGATGGATTGATGGGTTTCCAAGTGTATCAATTACGGGATACACTGCGATGTCCTTGTTTTTCACTTGCTTCGCTTTGATTCCTTCGGTATTGGACATGAAATTAAACTTCTTTTTATACACCCTTTTTTTTTTTTTTAAACCTTGTGTAAACAATTTGGAAGAGATTACTTGTTTTTTTTTTTTTTTTTTTTCGGCAGCAGGGTTTAGTGTCTGTGTCTATACATATTTTTGTACCCACTCAACTGTAGGTGTTAGTGCATTCAGCTCCTGTAATAATGCGAGTTTTCAGAGGCAGTGGTAAGTCAGCTAAATTAGGTAATAGAAACAAATACCTTTGGTACTGTGTATGAGTAGTGATAGTGGTTTCACCAGGAATCTAGTTATCATACATCAAACAATTTGGAACTACTTCTTTCAACAGGTAATGATGCTGTGAGTATTTCAATGTGTGGAGACCACTGCCAGTCACGTCATGTGCTTGTGCCATGAAACTTTTATTACTTCCTGTGATTGTGCTTGTCAGTCTACCATTAACTACTAGTTGCAAACGCATTATTGTTTCTGTCAGTTGGTCATCAGTCCTGTTTATGCCCAGAGCCAGGTAGTGCATTGAATTCAGGAAAGCAGACCTGCAAGGGAAAAAGGATGGCCAGCCATATCAGGTGATCATTATCCCTTTGGCAAAAAGTTTAATTGCTGTATATTGCAGCAAAAGGGAAATGGTACACCTAAGAATGAAACTTCAAGGAATTTTTTACTATTTTAGGATATATTTCAATGATGGAGTACCAACAAATAGTTATATTTTGGAGATAAGTGACATTTGTGGTTGATATTACTGGTTTACCTGGGGAATAGGGGTCTGGATGCTGTGCATTATCCATGCATGAGCTTAACATGGAGTCTGTGGAAAACCTAGATGAGAAGAAAAGCAGGTTGACTTGATGATGAGCTAATACTGTAGAGCTTTCTTGTATTGAGACTTTAGTAATTACCACTTAAATGTAGTGAAGTACCATTCTCATTAAGTAATTGCGTGGTGTAAATACAAATCAAGTTCTTGGATTGTTTTGATAACTGTGAAATAAAAATTATGCAGTGTTATAGCATTTAATAGCGATTAATTTATTGGCAGAAGAAATTATAGTGATTTCTGTGGTGAGCTTCTCTTCCGATTTTCAGGACTGATAATTAAATTTTCATGGTTTTCAGGAAAGGAAGCATCTGCACTAGCATCTTCATTCCAATCAGCAGTGTGTTTTTGAAGGAAGTGTCCCAGTCTTCCCCAGTTCTGTGCTTTGCTTCATGTCTCGGGGTGTCAGAGCACAGGAAACAGCATTTGTGCAGGTGGTGCTGAACTGGGCAATGTACTCCTGGTGCTTTGCAGAGCTTGGACGGTGTTTGAGCCTCAGCTGACTCTAGCTCACTCAAGCTAGAGTCAGCTAAACTTGGAAAATTTGTGTTATTTGGACATTCGATCCTCTGTACCAGCCCCTGAGCTCTGCACTGTGCTGCAGCCAGTGCAACACAGTAATGTAGACATAAATCAACAGGGGTGGCACTGCAATTCTGAGACTTCCTAGTGTGTTTGCAAGCATAGCCTATACAAACACACATTTAATAGCTTAGGACTGTTATGTCAATGGGTATGATTGCATCACCTATACCACACTGCATCCTGTGTGTGTATTAAGTGAGAGTGGGATAACTGACAATTATGTCCCTGTTCCGTTTTGAACTCAGCATTGATGTTGACTTACCAAGAAACTCCACTGAGCAAAGAGGTAATTTAAATAGGCTGAAACATTGTTTTCAGTGAAAAGTAAATTAAAAGAAACCAGCCAGTTAAAAATGAATAAAAATATATTATTAAAGGATTAGGTGTTTAAAAAAAAAAACCAACCAAACTAATAAAAACAAACCAAAATGCCGACTGAGAGATAGTTATACTTGCATTAGATCACAGAAACTTTTGTTTTCCTTCCTGGTATCTTTTCACTAGTCCAAATATCTCTTCTCCCTTTCTCATATATTTATTTTTATTAAACTTGCAAAAAGGTAAATAATATCTCATTCTTGATATGTGTTGCCTGGCCAAACTATACGCTTTAATTTGTAGACATGAGTTAGTTTTACCTGCCCACTAATCACCTGGCTGAATTACTCTGTATAAAAAGCTCTTTTTGCTATCGTGGTGTTTGTAACTGATACTAAATCTCCGAATGTTCCAGGAACTGTTCATAAAGTTTTGTTAATAGAGATGGTCACCTTCCTGACTTGGTATTTCTTTCAGTTTGTTGCTAAATTCTTTTTTTTTCTTCCCCATCTTAGTAGTTTCATGAGAGAGACTAAAAAGCTGCTTCATTTATTTTGGCTAAAACACCAGAGAGATCCACTGGTTACTTGAGATGTAGATTTTTTTTTAATGTAACAAAAAGACTAAAAACAGCCTCAGCTGTTGCCCAATTAACCGGTCCCTCAGTGGTTCAAAGCAGGAAGCTTGGAGAATGATCTGGTTTGGATATAGCCATTTTTATCTTAGTGTAATATCTTTAATCTTGTTTTGTCTTGAAACATTTACCAGAAAGGATTTCCCTCAAGGGAAAGGACATTTTACCCTGATGAGGAAACTCTGGTTATCTTTCACCAGGGAATATGAGAAAATGGGGAGGAGCTGGGGTTTGGAAGTGGCTGCCATGACTGAGGGGTACCTTGGGGAATTCATCTGAGGAGAAGATATGAGACTTTCTTTGGGCCAACAATTGAGTGTTCTGGCATCCAGAGTGGAAGGGATGTGTGAGTCCTTAGACAACGCAACTTTGAGTTGGTTTAAGCTTCTGAATCTATTGCTGATGATAAGATCTCCTCAAATTCAGACATTGGAGAGTATTTTGAGAAAATAAGGTTTTTTTCCCAGCCTTCAGCAGTGTTTGGGGCATTGTATTGTGGTGTTTGCTCAGCCTGTGCCCAGCTGACCCCTTGCTGGGGTGATAGGCAGACTTGCTGCTCATTCTTTAGTGTCTTAAATCCATGAGTCTGCATGGAAGGATGGAGGAAACAAAAGAAACAGTTTGCACGGGAAACTGTGACATTAGCAAACCTCCTGCTTTCTGGGGCACAGAGTGAGTAAAAAGAGGATAATAGACATTTTCCTCCAATATTGCAGTTGTGCTAACTATACCTTGTAAGAATTGGGTATTAGAATAATTCAAAGTAGAGTAGTGAGATTGGTGGTGGTGCTGTAAAACTGTAAACTGGAACTGTAAAAATGTCCTTGTGAGGAGGGCCCAAGCACTGACATCCTCCTGTGGGCTTGTGTGTGTTTTGCAGGAATCCACTTTTAAAGACAGTTGCTTGTGTTTCTGATTCCAGGACATGTTGTCTCATGACTTGAGCTTTAGCCACTCATGGATTTTTACAACAAACTTATATGCTGCAGGCAGACCACATTTGTTACCATAATTGTAGGAAATCCTACAAGTAATTTACCTTACTGGACCAATAAGTGTGCTGCTTTCACCTAGACCATTTGACTGGTTTCTCTCTCTTCCTGATGGGCTTGCCATGAAGAAACAGCACAGGACCAGGCTGGGCTAGTGTGTATCCAGATCAATCATAATGTATTTTTGTACTTAGGTTTGGTGAGGTTAAGGACAGGCTGTGGGCTGAAGAGCAAGTTCCTGCCCACCAAAAAATATCTTAAACATCTCTACTTTACAAAAGGTAGCTGCTTATTTTCTCCTATCCTGAACACTCACAAGCAGAGTTAACTTGTTCAGGATATTTAATTGCTCTGTAGGTGTTGTTTTCAAATTAGGAAATTTTGAAGAAAACTGTCAAATTCACCAAATAAGCAAGCCACAGAAGAGGCAATTAGCAGTAGAGGAATATTTAAATGTCAGATTTCTGGCATCTGAATCTTGGATTTAATTTGTCAAGGACTTATCTCACCTTGTGCATGTTGGATTTTTTGGAAGGAGGAATATGATTTCTGATGACTGTTGAGCCCAGTACTTCATTCTCCATTTAGGTGAAATTCCCAGTGACAGTGGTGACTCGTGCTTACACTTCTGCAACATTTGATTATACTTTTATTGCTAATATCTAAAGAGCATATATAAATATAGGAACTGAGCACTCTTTGTCACTCACTATGAACACCAAGGCCAAGCTTTGTTTGAGACTGATGGAATCTGAAGTGTCCAGTTGTTTTTTGTCAGCTGTGCAAAGTGGCCATGAGTAAACACTGAAGGGCTGGAATCCAGGGAAGACAGGAAGCAAGGGGTTAATGTGTGTCGCAGGAAAAGTTACAGGAAGTAGATTTCCATTCTGATCAGATTCTATTTTTTTACAGCTCTTGACCACCTCCTGTATTCTGGGAGCTCTTCACTGACACGTGGGTATCAGTGTTCTTCCTCTCATGTTGCAGGAGAAAGATGGGGGGCAGATTGCAGGTTGAGTTGGGCAGGACTTGCTTGGTTAGGTGCAGAGCCACGCTGATGTAGTTTTATTAGCCTGCTCCCAGATACTGTGCAGGAATACAAATGGCCTGAAGTATGGAGAAAGTGTGTATAGACAGCAGGAGGTAAAGCTTCCTTTTATTCAGTTTCTCTGTCTGTCTCTGGCATAATCTGTCCCTGCAGAGCAATTACAGTCCTTGTAATAGTACTTACAAAGATGCTGTTTAATAAAACTCCCACGTGAGTGGATCCTCAGGGTTTCTCTTCAGAGGGGCACACAATCATTAGGCTCAGATGTGGTGCTGTGCTTCCCCAGGAAGGTTTATGCTGATTCTGCTTCTCCAGGAGAAGACTGAATCAACAAACACTAGTCCTTTGCAAAGCTTCAGGACAAGGTTTTGGGCTCAGGTCTGCCTGAGCAGCAAGGTCATGCATGGCTAAAATCAGCAACCTGTCCTGGAATGAAGGTTAGCCATACAGATGAAGTGCAAGATGAGGATTTCAGTCTCTGTTATGTCCTTTTTTGGTGATTTTTGGGCAAGGCTCTTCCCTTGTCCTTTTAAAATTTTTTTCTTCCCCTGTGGAAATACTTTTCTTCCTACAAGAACCTATATGTGGAAACACATGCTAGCCTTTAGAGAGTTTAGAGGTGTGATGGTGGTGTGAATAGAGAGCTACCCTGAAGTGAAAATGTTGAACTCCACCTAGTCAATATTCCTCGTACAAGCTGATGGTTTGTATTTCAGTTCTGTTTTCCAGAAGCTTTTTGAAATTTGCAGATGTGTCTTCACACTTTTTTCAGCCTGAAGAGTGAAGTAAATGGAATATGATTGAGATCACAGTTGTGTTTAGATGGTTGGTTCTACATTTATTTATCTTCAGTTGCACATTGGTTACCTTTTATGCGCCAATGTCTGTGTAGAACTGTGAGGAAGGAGATTTACTTACTCAAGAGATGTGATTCTGTAGAGTTATATATAGTAAAGCAGTTTTACTGGCTACAGCTCTTTAAAATTTCATATATATATTTCGAATTAAAATCTCAAATGAAAACGACACCCAAGGTTGTCAAACCAAAATGACACTCTGGTTTACACGTCACCATGTAAGCAGGGATTTTTGAACTTCTGTCATTTGTGTGCTAAGGACCTCTGTTGTTCACCAAGTAGTATTTCTTTGCAGGGTGTGTTTGCTGCTCTTGTTCTAATGGAATACCTGTACCTGCAGCAGAAATACAGCTGAGCTCTTAGTTACTTGGAAGAGATGTACTCTAATTCCACACTATTGCTGCCTTTCTATGACATTTGAGAATATAGAAAGACATTTCACTCCATGGTGTGAAATGGCTTTTTCTTGTCTAGGGAATAAAGGAGGTCTGCATGCATTGTATTGCTTACAAAAAGAATCTGACAGCCTTTCTGTAGCATGCCTTGGCTGACAAGTCCGCATGGTTCACATTAAGTTTCTCTAAAGGGATGTCAAATCTTAGTCCTCCCTTGGGAGATACCTGGATCTTATCAGACATGGCTGACTCAAAAAGAAAAGTAAGTAATGGTTTTTTTCTTTCTAATGCTTACTATCCAAGTGTTATTGATCACATTTAAATGAATTTTCTGAATGTGTCCTCTACTAAATAAAAAAATGTTATGAACTGCTGATGGAAAATTGAATATTACAGCAGTACTTAAATAGACTGTATTTAGTGTTCAGTTGCCAAGGGCAACCTACATAAAGTTTGGGTTTTTCAGGCTGTGGTGCCCTCAGGTATGCAAGAAGAGTAAGTGCTGATCTTAACTAGCTGCAGGATAGTCTGGTGTTATTTCATACTAGGATGCTTTACATTCTTGAAGCACGTGTTTGAAGCTGTGGAAATTATACTGGAGGCTGTTGATATTTCATCATGCAATTGAATTGTTTGCTTCAAAATAATGCCTCATACTTTTGTGCATTAGTTGATATGAATCTGATTATTTGTCACTTCTGCTCTGCTGCCATGAAGATAGATGATCCTATGATTTTATAACTACTACAGTTCTATGTAACTAGTAGATTAGAGCCACTCTTGACTGTGTATGTATACTGTAGATGATCAATTTCTTTGAAATCAAGCATCTTGCATAGCTAAGTATACCTATAGCACCCAAGCTTTGGCCTGAGTGTCTTTGACCTCCTGAAACTTGCTGTTGTTTTCATTTGATGTTGATAGAGGTATAATATTTGAAAAAGTTCTAAATATTTGCAAAGTCAGTTATATTGTTTGAGGTGTCAGATTTGATGCAGAGACCTAAATGAAGTGGTTTTTAATGATGACTGTTTTTCCCTTTTTCCTTTTAGTTTGTAAAAGGTCCTGTTACGCTCATCTATACATGACTTGGCGTATGGATTCCGTATCCTTGCTGGCTGAAATTCTCGTTTATGTGATTACTGTATTTTTTCCAGTCTGGTCCTATTAATAAATATCCTGAGGCTTGCAAAGCACTTTGTTTAAACACAAGCTGTGGAAAAGAATCTGAAGATCATTGTTTGATTAAGCTTGCTTAAAAACTTGGAAGTGTATTTCTGCTTTCCAGGTGGGGGTTGTGAATGAGCACAGTATGTAGGGCTATCTGTATGAAAACCAAAGCAACCCCATAGACAAATTGTGCTGGAAGAAAACCATCGGTGCTTGCAGCTTGGTCCTGTTCTTGCTGAAATATGTCCCAGTTCTTGAAACATATGTGGAGTCCAGCCTTGTGCAGGGGCCACACCCTCCATTTCCCTTGGCAAATTGTCTCACATTCCAGTGACCCTCTGGATAAAACATCTTTTAATTGGTACTGTGGCTTTAAATGTTTATTTTTTTTTCCTGTGGTAAATTGTTCTTGTCCTGTATCACTGCATGCTGTCATTAATATTTGCATTCTGTTATTATGTATCCCTTTAAATGTCAGGTTTTGTAGCTGCACATAGTGAGTATTGGAAGTATTCCTAATTTCTATGAAAGTTATCTTAAACCACAGTGAGTCATTTATTTTACTTCAGAGTATGGCACTGAGGAACTTGTGGTAGAATGTCAGAGGGGTTTTCTTGTTTGCAAGCAGAGATCTCTATGAGAAATTGAGGAACCCCCTGATTAGGCGGTTGCTCCCCTCCCAGATGCCTGTTTCTGTGGTCTCCTTTATGAGTGCTTTCGTTGTCGAGTTCACAGCCTGTTCTGGCCTCTGAGCACATCTGGACAAATGGTAGAAATGGGTGGCAGGAGAGGAAGTACATGGCTTGGCTTTAACTGCAGGGTGTATGTCTTTGAGAGTTGTAGCTGCTGAATCTCTTGCTTCTTGTGGTGTCTGCAGTGTCTTGCCCGAGTAGAGGCAGCAGCAATGACCAGGGGTCTTGTTTCAGCCCATGAGAAGCACACGTGAACCTCAGGGGTTGCCCCTGCAGTGAGGGATGCAATGTGGTCAGGTGCTGAGATCAGGTTCCTGTCTCAGCGGTGGGTTTTCCCTGGAGAGATGCACGTTCATAGCTCTCAGCATTGTTTGGGTGACAGCAGCACATTCTGACACCTGTGTTTAGCCCAGGAGCAGGGGAGCTGCTGAGCCATGTCCTTGTAACCTCAGAAGCTGAGTTACCTGAGCTGACTGTTGGAGGAACACGGGAGGTGACTGCCAGCTGTGAGCAGCTGGGAATTGCACCCCTCGCTTCCAGTTGTACATGATGGACACAAGCTCAAGTTTTTCCAGGAGTAAAAACTGCAGTGTCACACAAGTGCATGAGTCAATCCGGCCCTCAGCATGACCTTGTACTTTTGGATTTAAAGCCACTGGGCTTTCCAGAGGCAGTTCTCAGTCCTTCTTCACTGGAAAGTGAAATCCCGCTCAGCTGTGATTCAGGGCACACAGTTTTATCTTTTGGGCAAGGATCTTGCTGGTGAATCATTCTGGGCTGTTTTGTTTTCTTGTGGCTGAGTGAGCCCACAGTTGGACACTGTGGCTGGAAGAAATGAACTTGCTAGTGATGAGCTTTTGTTTTTGGAGTTCTTGAGGACTGATAATTTCTCTATAAATATTTGTGGGTTTTTTAATTTTTTTATTTTTGCGTGTCTTACCTTGAAATGTATTCACAAGGTCTGATTTAGCTTGATGTAAATCTGAAATTCAGTCTAAGGCCACAGGTGAATGGGCTAATTGAATGAAAATTTTTGAGCTCTATTGCCCCTTACCTGTCTTCTTCCAGAATGTCTCTGCATTTTAGTAAAGATTTTCCATGCGTGAATGCACAGCCCATGTGAAGCAATGTTGAATTCTATATTTTAGGAATTTAAGATGATAAAAATGTTGCAAGAGGACAGAATTAACCTCTGTCAGAAATAGAGAGGAGGAAAAGGGTAAAGAGATCAAACTGTGCAGTCCTTTGTACATTGTATGTTACTCTGTCAGATGTTTTTGTTATTTTATTGTAACAAGGGGAGTTGCTTACATTTATTTATGGAAGAGATGCTCTTGTCCTTTTTGGATGCTGATCAGCTAATGATTTCCCTTCTGGCTAACTATATTTATTGGGAGACATCCTCCCTGCTGTGAGCCCTCTAATGAACAATAATTGTCTCGCAAGAGGTGATCCATGGCTTTGGAAGTGGTCCTTGCAATTCTTTATTTTCTGATTGCATTGTAGTCTTGAAAGCATTCATTTGTATGAGAAATTTGGGAGTCTTCAGTTGCTGAGTCAGTCTGCATGATTTTGGATAGTTTGTTGTCAGTGATGCTGAATTATGTATTTTACTTCCAGAGAGTATACATAATGGATGGAGAGTATTTAAATCCTTCAGTACTGGAACAGCATTTCTGGCCATAAGTTAAAATTGCCATAGTGCCTACTAGTCTCTGAATTGAGCTGAACTTGACTCAAGATTGTGGCCCTTGATACAGTGGTATGACTTTATTTTTTTCAATACTATGTGTCACACCAATTTGTATCATTTTTCCTTTCTGCATTTCCATCATCCATTTCCAGTCATCTCATTATGTATTTGTGTTGGTGCAGGCTCTCTCAAACCCGGGTAAGCAAGAACTATTTTTGTGCCCTTAAATATGTCATAGGGGCCTTTAGTCATCTTCTGTGAAGTGATGGGAAAAAATTGCTTGGCTGATTGTCAAATTTATTGTCTTTCACCAACTTGGAGGTGTGTACAACTGCATTTGAAAAGATGCCTTTACTAGGAGCCAGTCCTGTTCATCCCAGCTGAGGCATCGAGCTGTGACTTTTTTTGTCGTGTGGTGTTGCCAGATAATACCCAGTAATTGTTGCTGTGCAGCAAAACAATTTTATGCTGTTGCAACTCCTTTCTCTCAGCAAGACTGAAAAAGGTGAAGGGGACAGCGTTTCTGTCCTATCTTAAATGAAGAGTAACTAAAATGCACACAGGGAGAAAATCTTATAAGTAGCAAGCTGCTGTTTTATTGGTTTTTTTTATTTTTCTTCTCTCTTGAGCATAACCTTAAAGTGTTTGACAAGAAATATTATTGCCAGGAAGTCCTTACAATTATTATTTATGTCTGCAAATAGAATGCCTGTTCCTTTAGCTAGCACATAATATTAAGCAGAGTTTACTTATATCTTACTATATTTTGTACTAGTTTAAATCACTTGCCCTTTATGTAGAATTCATGCCTGAAATTCCAGCTGAAGAAGTATCATTAAATTCCTTTCCTTTCCTATTATGTTTCTGTTGATGGTTTTTTATCTATTGCTTATTTTAAAGTTCTTTTAAATTCTTTCTCTTGCAGGAAAGTGAGAAAATGAACCATCATGAAATACAGATGCTCTATAGATCATGCGTAACAACTTTTAATAAAAACACTGTGCAGGGCACATTTATCAGCCTAACTCTTTCTGTATGATTTCTGGTGGAATATTTACACATTTTATCAACTCTCTACATCTTTTGGTGTTAAAATAAACACCATACATTGACTATTAATAACTATTTACTTAAATGTGTGAGGCTTTGCAGATTAGAATGTCCCTTTCACCAAAAGTCACAGGAAATAGCAAGGTTTTTCACTTCTCCCAAGTTATGTATGTAATTTGGTAACACACATTCTGCCAAGATAGGGTTTTTAGAACTCAGATCTTCATGCTGTTTCCATTTGTTAATTGTATTTCCTTTACTTTTGCTGGTGTCAGTTTTCAAGGTGGGGCTTTGGTTTGAGCCCTTCAAATTCAAATGAAGACCTTCAGCTGCAAAGGTGTACAAGATTGATGTTAAAATGACTCTCTTTGTTCTTCCCCTTGTCTTGTGTAAATTGTGTGTGTTAGAATTGTTTGTTTGAGACACTTGTTGTTTGATCTCTTGTCTGTTCCTCCCCTAAGGGTGCCAGGCCAGGCTAAGTCAAGGTTTCATTTTACGTGGACGAATGTTTTCTTTACATTTAATTTTTCTGAAATGGTGCAGCTCTGCTCCCGAGGTCTGGTGTAAAACAAACTTCAAAACTGAAAGTAGATTTCAGTCATTGCTTCTGAAAATCCCAGCACTTGCATGGCTGCTTGACAAGGGGTGAGGATGGTTTCAGTGTTTACGATGCCAGATTTATAGCTGACAAGAGCAGAGTCTGTACATAGCTTGTTCTGTAAAGTGCCTAACGCATTTTGGTGCATTTAGAAGTAATAATGTGTAATATTAGTGTGTACATATGTCCTTGGTTTTCACAAATTACCTTGTTATGTTCTTGGTGGCTCATCTCGCTGTTCTCTCCCGTGAAGCTTTTTTTCCCCACTAATGGTAATGCTACTCAGTTTTCTGTTAACTCAGTAGAATTTCTATTTATCTATGAAGAATGCAAAATCAAGGGGAAAAGGGGAGGTCGCATCTATTCTGGCATGAGTTACCATGAGGATTTAATGTCTTGCCTAAACTGGCCTCTAGCTATCTTTGTGGATCCCTTTTAAAGCAAGGTTGAATGCAGCTTTAACAGGGTGATTGGAACAAGGCAACAATAAATACTCTGACTCATAACAGTGCAGTATTTAGATATTTATACACAAATTTAACTCTAAGTGCAATTTCTCAATCTGGCTCCAAATCAGCAGACAAAGAAACAGACATTTTGATTTCATTCATCAGACAAATGAGGTTGCTTTTACGTGAGCTTTCTTCGAATTTCCTCAAGACTTCCCTGCTTGAAGCAGAAGTGGGTAGATGAATGGCTCTGTTTTCCCTGTCACCCATTGTAATTATGTCTTATGCTGCAGACTCTTTGCATTTGGGAGTCCATTTTGTCCATATTGAGCCACTTGCAGTTCTGATGATCGCAGCCTTACGAGTGGTGCTTTCAGCCTCAGTGATGGTTATAAGTAAGCAAATACAGTGAAGACTGAAGATCAGGACTATCCTGACCTGCTCAGAGCTACAGGAATGTTCACATTTGTTTCAAACAAGAGAAGTAATGTGGTGTTTGGGTGGGCGTTGTAGCTACAGTCAGTCCTACGGATGGTGTAGCTGGATGTCTTCCTGAGCTGCATTGCTGCTGGCAGCTGGGAGTTGCTGTAGGATCACTGCCCCTTGGGCCAGCCTACGCTAGTGTTTGTTGCATTCTCTGTCTGACTAACACATTAAAAGAATTCCTTGTATAGAAACTGTGTTGACCAAAAAAAGGGCTGAAAAAATACCCATGTCCTCTGGTGTTCAGTGAATCCTGAGTCTTATCAGCTACTTACCAATATCTTGGTTTTCATTAGTTTTGGGGGTTGATCGCTCCCCCAGACTTCACTACTGTTTTTGCTTACTCACTGAAGCATCAGCATGACTGAGGATCAGCACTTGAGACTGAATTACACATTCATATGAACAGCCCTGCTGACACACCCAAGTAAGTGAAGGCCAAACCATCATAGTAGCAAGAAGCAATGCTCAAAATATGTTTCTGTGGGGAGAAAAAGATCCTTGTAATCGCAAGCTTGTCTGCTTTGTATCTTTCCCTTACGTATGTATATTACAATGTATTAGTTGCAGAATGTTTTTTTGTACTGTCCTTGTATTCTCTGCTGGAAGTATTCACTTCAGATTATCCACAAGATTACCCAATCAGCACATCAAAGCTGGTTTTTCACAAAAGCCATTGGTATCAATGGCCACCTCATGCTTACTCCTCAGAAGCGAGGCTTGCTGCTTGGTCTCCTGAGGTTGTAAAAAAGCTTGTTCACACTGAGTAGAAGATGCTTAAGTTACCTTGCCGGAACTAAGTTCAGCTATCCGTTTAAAAACGTTTCCTTTATGAGTACAGTC
Organism: Thryothorus ludovicianus; assembly: GCA_013397245.1. Lineage (NCBI taxonomy): Eukaryota > Metazoa > Chordata > Aves > Passeriformes > Certhiidae > Thryothorus > Thryothorus ludovicianus. Next base: position 628,076 of record VZTB01007819.1, read on the forward strand.
ATTTCTTGTACCTTTTAAAACAGAGAGCAGCGTGCCATGTTCCTGATGCAGGCTTAGATTAGCTGTTCTAATGGCCAGTTGTGAGTTTGGACTGTTGTGGTATTTTCAGTGTTGATATTATTGAAATCTCACCTGTGAGTTTTGCACAATTACTTATCAGAATTCCTTTTCCTTAAAAATCTTCTCTTTCCAGTGTTAACTTTCATCAAATAAAAAGAAAGAAGAAAAAAGTTGCAGTTTTGGCAGCAGCAGGAGTAATTGCGTTAGTTATGGAAATGAACAATATATCAACTTGGAGAAACAGATAAGGGCCCAGATACATGCATTAGTAAAGCAGAGGTGACCTTGCAGTAATTACATTGGTGCACTTTTACTTCTAGCTGTGCTTGCAGGAGGGTGCCTCTTCTACAGCACATAGGCTGGATCTGAGGCGTAAAAATAATTCATCCAGAAGTTTCTTTATTAGTTTTGACAAGCCTGCTTTCTTGTACCTTCTTTTGATGTTCATGTGTGTTTTCTCTGCTTCGGGATCAAAACTGTGTCTGCCTTTCAGCCTAATTCTGGGGGGGCAGTGTGCAGCAATCCCACCTCTTAGTCACGGATTTCTTATATTTGTGTCAGGAGTATTTGGTAGTCTCCCTGCTTGTATGTAACCTTAAATGTAATTAAGTTACTTCCCACATGACCTCTGAAACATGTACTTCTAGTCTTAGTAAATCTCTGTAGGTTTGAGCATCAAGGAAAATGGGAAAAAAAAAGACAAGGAAATAGCCTTTTTTGGGGCTCTCTTAAACATGTGCATGCCCCTCATTGCTTTGGTACATCTCCCATTTGTAGTAGGTTTAGATTGGTTTTATATTGTCCACTTTACTCTGTTTCCTGGAGACTCATACAATTTAACACTGCAGAGGGATTAGAGGAAATGATCTCTGGACTGACTCTATTAATTATTGTTCTCCCGAGAATCTGCTTCTTCTTCAGAGAAGGGCAATAGCAAAGAGATAAAAAGCATTCTGGAAACATGCTAGTGCAATTACTACTTACACGTCTGGCAAATTAGGGGACTGATCCTTTTCCTGAAAGTTTCAAAGAAGTATATTTGTTCTGCTTTATTGTTACTTTTAATGAGAAAATCCATCTTTGAGTCTGTAACTCTTCATAATTGCTTGAAATTGGAAAGTGATTCCTTGGGGAGGAAAATACTTGAGAAGTTAGCAGAATTTGCCTTGGCCAATATCTCAGAATGTAAGACATGGGGGACCTCCAGAGCTGTGGATCCCTGCCCCTTAACTGTTGTGCACAGCTATGAATAATCTCTTAGATAAACACAGCAGGATCTGTGTCTCAGAAGTTGGGTGGTTTAGTTCACCCCTTCAGCTGAAGGGCTCTCCCAGAGCCCTGTGACCAACTTTCATATTGACTTAAATTTATTCTTGAGGCAACATGAATATATGAGCTTTTAGTTGAAACAGCACTTTTGGTGGCCTGTTAGTTATCCAGATTTTCCTTCCTTCTTTTTTTTTTTGCCTGTGGAAGGGATGCTGGCTCTGTTGTGAGTGGCACCCTTATTCTGTGTTTCTGCCCAGAAACTGTCCTCTGCATTTGTTGCCTTCTTCAGGGATGAACTTAACACACAGTGGGGAAAAAAATGTGAGAGCAGAGTGACAGGAGCTCATTTCATGGCTTGAAGTCAAAGGGAAAATGTCCTCTGTCATGATCTCTTCCTCAGCCCAACTATAAATGGAGCTCAAGCTTAGCAGCTGACATCAACATTGCAGTGTTCTTCATTTAGATGAATACTGCCTTGGCAACCTTTTCAGCTCATGGCTTTACTTTTTTCTTTTTATTTCCCATCTTTTAAATAGTTGCCTTAATCAACTTTACTCTGCACTTTCTTAGTTAGGAAGAAGCGTTCTCTCAGAGTCTGAGATCTGCTGCCTCTGCGGCAGAGAAGAGGGAAGCTGAGGAGGTACCTCATCTTTCTCATTCTGCTGGAGTTTCTCTTGAAATGTGTTTATTAATGGTGCTTGATTTTGGGGACAGAAAAGGGAGAGGTGGAGTTGGGAGATAGCAAACTGAAGATAATGGGGGATGAAAACTGGGGAGGAGAAATTGCAAAGTAGTGATGAGAAAGGCATAGGTGAGATGCCCCTGCTGCTGCTGAGTCTGGCAGGCAGCCCACAGCCCCCTGGCTTCTGCCAGTACCTGTGGCATGGCCCAGGGGATATAAAAACTCCTGACACTTGGAGCAGCAACTGTGGAAGAAGCTCCCACGTGCGGCCCTGCAACTTTAAACCACAGTAGGTGAAGCAAATATTCATTACAGTGGGCAAACCCTCTGCTCATACGAAAAGATTCCTTTTGTTTGCACCACCACTCCTGTGACAGTAACTCATTTTTGTATGGATAGCTTAATTTGGAGGAAACCTCCATCTTCTACATTTCCCTGTCTGTGGTTATGGATACATTGTCAATGGGAAAAACACATGTCTGCCTGGAACTGATAGAGGTGTTTGACAAAGATGACATCACCAACTTAAAAAAAATACTGTGAACTTTTTCAGTCCTCTTCCTAACTACTTCACTTCAGTGGTGCTATTCTTTCTATTTTGCCAAACTTTTGAAAGACAGAAAATGTAAGACAAAAAAGTCAGAACAGTACATACATTAAAAAAAACCTAAATCTATTGTGAACCTATTTATTTTTAAAATTAAATATCTTTTTTAAAAATTCATATTGGCTTTTTTTTCTCTTTTACATGGCTACTCTTGGGATTTAAGATCATTAGCTTGTGCTAAGCAGTGGCCCTTTGTACAGTGTTACTTATTGCATTTTCTGGGGGAAATGTAATCCATACTTGTAAAATTTTATGGATGATGTTACATTAAGTAAAGGTGTTTTTTTGCTTGTTGTGAATCTGAATGGGATAAAGGATAAACAGATCTATGTATGCCTCATTGTTTAAAGTGTAAGTGTGACAGCTCTCTCCTACATAATTTTCCCCCAGGGCTGTAAAGTTTTAGTAGCACTTAGCAAAATGTTAAAAGAAAATATACGCCAGCATGATTTTAAGGACATTTGGAAGCAGTGACTCATGCTAAGTGTTAATAAATACAACTGCACTGAAGTACTTAAAGCTGCCTTTGTTGCACTACAAAGGTGAGAGGTGCTTCTGAAATGCCAAATTAAGAATAAATAGTGTTCAAAGTTGTCCATCTGTAAACATATCTCTATTCATGATAAAAATATTTTCTTAGGTCAGACTGGCTGATTCCTTCACATTTTTTGGTAGAAAGGATCCACAAACTTAAAAAGTTTTAGAAGCCAAAATTCATGAATTTTTAAATTTTTCTGTCATTTAGATTACATTAAAAATGGATTCTGGGTGAATTTTTCTATGAAATACACATCAATGTTAGTTGTGCTTCCCAGCCTGTTCACACAATGCCAGAATGGCTGAGTGAGAAGGTTATCCCAGTTGCTGCTTGCCTGGAAGGGCTCCTGGTTGATGGGATGGACACGTGTACAGGTCCCTGCTCCCTGTTCTGCTTTACCTTACCTGGGCAGCTTTGAGATGTGAGCTGCAGTGACATGGTGTTAGGGGTCTGCTGTAGATGCCAAATTCAACTTTTGTGTAGAAGTCAATGTTGCTAGAGAAGGAAATACTACTGGGAGATGCATATCTATGGGAAACTTTTATTCCTTGGAGAAGGTGCTATTAATAATGATAGGAAGGATATTTCTGGATGTAGTAGTCAACATATTTCTTCTCCTAATAGTTACTGAATGAAAAGATCACTCCATTTCAGGCTTGGCTTTGGTATGTAGGAATGACCTTAAGTAAGAGCTGACTATGAAAACAGTTCTGGAACAAATGCTGACAACTTAACCAATTTCAAATGGAATTTGAACAAAATTCAGGGAATAACGTTAAGGGAATCAATTAACCAAACTGAAGAGATCAGGGGACAGTTAATTTTTTTTTTCTTCCAGAAAACAAAATTCCCCAAGCTGTCAGAACCACACATAAAGCATTTTACTAGAAATATAAATGTAAAATTAACTCAGAATAAAGGGTATGCAGAGATCCTGCAAACAAAGAGGCTAAAGGCTTCTGTGTAAATTGTAAAAGGTCAAGCTGAGTTCTTTGCAGAGGAAGCTGATGCAAATAAAAGGTATTGTTCAAACAGGATCAGGGACTGAAATGAAGCTATGATGCATTGAATAAGTAGTATACCTTAAAAATAATACAGGAATTATCTCAAAAGGAGATATTTTCTGCCTCCACTCTCAATAGAGTGGTAGTGTTGGAGATGCTGCATTAAAGCCAAGGTTATTTGTGTAAATGAGGGCTTGAACAATAGAATTTCTGTCTTAAGAATAAAACCCAAGTGTCTGATCTTCCTGGATCCTGGAAGCCATATGATCCCTAGATCTCTGTAACAATGGCACAAGATCCTTTCCCTAGCTATATTCATGGTTCTTGTAGAATGTTACTTTCTCTACAAGGTTTGTGTTGGCTGTGTCATTAGACATCAGCTCAAAATATTGTAGAGGCTGATGCATAAACCTTAAAATCCGATCCCCAAGCATTTTTGATAGTTCAGTACTTCCAGAGCTGCTCGCAGTTGACTGGAGAATAATGAATATATATTTTTTTCCCTTTTAAAAAAAAGCAAAAATCCAACTTGAGTACCAATAGATGGATTATTCTGACATTTATTGTTAGAGTTCAGAACAAGAAAGTCATTAAAAACAAGGAATAATGATGAATAGGAAAGTGAAGCATAATTTACCATAATCAGATTGTGCAGAATAATTTGATGGTTCTCCTTGATAGTTGTTGCATTTCTAAAAAAGAATGGTATTCTTCTTTTTTTCTTTTCTAACCATAAGCCTTGTATTTGGTGTTAGATTTCTGGTAGAGAAAGAAAATTATTTATAGCATTGCAAAGAGCACTGGTAACAGTTTCACTGGGCATATGAGTACATTTCCAGTGCCCTGTGTTCAAGAAAGATGAATTAATGTCTGGAGAAATTGTGTGAAAACAATTAAGGAAAATAGAGGTATTCTCATCTTGAGGACTGAAGGAGAATAAGGTTGCTTAGCATAGTGAAAGGGAAGATGAGAAGGGTGTGATTATTGTCAACGATACATCAAGGGAATAAACAGAAAAGAAAGAATTCTTTCCATTAAAGCATAGCTATGAATCATAAACTAGGCATAAATAAACTCAGATTGGCAATTAGGAGCTTATTCCATAGAAGCAGGGTGTTTCTTGGTCAGCTGCTGCTCACCTTTCTGTTGTCACATCCTCTCATAAAAAATGTTGACTGAAATAGGAAATATTTCTGCCCAGGATTTGCGGGGTCCACAAGAAATACTGATTTTCACAGAACAAGTATTTTATATTAAAAAATTTGCATTGCAGTATTTGTGTTGGTTTTTGTGTGTAAGGACTATTAGAGTTGTATGTATCTGTTCAAAGGCTCATATTCCACACAGAATAAATGAAAAGTAGAGGCTTGAGTATCCATGGAGACAAAACGTGCTGGAAGAGATGAAAACTGAAAAAGTTAGAAGATATTTTCATCTCTAGAATTTTTTATTATGAAATGTATTTATGATGGGGACAGATACTATGTACCAATTGGTTTTCTGGGTTTTAAAGTGCATTAATATCAAAAAGGCAAGAAATGCAGAACTGGAAGCCAGCAAAGATCGGTTGTCAAGTGCATTTGGAAAATGAAGATTAAGCTTTAGTTTCACTGGGGCAGAAGAAAAACATGTAGTTTCAGTTATTTAAGCCAATTCCATTTCCCCCATTTTCTTTTTTTTTTTTTTTTTGACATTTTTTTAGTGTAATTTTGTATTATTCTTATATTTTATAATTTATTCTAAGGTTTCTACCAAGTGGAAGAAATGTCACTCGGCCATCCCTTCCCCGCTGGTGGGGAATGAGATGGTGGCTTTGTGCCCGTGTGTCTGGGTCAGGGCACGGTTTGATTCTCATAAAGGGATGGAGAAGAGCCCTGGGAAGCGCGAGCAAACCAGTCCAGCAAATATGTGAGGGTTGTTTTTTTTGTTTTTTTTAAGACAGAAGCTATGCAGCCTTAAAAGGACTTGTTTAAATTTTTGTGTGTGTGTGCTGAGTATGTCAAGTTTGTAAGGAGCCAGCAATTCTTGCATCCTTTTAAAGTGAAAATTATAGAATGCTTCACATTCTGTTTGTCACCAAAATGCAGATTTCTATCTCTCACTATGAGTAGAATCATAAAAGTGATTTTAGTGAGAAACAGCGTGAGGACTATTTTGATAATAGGCTATTTAAAAATGGGTCAGGAGGCCAGGATTTGCTGGCTTCCAACAGCCTCGATGTAGTGCAGCCAGAAGAAACCCCCTTTCCTCCCCACTCCCTGCAAATCTAAACAAGTCCTTTTAAGGCTATATGGGAAGGATGGCTGACAGCTATGGATATAGGTGCTATGTAAATCATTAAATAATAGGAGCAGTACTGGAATAAAATGGAAACCAGAAACAGCAGCAGAAATGCAAAGCTCTGTGAAAGTTAGCTAGAGGTTTGATGCACATCTGGGCTTCTTCACCTTCAAACTGTTTCAAGTGATTGGGGAGTGTGTGGTTTGTGTCTGTTGTACAAACCTAGCTGAGCTAGGGTATCAAAGAAGCATCTGAAGAGTGTTTTACAAGCACTCAGTAATTGGCTTCCATGAATTACTAAAGACTGCAGCAAAGGAGGCTTTTTAGATTTTGGCATATGTGGTTTGCTAATGGGAACTGAGTGGTGGAATACTCATTTGCCTGTCGTTTTTTCAGTGTGCTTCCTTAGGTTACAGTTATTTTGTAGAAGGTAAATCCTGTGAGCCTTTGAATGAAGGGAGAAATGGGATTACTGCTTTGGGACAACTTCATTCCCTTCTATGCCTTACATTTCTGTCTTTTCCCACATGGAGCTGTTTGATTAAACTGGGCACTCCACCTAACTTTCCTCCCACTAGGCTTCACTACACGTAGATTACTACATTTTATATTTAGTGCCCTTTCCAGTGTGTGGTTCCATTATGAAATGTATATTGGGTTGGTGGTCAGGAGGTGCTTGGCTTTGCAAGCTGATAGAGCAATCTTTTCTTTTTCCTATTCTAAACTGTATTATTTTGGGTATTAGAATGGGTTTAATGCAGTTTCACTTAGATCAGGAAAATGTTAAAGTAATTCCTGTAAATCAAATCCCTTAATGCATCTTCTGATCTCTGAAACCTCTCTGGAATGGCCTTGGCTTAGCCAAGCTGCTCTCTAGTATGGGCAACAGGCTGGGAGTGTGATCTGGCTAGAAATAAATGTAGTGCAGTAAAGTCTATCCTGAAAAAATTCTTGGCATTGTTTCTATTATATGTAGAACTTCTAAAACATATTTGATTTTTGTGTGACTTGTGGAGTACCTCTGCAAGACTCTGATCCTAATCTCTCTAGCATGAATGGGAGTTGTTTCTTCTCTCACTATTTCTTCCCCCCCAGATATTGCTGGTATGTCAGACACTCTAACACAGATAAAGCATTCCCAAGTGTCTGTCTATTTTATCTCTGGAAATGGCTCTATTACCAGACTTTAAATAGTGTTTCTTTAACTGGGCATTATCTTCATTTGTAATCATGACACGGAGGGCAGAACAACCTTTCCTGCTTCATAGTACTCCTCAGTATTTTTATTGACAATAAATATTAGCATGTCTTGGCAGTACAGGATGCAGCTGAATCCAATTTTGGATAAATGCTTGCTAACCTGACAAATTCACTTACCTCTATTAGTAAGGAACACTAGGCATAAAGGCTTGTGCTATCTTTTTATATTTTCTTCTCTTTAACGTTGAGTCAACTTCTACAGCTGATGCTGTTGTGACATCAGTGAAAGTCACATGTCCCATTTGTCATGGAGAATGCAATTAGTTAGTTCTGCACATTTGAATCCTGTTCTGTGGGAAAGTGTGCTCAGGAGATGCTGAGTTGGGACAGAGCTTTTGTGAAAAAGCATCCTGGCAAGAAGGCAAGAGACTTGATCAGGGCAGCGCTGTTCCTCACGGAGTGCCAGCATCAGAGGGAGGCCAGGATTTATGGGTTTTGAAAGGAGCTGCCCATCAACAGCCTTGAGTCCAAATGGAAGATACCACTCCCCTATGGAGGAATTTCAAGGCAGTGAGATGAACAAAAACTCCTCAATGGAAGAAATGGTCTGACTTGATTGCTTTGTGACTTTAGAAAATGTTAGGTTTTATTTTGAGAATTGCTTTCTTTGGTTTGCAGTAAGAGACCAGACTGTTTCCTTGGATTTCTTCCTTAGACACACAGTCTTAGGCAACTTCACATTCACATTTGAATGTAAATTATTTGAGACAATCTCATCATTGGCATGAAATAGTAAAATAAAATCTAAGTGAGATGAATTTGAAATGAAAAAGATTATTAGCTTATTAATTTCATGTCATTTGGTAATGTTACTCAGACAAATGCTCTTATTATGTTCTTTCTTACTTATTTTTTTCTTTTGTTTGTTCTCTCAAGGAGAATTCCTGTTTTTGCAATGATTTTCACTGGCCACAGGTAGATGAAATATAAGTGTCCAGCCAGCACACTTTCATGTTCTGCATAATGAAAAAATGTGTGCTGTCATTTTGAATTATGAAGAAATTTGTTTTCATAAACTTTTCAATCTCTGGGGTATAATTATTTAACACAGTATTTCTTATTTCAGTGTACTAATGTATAGTGTATTAATTAAGATGTTAATAACTTTAAAAATTCAAGTCTGGCTGTGAAGGCTTGGGGAAAATAGCATAATGTACTAATTTGGGGTTTTTTTTGTGTAATTTTGCTGCTTGTTCTCTCAGCTGGTTGGTTAGCTGCTGTTGATAAAAGTTTCTGTTTATCTGACAGGTGAATTTTTATGGAGTTAAGACAGTTTTTCCTTCCTCTGTGAAGGAGAAAGAATGAAGGTAATGACTCTTTTGAGTCTTCTGATAAAGACCCAGTGACTGGTAGTTCAGTTTCTGACAGAAAACCCCCGTATTTCTTTATCTGCATTCTTACTAGTTTTACTAGTGCTAATATGACTTATCTTTTCTCTTTATTTTTTACAGAATTAGAGAATAGTTAAGATTGGAAGAGTTCCTCTGGAGATCATCTAATCCAATGCTTTGTTCAGATCAGTGTCAGCTACAGCAGCTTGCTCAGACCTCTATTCAGTTTCATTTTGGGCATCTTCAGAGATAGACACTACACAGTCTGTGTGGGCATCCATGCCAGTGTTTGACCACCCTCACTGTAGAAGTTTCTTACTGTATTTGGAGTGAAATTTCACCCTGTGCCCCACTGTCTCTTGTCCTGTGACTGGCCATCAAAGAGAAGAATCTGTCCTTCCTTCCTCCTTCAGGTATTTCTACAGATTGATAAGACCCTTCTGAGGCATCTCTTCTCCAGCTCTGTCAGCCTCCCCTTGTATGAGAGGTGCTCCCATTCCTGAATCATCTTTGTGGCCCTTTGCTGGAGAACTTGCTCCAGTAAGTCCTTGTCTCTTGTATTGAGGATCCCAGAACTGGATCCCACATTCCCAATGTGTCTCAGCCATACTGAGCAGAGAGGAGGGATCCTTTTCCTTGACCAGCTGATGACACTTTGTCTAATGCAGCACAGGAATCTGTTGGCCTCCTTTGCTGTGAGTGCACATTGCTGGCTCACATTCAGAACCAGAGCCTCTTCCACAAAGTTGTTTTCCAGCTATAATTGGCTCATATTCTGAGCAGTTTTTGCTTTGCACCCAAGCTTCCCTAGAGGTCTGGCAGGTCAGATGTGATTGTGATGTGGGCCTGAGAGGCACCCTTGTCAGTAGGTTTGTGTACCTTTGTGCAGCATGCCTGCCTGGTCCTGCAGGCAGCAGAGGCAATCTGCATACCCATCAACTCAAGCAGCATTTGATCTCTGCTGGCTTGGGAGCCTTATGATGGCAGCTGGACATGACTGCAGTGCCCTGCAAGGGAGCATGGTCCGAGGCCTGGAATCAATAAATACCAAATGCTCTGTTTGCCCACACAGTGTGGATCAGAATACACGAGCTTGGTCTGTACTCAGCTTTCTCTGTTGCAGCTTCATGTCTTACCTTACACAAAAATGTGAGCTAGTATCTGAAAGGTTATCTGAAAGAGAGAAATTGTCTTGTCCTCTAAAGCCAGTGTAGTTCTCTGGTTTTTATATACCCACTTTCCCTGAGTGGTTTGTGGATGCAAGCCTTCTTTCTTTGTAGAGTGAATCTTTCACTGACATTAAGGGAAAAGCTTGCAAATCAGAAAAACTTTATAATATTCAGCAGACATACCTGTCACTAAACTTTGTAATATTCAGCATACCTGTCACTACTCATAGCTTCCTATTTTAGTTATGCGGGATTACAGCTCACCCCTTTTCGTGTTTCCATGTGTATGAAATTAAGGAAGCTGGAAAGCTTTATGCATGGTTCAGGGCCAAGAAATCCAGCATGTGGACTTAAGACATCTTGCAAAATCTTCATCAAAAAGGAATAATATTTTGAAACAAAAGCAAGGAAATCAAAGTCATCTAACATCGTAACTTTATACCAGAGTGCTTTTATAAAGGCATTAAATATTTTTACCAGATGCAAAGATGCAATTCTATTTTTGTGGATGCAGAAGACTGTCAGAATGATAATCTTGTTTTCCAGTTAGCACTTTTCTTCCTTTAAGTAAGGAAAGATTAATATCTGTATAATACCAATACATGAAAGAATTAATTGCTTTATGAGATGAACACTGAAAAGTACTGAAGCCTTGAAGCCCATCCTGAAGAGGAAGTATGACATAAAAAGAACAGGTTTTGTTGTTGTTGTTGTTTTTGTTTTAATTGTATAACCTTGTAGCAGTGATGAAAGTACCTAATACTACCTCCAACCATCTTCACTCAATGAAAGGAAAGGGGGAAGAAGGAGCAGAGTGCTGAGCTTTGTAGCAGAAAAGAAAGAACCACGTTTTGTTGTTTTGGATATTCCTCAGTATCAGTCAGTTAGCCAAATATTTCTGTTTTATAGTGTAAGGTGATTTGTCATCTCTTCGTAGCCTTCCTCTGGACTGTAAATGTATGCTCTCAGAGGTGCACCAGAACAAGGAATGTGCCTGGACTATATATGCTGATGTAGAAATGATTAATGATTTAGGAGACTCCTTTTCTAACAGTGGCTATTTCTACTCAAACTGAGCAGTGTTCATCTTATGTGATGTGCACAAAGTTTTGGACTGAACTGCTAATACTCCTCAGTAGTCCCCAGAGGAATCCCTACAAGATCTGGGCTGAAATAAGAACCTATGTGCAAATCCTGATAGTAAGTACACGGTTTTGTGAAGTGAGGTAAGGATGTGTTGTAGTAGAATAGTTTCATTCCTGCTCCCATTTCTGCTCTCATTGGTTTCCCCACTTTGTACTTTTCTTTTACAGCCCTCTGGTACCTGAGCTCCATGGAGCTCTTTGCAGCCCTTGCCAGCTCTGGTTGTGTGCAAAACCCCTCAGTGTAGAGATTCTCTTCACGCTGAGGCAGCAGCCTTAGTAGCTCAAGTACTCACTTCAGCTCACTTCTGTTGCTTAGTGTTTATTGAACCTGCAGAAAGCCTTCCAAGAAGCTGTCTTCAGTTCATGAGGGAGAACTCTGCACATATGATTCTTTCTACACATTTCTGATCTGTTCTTTAATTCTTAAGCAGTTAGGACTTAATCATACATTCTAGCTGTGAATGAGTGAGTTTCTGTTTGACTACCAGTGTCACATTGTTAATGTTTGGGAGGCATGAATGTGTTGTTATATTGTTAAACACAAATATCCCACTGGATTTTTGGAAGCATACAGAGGTTGATTTCTTGCAGTACCAGTATTCTTGTGGAATTTAAAATGAGAAAGCTGATAGGTCTGTTCCTTTTGGAAAGCTGCTGTCTGACATTCATGGCTGTGTTCCCCAGTTCATCAGAGAAACTCTTCATCAGTGGAATGAAATGAATAATAGAAATGGCACAATACTATATCTTTAAAATGGATTTATCTCTTTTTTTTTCCCCTGCAGTTCCCTAAGTGTTTCACTCAGGGTGATCAAGGCTGATTGCCATGTACACAGAATCCTCTTATCCCTGGCAGTGTATGGGATTATTCTTATTCTGGATGTGTTTATAACAGGACCAGGCTCAGTGTATCTCTACATGAAAGAAAGACTGTTCTAACATATATCAGTTAAATCATTCAGATGGTATAAGCTAATTATTTCCGATTTTTGTCAGATTCTGCTTAAGGATTTACCTCTGCTGGTAAAATTGAGAAGTTGAAGCATGAGGCCTTTGAGGGGCAGTAGCCAGAATGTGCTTTATGTGTGGTATACAGCCAGGTATGTGCCACTGTACTTCCATGTCACCTGTCATGGTACAAATGAGAGGAGTGGCTTCTTGCTGAGACATTTCTCTGATGGGATCTTAGTGTGACAGAGGCCCCTTGTTGGATGGCACTATAAATTTTTGTTAGTGTAACTAACAAAAATTGAGGTTTGAGATGGGGTGCTGAAAAGAAGAAATGTTCTCTCCTTGTGCCCTCTTGCCTTGGATGAAGTCCAATGTTTGCTGTCATGTAAGATAATTAATTGTTACTTGTCCTTCAGGCTGTATGATATTTTTTGTCCATTGATATTTTTGTATGTACTTTTAGCTCTGCTATTTAAAATATTCTCAGCTTCAAAACAACTCTCTTCATGCTTCTATATTTTCTTTGTTAGAAGTGTTGGAACCCAGCCCTTTGTTATTTTCACATTGGACTTTGAGAAGATGTCACTGGTGAGAAGATGTCTACTGTCCGGGTAGAGAATGATGAGATTTGGTCATTTACAAAAGTTATCAAGGAATTCTTGTCATATTAGATTTTGCATGGGCTGTCTGTTTTTATATTGTCTTATCTGAGTACCATGATAGTGTCCCGCAAGGGTCTGCCTGTGGTGGCCTGCCTGGCCTGTGGGTGCCCTCCCTGCCAAGATGAAGGGTTGTTGGAATGTCACACAGAGGAGATGCTTATGAAGGACATGTGTACATGCTGTCTCACAGCACCAAAATACATTATATGATGTAATTTGTTTATGCTGAGAGAAAACCTCTTATTACAGTCTAGTAGGATGGCAAACCACAATCAAAACAGTTGCATTTGTACACCATGTGAAGAAGCTTATTTAATCCTCAGGCAAGTTCCAGAGGTCAAGTCCTTTCATCCCATTGCCTCATCTTGGCAGAGGCCCAGTGCCAAGGAAGAGTCCTGTCCTCACGCTGTAATTCCTTCTCCAGACGGCCTCCTCAGCCACAGGAGACTCTGCCTTCCTTGGCTGTATCTCCCTGGAGCTGTATGCATGCACAGAGCAGCTGTGCTGGAAATGTGTATTGCTCAATCATCTCCTAAACCAGTTCTCGATGGTTCCGTTCAGGCCCCTGATCCTACTTTCTCTCTGTGCCTGGGTTGGAAAATGGAAGTGTGCAGGGAGCCAGGGCACAGTGAGTTTCCCATGGATGCCACTGTGGGATGGCACCAGCAGTGGAGGTGAAAGGGCTGCAGTACTGATGCCTGAGTTTAAGGTGGAAAGAACAAGTAGAAAGTCAAGGAAAAATGGCAGACAATGGTGTGTAAGGGCAAATGTCAGAAGTGCTTGTAAACATTTATTTTTCTGCCTGATTTTTAGGGTATGTGTGTTGCTCTGTAACTTGAAAAATGAGAGAAAACCTGTGAAAACTTGGCTATACAATAGCCCAGGATTTTTCATAAGCAGGGAAGCAGAAAGCATTTTCTCTTAAAAACTTGCATCTTCTCAGAGTAACTTCCATCCCAGTGGTGCACTTGGTTTGCCCAGTTATGTTCCCTGTGAATGTGACATTCAAAATATTTACAAGAGCTGCTGCCTTGGAATGCCCCAGTTAGCTTTGGGGAGGTGGGGAGGAGCAGCTGTGGTGGCCTCTGCTGCCAGGTGGGGTGCCTGCAAAGAGTCTTCATCTCACCCCGTGCTTTGCTTTCCAAGGAGTTTATTTAACACTTGTCAGTTATTTATGATGTTAAAGCCGACTTTTATGGGAAAGTCACATTAATTCACGCAAAATAAGCTGTTGATGTATATGGCTAAAATGTTACTGAGAGCTCTGTGGCTCAAGAAAGTAAAGGTTTATTCAAAGACAGGACGCTGCTCATATTTCCCAGAAAACACATCATGAAGGAGATAGATTTATGTTAAAGGGATTGGCACCAAGAAATAAAAAGCTCTTTTAGGCTTGATCTCAAGAGATATGGAAAGTTCTTGTTAAACATTAAATGTGGAGATAACTTTTCACCTTTCAGGTGCTCAGACCTTTGCAGGGTTGAACATCTGGAGACCTCTTAGAAGTTTGTTTTATTGACATATATTTGCTAAGATGTCCGGTAGTTTTTTTACAGGAAAGAGAGAGGAGCTAGTTAGCACATATAAAGAGACATATTAGAAAATAAATTATATTTTTGTGATTAAATGGTTTTTTAGGTCTTGTAGCTATTTTTTTTTTTTTTAATAAGAAAATTGCTTAAGATGTGGCAGTGGAAGATTTCTTTGCTTCTGTCAGGATATTCCCATCAGTGCATTATTTTTGCTGACATGCAATACAATTTTTGAAATGTTATGTTAGGGAAGAATCCTAGAAAAAAAGTGATTAAACATTCTTAGTTGCTCCAAAGTATACCTATTATACAAAGTATACAATTAGGCTCTGTTGCATTATTTACTCTATAAGAACCTTTAATTTTTAGTCTCCTTCATTAAAGAACCCCACATCATTGTGCAAGATTAAAATTAATAACAGAAACAAAGCGTTTTAGTGGGATTTGATGGGCTCTGTCTCAGAAGACTTTTTTATTGTATGGATATGTTCCAATACATTTTCCCTTACATGTAATATAAAAGCATCAGTTGTTAATTGCCATAACATTGCTTTACATTTCTTTGACTATATAAAGCAGCTAATAGTGGCACAGTATGTATACTCTAAAGGTACCTTATGTGACAAGACTTGAAACAACTCTCCTGAATGACTTACCTTTTGGAAAGGTGAGGAAGTTACATCAGGACAAATGTTAGTTTGTTGCATATCTATAATAAGAAGTTTCTGTTCATTACGGATGTAATCTTCTCTCAGTGGTGCACGTAAAGTGGCTTGTTCCCTTGTCCCTGGAGGGTGAGGTAGCTCACAGTCGTGGTGGAGGTGCCCTGTGAGCACAGCCTTCTCCACTGTGATCTCACCCAGAGTTAGTGGCACTGCTGCAGTAGCTGCCTGATCTGCCTGGGTTCCATGGTAAGGAGAAATCAGACAACTGCTAATGAATCTTGAGTAAGAAGAGTGAAAGCAGGGGGAACAGCCTAGCAGTGGGATTTGTACTATTTTCAAAGTAATTGTCCTTTTCTGTTAATGCATTTCTAGGATGTAGTATGGTTGTAAAAACAAGTGAAGGGGAAGATGCACTGAAGAGAGTCAAGAACTCTTAAGAGGAGGAAGTGGGGAAAGGGGAATGCAGGGCTCGTCCAGGCAGATGAGATGGAAGACAAATATTATAGGGAATGGGACAGTACCAGTGAGGGCAGGTCAAATGACTCCTGAGAAAGATCCCTAATAATAATAATAGTAATAATAATAATAATAATCAGTGGAGCAAATAGGTCATGTTTTGATAGGTGACCAGGACATTTTGTAGCTCAAGAATTCAATCTTTATTGAATGAAAGAAGTGAGTAATGGCTGACTTCAGTGCTAAAGGAAGTGGGTTATATTTTTTTATCTTTATCTACCATGAAAGGTGTTTCTTGGGCAGTTCTGGAGCATCAGCATTAAAGGGAAAATACTGAGTGACTGAATTCAGTGTGTGTTGACCCACTGACTTCAACAGACTGTTTCTACTCTTGAGCTTCAGTATCTAACCAAGTACTAACCAAGCTGACAGCTTGAAATATACCTGAAGAGCATTTTTTAAAAGTTTTTAAGATCCGGACCTGTGTAAAGATTGTTACTTTAACATTTACAATTCTAAACTTTTTAATTCGTTATGTAAAATAGGGGTCAAAGAAATCTCAGATTTTTTTTTTTTTTTAATAGGGAGAATAATAGCATTATAAGAAATCTTAAATTATAGTTGTCCTAACTTGGTATGTTTGGCTTCTTTGAGGTGCCCCCCCCACCCTGGGGCCAATCTAATATGTCAATAGAATTGGATATCCTTTTCTTTTACTGACTTTTTTGTGCGATGGGTTTTCACTTCCCAGTGGTTTAAGTTTCTCTGTCTTTCTATTGATTCTGAGAACGTCTGTCTGATAATTGTTCTTATTTCATTTTTTAGGGATAAATGGCTTTATTCCTGTTTTTGTAGCTGCTACCTGTGAGAGATGCCTTTTTAATATGACTGAGATGCTCTGAAGTATTAGAACAGCAGTCACTTCAAATGAAACAAAAATCTCCAGTTTCTGCCCTGCTGGGTTGAGGTCAGCTAGGTTTAAAATCTAGTGTTGGCTTATATCTTTCCAGTGAAGTCTTTTAGTGAAGCTGTCAGATATTGATGAAATTAGTAGATCTGTTTATGAATTTTTTTAATAATCCTTCCCCAATTTCACATCAGTGTCTATGTATGAAAAATGCTTATAACAAGTCAGTAAATATGAATGTTAGCATGCATGCAGATTACAGTAATTATTGGGCTGTGAATGGATGAAAAAATGAATATGTGTGGATGTCTACTTTGTGCCTCTTGGTGAAATTAAGTACCTGGTGACAGGAGGGGAAAGAAGTTGTTGAATTTCATAACTTTTTTATAAGAACGTAAGTGTGAATTTTGTGTTGTATTCTGTCTTGAAATAACTGCCTTAGTCTTGTTTTCACAAATGTAATGCAAACTCTCCAATGTGCACATTTTGTGGAAGTGTTAATTTTTTAAAATCACCTTAAAAATGTATCAGTCAAATGTAGTTGGTATATAATAATTCTCTCTGCTATCTTACTTTCATCTTCTTTTCTTTGTAGCCCGTTGACAGATTAAAATGAACACCTGGCTTTTATTTTATTTTATTTTATTTTTTTGTATAGAAGTTTCTAATAGATCATGACTTGGAGATACTTTGTCTGTGTCAAACTTAACAGCAACCAAAAAGAAATCTCCTCTAACAACACAAACTAAGGATATTGTAAACCACAGTGAGATACAGAAGAAAGATGGAAAAATCTGTTATTAACTTTCATTCCATCCTTTTATCTTACATTATGACAAGTGGAAAAAACTCCTGGAGTTTCTTTGAAAGAGAAAAGAATTGCGTATTTTATGGGGGCCTTCTTCAAATGTATTTTACCTTTGTGTTTTTATCACAAAGTTTCAGCTGAGCTGTGAAGTGGAGCAACTGACCTCTAACAGGCAAGCTATATATAGAGAGGGAAAACACTTAAATCATGTTTTATGTCTTTCTACAGCATTTCTGTCCAGGAAGTAGCAGGAAGTTGGAAATAGAATTCATAATAGGAAGACTTGGCGTAAAAACTTGAAATATTTGCTCTTAATAATTTGCCTTCCTTCCTTGCCAATACAATTATTTTCAATAATCTCAGTTCTTTTGCAAATATTGTATTATGAAAAGGCAATTACTGAAAGACTTAATCTGGTGCAGAAAAACTATTCAGTCCAAACTGATAATTTCCTTTCAGGGACACAGTAAAAACTGGTTTTGAATTGTAAATGGTTCCCATGAGTATAAATAACAATAGAGAAAAATCATTCAAAATTCAACTTTCATGTTACACTGATACAAAACAAATCAGAAGCTCAGCCAAGTAACTGTTTGGGAAATAATTTTAAGATTAATAAATAACAATCTGCATAGTGTTTTGTATAGTTTAATTGATTCCTTCTTCTTTTGCAAGTAGTTGAGCTTTGATGTTTTTTACCTGGTTCTACAGGAGGCATTTTTGAGTCTCCTAACTTGCTGTCCCATGTGTTTTATGAAGACAGTAAATTAGTTTTCAGTGCTCAGCTATGTCCTGCCCATCCTTCCATCAAATCCACCAGAGTCTGTCTTGAGTCCTGCAGGACATGGATGTCACCATTCTCCTGCTCCCTCTTGTACCTGCTGCAGTTTCTGTAAGGCTCTCACATCCTGAGCAGGGTGAGCAGGCCTGGGGCTGCTGAGGAATGAGGCTCTCCTGGCTGCTGAGTGCAGTCACTGCCACTCTGCAATGGTGGCAGCTGGGACACATCCTCTGCACACCTGCAGCTGGGGCACATCCTCTGCACACCTGCAGCTGGGACACATCCTCTGCACACCTGCAGCTGGGACACATCCTCTGCACACCTGCAGCTGGGGCACATCCTCTGCACACCTGCAGCTGGGGCACATCCTCTGCACACCCATGGCTGGGGCACGTCTGTGCATCCACTGCCTGGGCACATCTGCCCACCCGCACTGTCCACTGGGACATCTGCACAACTGCTGCCAGGACACCTCCTCTGCCCACCCACTGCAGGGACAGCTCCTCTGCCCACCCCCTGCCAGGACACATCATCCCCACATCTGCAGCTGGGGCACATTTGCACACCCGCTGCTCCCTAGGGATTGGCTTCAGGAGCCTCCTGCTCCACGTGCTGGTGGCTGTGGAAGCGCCTGGTTCTGACTCCCCTTAATCTTGTACTGCCCCGAAGGAGGTTTCTGCTCTGCAGGCACGGGAGGTTTAGGAGTGAAGCATCAGACCTGACTGTTCTTTCTGCACACCTGGTTTTTTTCCCTGTTAATAACAACGTTGGCTTTTACAGAGGCACCTGAGGACTGTGTGGGGTCAGTGTTCCCAACAGAGCTGGGATTTTGGTTTTAAAAAGAGATACTTGAATCTGACAGGAGAAGTGGTGGATGTTCAGGTGCTGCTGGTGGCTTTCTGACCTCTCTCACTTTTCCAGTTCACCAAGGGTGTTTCCTACTCTTCATTGCTTATTGGGCTCTCTTTTATGCTTGTCACCATGTAAAATATGTATTTATAACTCGTAAGTGTGAAAACATTTCCACAGAGTTTCTTAGCCTATCTTCTGTTTTGCTGCTGATGTGGTTTTAACATGCTTTTACCAAGGACTATTATAATAAATTATGAATAGTTAATAATTGTTTAGAAATGCTCTGACTCAAGCTTGTTCTACACATGAGGACTAATTCAATAATTTTTGGTTCATGGCGACTATTTTCCTTAACAGTTTGAAACTCTGAATGGCAGAAGGGTCTGCAAGGAAATTAATCAGGGTGAAAGTAGTAAAACCAGCCCTGCTCAGGCTTTTTTCCTCTCTTCTATGTGGGAAAGATGACGTTTTCTAACATGATAGTGGGAATGTTTTCTTCTGCAGGCCTGAGTCACTTGTGAGGAATGCTAAGATTAATGCACAAGATTAATTTTCTCACTGGTGCCTTCTCCACTGCAAAAATGGAAGTTTTCTTTCCTTTGAACTTTTCTTCCGTTTCCAGCAAAATTTCAGGTACTCTGAATGTTTTTCTCTACAAATTCAAACCCAGTTTTGTTCTGTAAAATCTGTAAAATTTTTCCTTGTCCTTTAGTGACCATGAGGGCAGAAGTCCATGCATGATCTCTTTCAGACTTAGCTTATTTTAGAGTGTAGTGATTAATCTTTGTTTGCTCTGCATTTTATGCAATTTGGCAATATACAGAAAACCCTCTGTTCTCACAGAGCTGTGAACAGGAGTTTTTACTTTATCAGTGTTCCCTAGATGTACAGTATCAGTTTAATTCAGTTTTTTTCCATTTTCAACATAATATTAATTATACCTAATCTATAATAACAGATGTTCTGAAATGGCATTTATATTTACATTGAATTCTCTAAGAGAGATTACTCCTGCTGTCATCTCTCTTAATTAAGCATTAACAATTATTGAAAGAATTAGTCTTGAATACTAAAATTAAAATAAGAGATAAAGGATGTCTTCCAAAGTGGCTCCAGAGTAAGCAATGTCTATACATTGAATCTCATCAAAGGCCAGATTTTAATGCACATTAATTTTTATTTTGACATGCATTACATAAGTGTTCGCATTGTATTTGAGCAAAAAGACTTAAAGCTCTATCTTAAATGAATAAACTGCCTGTTAAAGTAATTCTAGGAAAAGCAGTAGTACAAAAATGAGTTCATGTTCCCATGGCCAATGCACCTTAATTTTTATAATTTTAAGATTTAACACATGTAGTTGAAAGCCATTGTATGTGAAAAGAGTGCATTTAGCCTTTTCTCAGTAGTCTGTAAATAACAGCAATGTTCTGTGTGCTGTCCCTGAAGGAGCAGGAGCAAAGCCCCAGGTGTCTTTCTTTGCACTTTGGACCAGGCATTAGTTCCAGCACTAACTGTGGCAGCTTTGTCCTGCACGAAGCACTGCTGCTCCTCTCCAGACTGCAGGGGAAGTGCCTGGATCTGCTCCCTGCCCTCCCTGTGTCCCAGTGCTGCTGCCCACAGGGGAGGGGTGGAAGGTGACCTGGAGGTGATAATACTGGCTTTGGACCCAGCAGTATCTTTATGTCTCTTCCTTGATTAAAAAAAAGGAAGTCAGTCTGGAGAACAGTTAGGAAGAAATGGAGATGCTTCAGATGAGTGTATGTGTAACTTGGTGTGGTCATGTGCAGGTACCTCTGCTGATGCTCATCAGCTGTGTTCTCTTTGATACTTATAAGGTTGGAGAAGCACTTACTCCAATTGAGGCTACAAAAAAAAAATATTAAACATAATTTCCATTTTAGGTAGGTTGATTTCTCAGAGAAGTTTATTGTCACAAAGACATATAAAATAGTATTCCAGTGATGCAACTGAAATTTCAGTCTTGTTCTTCATTTAGGATAGACCTTTACTCAGGCTTTCTTGTAGTGTTAAGGGACAGAAATTATCTTGTAGCAAATGCCCTGTTCTTGCTGTTGAAGGGGTTTGGTTCTCCACTGCGATGAGATCATAGAGGTGGGAAAAAAGGTAACATTAAAACTCTTGAAATTCTGTTTTCTTAATTCAGTCAGATGGAAGACATAATTAGTAATTGAAAAGGTAATTAAAATTTCACAGGCTGCCAAAAATTGTATATAATGTAATTTTTATGAATAGTGCCTTATTTTTTGAAATTATTTGTGACTCTTTAGGCCTTGTTTTCTTTCTCAACTTCCTGCATCTGATTGGATTTCAATTCAATTGAAATTCATTTCAATTCTCCTGATTTTCCAAAGCCCTGAATTTTTCTTTGCCTGCTGCCAACATCCTATTTCATTCTGTGTTCTCATTGTTTACATTTGCTGCTTTTTGATTCTGTGTTCTCGTTGTTTACATTTGCTGCTTTTCTTCCATAGGTTTCTGACACTGTTGATTTCCTGCTCAGTCCCATATTGGCTACCTGTTAACTTCCTGTGAATTGTTCTCCTTGGATATTTAGTGCTTGCTTCTACAATTTTTCATGATCCTTCTTTTGTTCCTTTCTTATTATACTACCATCAAGACTGGTCATTATTCTCATTTACCAGCATAATTTTCTGAGACCCTTGTATCATTAGGTAGAAAAAAGGCAAATGTGTGTTTGGGTATGATTAACAGGGTTAGAAATTAATTTGAAATGTAGAAAATAGAACCTTCCCCTTGCCTCAGAGACTGAAATTTCATGAGAGTTTTCTATTTAGATAGCCTTGCAATTTCTGATTTTCTGTATTCAGATCTGCCTCTTTCTATTTTCTCCATATCAGTGGAGACCTGAGTTTAGAACTTGTTCTCTAATCAATGAAAAAAATTCAGATAACATGGGTGAAAACTCACATTTGTCTAAACTGGAGGAAAATTTATCTCAGTAAGACTTACTGAAGATTTCTAAAGCAGTACACAGATTAATAACAAGCCAACATGTCAGGTTAAACTGGAGAAGGAAACAGATTGAATCACAAACTGCAGAAGACTCTGAGCATCTTGCTGAAGCCTTTTCCAAAGACATTTGTTTTATTTATGGTCTGTTACTTCAGTATGTTTCTAAACAGACAAGAAAGAGGAATCACAGTCTCATAAGAGCAGAGAAATGTACTTGAAATTTAGCACTCTTCGCTCTGCATTCCAGCCTGTCTGAGCAGTTGCTGTAAAGCATCTGGAGGAGAGAAGGGATTAAGCCCTGGGTGCTGAGCGATGCACTCATGCTTGGGCCGTGAGCACAGGGTGCGGTCTGCATCCGAGCCTGCTGGTGGACTTCTGTTCCTGCCTCTGCAAATGGTTTTGTGCTGACCTTAAACCATTTCCTTGGGGCTAAATTAAAACTGGGAGGGAAGTGTCAAACTGCGAAGTTGCAACAGACTTTTGAAATGCTTGGCTTTTTCTGGAGGGGAAGCTGCAGCCTGGAGTTGGTGCCTGAGCTCCCTGTGCGGTGGAAAGGACAAAGCAGGTGCCACATCACAGACCTGCCAGCGTGCCACACAGGGCTGCAAGGACCCAGAAGATGTGGGCTCACTGTTCTCCAGCGTGGCCTGCAGGGGGGTTCCAATATCAGTTTCTTGGAAGAGCTGCAAGCCACTAGGTTAGAGACTAGCCTAAAATCAGGAATTTCTGTTTATGTTTGCTCTGGTTGATTGTGTTAGTTTGGAGTTTTTTTCCACTGGTGGTCACATCTGATTTTGGGGTTTGATTTGAGAATTTGTTTTTTTTGTTTTTTTTTTTTTTTTTTCCCTCACCCTTTTCTTAATTTGTTTTTGTTCTTAGTTTTTTCAGAAACATATTCCCATATCTGCATAGTGTTCTGGCCATGAGGCTCCTTTTTTTACAGAATATCCTATTTCTGTGTTTTTGAATAAAAACTGGTCACCTCTTTGTCCTGTGATCATCTGACCTTTCACATATACCTCTGGGAGACCACCTCCTGTACTTTTTGTCTTTTCAGTCACTGCTGTGGGGACCTCAGTGTGGTGTGATGGGGCTGAAGTGTGGAGACCAGACTGACATTTTCTGATCATGCCTAATAGGCTGTGGAAACCTGGGCAGTTTCCTTGGCTAAATTTCCCTGGCCTTTGTACAGTCCCTGTTAGGCATGTGGCACCAAGCTTTTGTTTCAGTTTTATCACATGTACATTGGAGTGATTGTTGAGAGCTGGGTACTTCACAGGAATATGGATTGGTCCCCTCTGCTGTTCTGGATTCAATAAGCTGTATATGTTGTTGTAAACATAGGTTGCAAGCTGATCATGGTTGATTTGTTCTTATTAATAGCAACTCTCAAATGTTGTGAGGTATTATTCCCACTCATTTCTAACACTGCACAAAAGAGAGTAGAGATGTTCGTTTTTAAAGTAAAATGAAGCAGTCATTTTTTATTAAATGACTCAAAATCTACCAGTAAACAAATGCTTGCCTTCTTCTGATTTTTTCTTCATAGGATTCTTATGTAACAAAGTAATAGTCCTTAGACTGAACTTTTGTACATTATTAATATGACTTTTCAAGATCTTGCACGCTTTTGCACATCAGACTACAATAACATGGCAGTGGGACCATCAGTAGCAATTTGGATCACTTTATCACCAGTCATTCTTTTTAACTTATTGCATAAAATCTTTACCCAGAGGATGTGGAGTTATTCTTCCGGGACATTTGCATCTTAGGATGTGTCTAGCCCTTTTTATGGAGTGCATTTTTTTCAAATATGTCCAAATACTGTGAAAAAACCTAGTCACCAAATATTAGAAGGTTTCTGTCTTTCTTGCTTTACAAAGTAGTGACTGAATCTGTAAGTTAAAACCTTCAGGAACCTCATGAGAAGTTGTGAACCTTAGCCTTGCTCTGTTTTAAGAAAGGTTTTCCTTGTGTCCAGCATTTTTGCCAGTTAAGACATTGGAAAAACTTCCATAAACAAGGTGTGAAAGCAGAACAAATGAATGTGGTCCTGCTCCAGCTAACATTTACTGAAAGATTGATGTGAGCTTCCTTTAGGGCAAAGTTGTCTTCCTGTGCATTCATAACAGAGAGAGAGAGAGCTGGTATTTGGTCTGTACTGGGATTCTTTAGCTATTTCACCCTGCCAGCTCCCATTTAACTCTTTTGTCTAGCTAACTTAGTTTACTGACATTGCTAGGGACCCCTTTAAATGTGGCATCATGGACAGTTTAGGATTCTGCTTTCTAGTTTTTGTTTTCTTGAATGACGCACAAGCAGACCCAAGTGTCTCAGAAGTGAGTAGTGTTTTTGGGTACTTCAGATTTTGGATGACAAAGCCAAGTCACTGATTTTTTCAAGGGATGAGGGCACAGCATCAATCTGCCTCAAAAAGCTTCTCAAAGTGAGTGGTTGTGAGCTAAGTCTGAAGCAGCATATTTGTACAAAAAGCCATACTCCCATGTCACAGAGAGCGAGATTATCACTGCTCATCCTGGGTGTCTTGCTCCCTGTCAAGATTTGGGAGAGGGAATACCAGAAGGAAGATGTGATCTGTCCAAAGCAGCAAGGTCTTCTGTAGTGTGAGGAACTAGAGCAGACTGAGGCTCTGAAGTCATGCAAGCATTTTCTCTAGGGGAGTGTAAATGTCTGAAGTATATCAGAACCCAGTTTTTAACCAGGACTCTTTGAACTACACCTACCCAGAAGAAAATCTGATCATTTTGTTCTTAAGTTTGCAAGACATAGGCAGGATTTACGTAAGTTTTGTTATTATTTACAGAGATAGCTATAATGTTTGAGTTAAATATCCTCTTGTAATCAGCGAGGAGCTAAATTTACATCCTTGCCTGGTTTTGTGTGTCACACATCGCTACATATTAAACCTATTTATCAGGTAGGTGTTGATCTGAACAGAACAAATCTCTTGCTCAGAGCAGCCTTGCTCATGCTAAAGCTGTGCCTGAGCTTCCGGAAATGCAATGTAATTGATGCCAGTAGAAATTGTTACTTGGCAGTAGCTCAAGCACTATATTGCAGTGAGGCCTTGATTTCTTTTATGCCAAGGTAATGTTAGAGCAGCACTTGATTTATCCTGAGTTTACAGGACTGTGACAGACTATAATGTAGCTCTGGACATTGGAATACTCCCTGAAAAAGAGGATGAGTGATTTTTGTAATCATACTGGGGTTTTTTTATGGCTAATAGAATATTGTTCATATGTAATTCTGGGTTTAGTGCTGTGAGAGCTGGATAGTCAGTATTATATAGAGTTAAGGATACTAGAAAGGCAAAAAGCCTGAGTCTAGTTTATGAAGAATGTAGAACATTACGGCAAACATAGTGTGAATGGGAAAATTCTCTGCTTTGTGGATTCAAGTAGCATGTATATATTTCCAAATGTGGCTTCACTGTGCTTTTTAAAAAAGAAAATAAATCCTCTCACTCTCAAACTTCCTTTTGGAGACAGTAGGATTTTTTCTTTCTATTTTTCTCTTTTTCTTCAAACCGACTCATCCCCAATATTTAGCTGTAGTGTTGAATCTAAACAGAATACTCTGGATTTTTTTACTTGGTTTTTGTATAGCTGAATAAAAACTCACAGTACTCCCCATGAGAAGCAAACATAAGATTAAATATATCCACCTGAACTGTAATTTGGTTATTTAAGATTCTGATCTTCTTCTGCTTGGTTAAGCTGTAAGGATACTCATTTTAATGCACAGACCAGGTGGAAGTCACGTGAATGTGAATGTTTTACATATGAAAATCTTTACACTGGTGCTTATTCATTTCAAGACATAGGAAGTTGCATGCTACTCAGCTGCTTGTTCTTCCAAAGATTGAGCAGCACTTCTCTGTAAAAGTTTGGTGATAGAAACAATAAATTTATATTCATCAGCTTCATTGTGCAAAACTGTACAGATACAGCAGTTAAAAAAATATGATAGTACTGAGAAATTTGCTTCTCATTTTCTTTACTGAGGCTGGGATTCAGACTTCATGTTCTGAGTGCCTTTCAATCTGCTGTATATATGATTAATGTTGGTGAGTCACTTCTGATGGGAATTTTCGCTTTTTCTCACATTGCAAGATAGGGAGACTTTCTGCTCCTCCCACCACCAGATCAAAAGCACTGTAGAAGACAGAAAGGAGGAGATAATTTTTCATATTTTCAGAATTTCATCCTGTTAAGGAACTGAGGAGATAGCCAGTCCCTTTGGCATTTGCTGCACAGGTGTCTGCAAACCAACTCGGACAACTAGGACTGGGATAAAGGTGTAAGTAAATTGTTATGCACTTGTGAAATGTTCTTACTGCTTATTAAAATCCAGAATTTAGGTGGGAGAATTAGTCTAGAAAAAATGAGAAGGAGCATTTAGGAAGGAAGTTATTCTGTAGGTGCAGGAAGGCAAATCATGACCTGAATCATTTAGGGGTTCATGGCAGGAATTGCTGGAGCTCTGCTTATTCCTTTCAGAAGTAAATAAATAAATTCTCTTGGGACAAATGTAATGCTTCATTAACATAGATTAGCTAAAAAGCTCTCTAGCTGACTGTAAAATAATATAGGCATGTCTATGGAACTTTCCCTGTGATTTTAGAAAATGCTTCTCCTGTGTTTCTGTGTGTTTGCCTCTGCATAATGAATGCAATACATAGGTTGATTGTGAGATTCAGTTACCAAAAATTCATCGAATAGGACAGAGTGGCTTCCATATTGAAGAATTATAAAGATCTGTGTCTAGAGACCAGGTATTTGGAAATGCCTAGGTACATAAATGTCCTGGAAGTCCTCAGTGGTATTTTACAGTGTTTAAACCAAGTTAATAGCTGCTGATTGCAATAGGGTTTAGGCAACTGGCTGGCTTCTGGTTTAGACAGCCCTGCAAGACCTCTATGTGTAATTTTAGACCTCTAAGTAATGTCAAAATATGTTCTGATACTTCAATGAACATATTCAATGAGTATGCTTCAGCTAAAATTTGAAATCTACCTGACACAGAGGGCAGACCTCTTGAGCTCGTGTCTTGTGGATTTTATGTCCAAAATGTGTTTCATGGAGCTGCAGCTCTCCAATAGGACAGGGCAAGATCACTTGAGGCAAACCACTGCTACTGTATACAGCTGTATCAGATAATTTTTGTTGTTATGGTTGTGATGTTCCCTGCAAATAACATCCCTGACTATTTGGTGACCTCTAGGAATTTATTCTTCTGTCTTCTGTCTACTACCTTTTGGACTTTGGTATTTCAAAACTGACTCAGCAGAAAGCGTATGGCTACAGTGAGTATCAATGCCAATTATCCTGACATTAGTAACAGTGCTGTTAGTTTGGATTCACATTATTGTTGGATATATAAGTTTAATTCTTTCTGTTATAGATTCTACATTCTGCAGTCACATTCAATTTGTATTGCTAGCAGGTTGGAAAAGAAGTTAACCCATGGGAAAAAGAAGTTTTGTCTAAGACATGCACTAACAACACTTCAGAAAGTGACTTCCATTAAAAATAGAAAGATTTGAGTAATTAATTGTATCAGAGATTGATACATTCCCTTCTTTCCCCTCTGTTCCTCACAGCTTTGGGAGCTCTGTTTGCTTTCCAAAAGTATAATGACATGCTCTGAGTGACTAAAAAGGCTTATTTCTGCTCTAGGCTTAGAGCAAAAAGCATGAATACTTTGGTAGTGCAGTGCTGATCTGAACACTGGGGGCGAAAACAGAGCTTTATGAAGATAAAAAATGAAAATATTTTATAATGTCTTTGTTACTTCTAACGTTTGTTTACAGTATTTTCTGCAGCATTTTTTTAATTTTCTGAAGAAATCTATAGCTTTCATGCAAGTTCCTTTGCCCTGTTGGTTTTCATGACTCGTTATTTATTAAAAATCTATTACTACCAACAGAAGATGCTCAGGGAAAACTCCTGGCTGCTGTGAAATGCACACTAAATACTCAGCGTGAATTCTGGTGGGAATTTGCACTCACTCAGCAAGTAAGGATACTCTTGCAGAGAATTGCTCAATATTCTGTAAGACTGCGGTCTCCAAATTCAGACAGTACGTACAGCATGGCTCTCTGAAAAGATTTTTAAAAAGGTAAGTCCGGAGAAAATGTTAGGAGAGGTAAAGAAAAGCAGAGCTGTGTATGTGACCTTATTTTTTCCTTTCTCTGTATGGTTTATTCCCCATTTCCCATGCATCTCTTTCATGCAAGGTTTTAAGGGACCCTCTTTTGTGCTCTGGAATAGTTTGTGGCTCAGGAGGACACAGATTCCAGTGAGACAGATTCCTTCTCAGGAATCAGCCAGCGTAGGGCCCCCTCTGCACCATGGGCTGCCATCCTTGAATTTACGAGTCTTGCCACGAGCTTGATGAAGGTGGTCCAGCTGACTGTTCCCTGGTGGAATTGTAAGCTCGAGTTCCCCACAGTACATGGAAAAATGCACCTCTTTGATCACACATTGTGACTGTAACACCTGCTAACTACTGTGACAGGAACTTTCTAAATACCCTGTGTAGAACATGTTTTTATTACGCTGAAGAGGGTTCAGAAAAATGACCTGGTACATTGTCATCTCTGAATTCCCCTTTCTCCAGGCAGTTTGAACCTGTGTACGGACATCTTTGTTTTTAAAATTTACCTTTTCAAATCTGCATATCTGAATTGACAAAGGAAATACATCTTTCTGCCTTTTTTTCCATCACTCTAAAATATCATAGATATTATACAAGGAACACTTAGAAAGAAATGATAAAAGGGAGATGAAATAGCAGAACTGTTTTTTTCAGTCTCTCTCAAAGCTTACAGCCGAGTCTCTTTACCTCTTGGCTGTTTTTTCCTGGATTATGGATTATCATAATCAAAAATGGATTATGATATACAGTAAATGGTCAGTGTGCAACAGTTAAAAATAACTAAGTGATGCCATCTGCTGTCTTAAAATCTTATTTAGTATTACATCTGACTGAATTGTTATCCTAAGAAGCAGAAATTTAGCTTACACTGTGTTATAATGTCAAAGCCATGACATGTTACCTTGATGTGTGTCAAAGTTAGGCAATATAAATATTGATTGTGATTAAATATAGTAGACTACAGAATGCCAGAAGGAAATGTGATACTAGTGGCAATCCAAAACAATTCCTTGATGAACTTACTTTGCAAATAATTTGAGGGTTTCTTNTCAATCCAAAACAATTCCTTGGTTGCAAATAATTGGTTGCAATTCCTTACATTGCAAATAATTTGAGGGTTTCTTCCCTGACTGTTTTGGGGTTTTTTTTATTTCTGAGAGGAAGACGTAGAATCTTGTGGAATAGAGGGGAGATGGGAAGAAGATGACACACGATCCCCTTGGAGTGTATGTTTATTAAAATGTACATTTTATGTAGTGAAATTCCTCACATTACTTCTATATTTAGTACAAGTTATCTACAATGACTTTTAGGCTCCCTATACAGTACTTTAGGTGTGTTTTTTTGTTTGTTTTTTTTTTTAGGAAACAGCAGTTAACCTGACCATGGTCTTGAAAAAATTGAGAACCAGATTTCTGTAAGACATGTTGCTCAAACAGAAGTCACTCATCATCTCATACCTTTTAACATTTAACAGTTGAATATATGTTCAACTAAGCTAAATTTGAAGTGGACTATGGGCTACCATGCTCAGCAGTGAGATGGTATCTCATTCAGAGAGTATCAGTTACTGATTTCATGTATGTGTATGTGTTTGGTTGCTTGGGAGTTTGACAGCAAGAGTTAAGGATGTGTTTTGTTCACATGCAGTTATGCCAGAGTGCAGTTCACAGGCTGCCATTCATGAAACACTGGGACAGGCAGAGTGATCTGAAATGCAGTCAGCAGTGCTCAGCAGGTATAAAGGGTTGCAGAACCAGAGAGGTGGGATTTAGCTCTTTCTGATTTTCTTCTTTGTGGCTTTTTGTAATGGTCTGTCAAGCACTGACATAATCTCAGTTTCCAGTACTTTTTTTTCACCATAGTGAAAATAATCTGGATTCTGTGAAGGTAACTATCACTATTGCACTGTTGTAACTTCATATCCTGGATGGATATGCCTTGTTTAGTGAGGTGTGAGTAAGGATATATTACATAAACTTAAGGATATGTATGCATAAATTTATGGATAACCACAGTCTGATAATGAAGTGTGTAATTTCTTGTGGCTGTTGGGGCTTTTAAAATTTATTTTCAGTAGTGCAGTGATGTGTATTTCTGCTTGTATTTTTAGGAGATATACAATCCGTACTTAGAGTTTTGTGTAGTTTAATTTTCAAAGCAAAACTTACTAAATATATGAATATTCATTTCCAGATGTAGTATACTGGAACTGCTCTCCTATTGGAGCATTATAAATAACAGAAGTTCTTAATTTGGTTCCTCTCTACTATGGGAGCGTATCTGTAGAATTCACCAAACCAACAGCACATCAATTCTACATTTAATCCCCCATTTAATTTGCTTTCCAGCTGCCTTTGTATTAAAGAGATCTGCAAATCTTGCTTTGACAGAAAGCTATGCATGTATTTACATCTTTCTTGTAGCTTGCTATACCTCTTTTAAACTTCTGTAAAAATCCTTTGCAGCCAAACTGTCCAGTCTGGAGCATTAAGAAATCATGAGATGGTTTGAAAAATACAGAGATATATTTTAAAAAACATGTACTGTGTGGCCCTTTTGATTTTTGTTTTCTAAACATTCACATGGTTTCTAAACTTCTCTGCTTAACTTTGAGGCCTCAAACCTTGCTTTAAGAGGCAGAGTAATATAAAATTCAGATTTTTATGTAATTGTGATTTGGGTTTAAAAGCACAGAAACTTCACTGCACTTCACAGAGTTCATTGTAAATTTCCAAGTGTCCATCAACCAAAAGCTGTCACAGTGTAGAATTATGATGCATTACATTCAAATCTGCTGCTGTTAATGTAGTCCTGAGTGGGCATGAACTGTAAACTGTTTGTTAGGCTTTATTTGGGATAGTTTCCAAATGATTGGGAAGGGAAGTAGTACTTAGATAATATAATCTATGAGTTCCTATTATATTTCCAGGACAAATGCTGTACTCATAATTACAGCATCAGTAACAATGTAAGGAAATGTTATGGTCTTGGCTGTAGGAAAAGCTACCTGAAGGCAAGAGGAGATTTAAAGGTCTTGTTGAAAATAAGCACAAAGATATTTTATTTCTCATGAAAACTCAATATGGTACTGAGATGATATTTTAAAGAAGTTGCAAAAATGTACTCATTTTCTAATTAGCTCATCTTTCTCAGGTACTGATGGCTGGCTGTTAGCAAAGTTTTTTTCCGGAAATGTTGAGGCTTTTGGGTAGCACATGTCTTTTACCTCACCAATCTGGCTGTATGGAAAACTGAACTGCTCTCTATATAAAGGATACTGCAGTACCAGGGTGCCCAGAGTCCTTCTGATTCTGTGAGCTGATGTGGATTAAAGGTGTGGATGGTGGGAAGGAATGACCAAGATGTAGGGAAGATGGTAGAAATACAGAATTAAAGGAAACCCAGGCTGTCAAAATTGTCCTTTCTTCAGTCTGTCCCCCATTTTATGCTACGTGAATTTTTCACTATAGCAAAGTGCTTCATAAATTTAAAATGTAAACGCAGAGGATTTCTTTCTCTTATTCCCTTGTGTAATTTTTACTTTTATAACTCATGTTCTTTTCCAGCTGAGTGCTATTTCCAGGGAAGCCAATTCATGCATTTTAGAAGCGAGCAGTGCTTTGGTAACTCTCCAATCTGACTGAAAAAATACAAAACCCTTAGTGAAGTACCAACATGAAGATCTAGAAACGCAAGGAACCATGCACATGATCACTATTTATCTTCATTCCTGCCATTCCTGCTACAGGAACAGAAACACTTCAATGACTCGTCTGTTTTTTTGTTTTGATGCTGAATTACCAGGGATGTCTGAATGTAAACTCCACATTATGAGAGGCCTCTCTTAGGCTTTGAAGTACTCTCTGTGATGGGAGGGGGCTTGCTGTGAATGAACCTCAGGTCTGCCTGAAAGACATCGCCGTGTCTGATTCGCTGCAGTCTAACACACCTGCTGGGAAGAGGGAGGAATGCTCATCACAGAATTTTCATCTCTGAAACAGAAAAGGTCATTTGTTACAGACTAGGTGCCAAAATGCAATTTCTCTGGTAACTAGGAGCAAAAGTGTAGCAATAGTGTTGGGAGTGCTTGTGTGACGTGCTTGGCTGAATAAATAACTGATCAGGATCATGATGCAGATGGCTGGATCAGTTTATTTTCTTTTCTTGTTTCTCTGTTAGTCTGATAGATACAATTGTTTTTCTGCAGCCTAAGATTTGAATGATAATACCAGTGTATTAAGCAAGTTTGCTGCTTGTGGGATAGGTTGGAAGTCTGGTGTAGGATTTTATTGATTTGGAAAGATTTACTTTAGTTCCTTCAGCATTACCCTGTTTTGCCACCTAAGGTTATTTCGATAGCCTCTGTGAAAATTGGGTTGTATTGAGTCACCCTATATGATGTAGGAATTCAAATAAATATGGTGTTACACCTTAGATCAAAGTTAGGATTCAGTCTATACTTAAAAAACTTTGTGGTTAAAAATGTGAAGTTCTGTTCATAATGACTTGTCAGTTCAGAAAATAATTACTTCCACTTGCTAGGGCAAGCAAATATGAACTTTTTGTGCTTCTTAGAGCAAAATTCAGGCAGCTGTAATTTTTAAATAAAGTTAGATAGTCTACTAAGGAACAAGAATCCTTTTTCCAGGTCAGTAATTTTCTGTTGTTTCCTTTTCTTTTACTTCTTGCTTGAAGTACATCATGGAGTAAAACACTAGTATCTTTGCATTAAAAAAATGTATCTAGTCACTCTTATTTCCTTACTTTCTTAAAATTGAGGTCGTAGACAGAGTAAGATTTTCTGGGTGTGGTGGTTTTCTTTTCTTCCGAGCAATGTTGCAAAATACCTCATCAGTTCAGCAGTGTAAGCATGGTTATTTCTAAGGGCCTGGAGGAATCACCTTTGGCTGCAGCATTTAATTTATCTGATTTGTGTGTGCTGTGCTTTATGAGAACCATTAACAGTAATTCTTTGGAGACTCGAGATACAAGAAGCAGGGTATTTATAAAGGTTCAGGAAATGCCCCTTGAAGTGTGTTCATTATAAGGTATTTCTTAATGTGGTTAGTCAGCTTCTGTCATTGGTTAATTTGCTGAGCCTTTAATTGTCCTTTGTATCACCAGATCTGGACTCCATCCAGCATTGATGTTTCCCACTTGTACTTTTGAGTTTAGGGACTTGCATGCATTCTGTGGGAAATTAAGGAAGGCTAGAGATCAACTGTGACCTTGGTGATGTTCCTTGGGAAATAAGTTAGAGCTGATGCATACTGTGGAGTTACTGAAGGGGCCCAGGGGAAAAGCAGATTCAACACAAAACCTGTTAAATTTGGGCACACTTTCTCTTTCTCTAGTTGCACTGGTATTTTTGAGCCAAATCTTTTTTGTCTTCTCTTTAGTGTGTTGGGTTGACTATTTAACTACTGAACAAACTGACAATGGGAAAAAACTTGGGAAAGGACCAGCTAAAGAGCATGCTGCCTATGGCAGGAGAAGTATTGAGCAGATCCAGGTTATGGTAACTCAGTCCTCAGCAGCTTGGTAACTTCATCAGTTTTGGCCTGTAGAACTGTCTTCATATTGATGGTATCAAAACTTTGTAAGGAGAAGATAAAAAACAATTAAACTTTAGTCTCTCCACAGTGCTTAGTTTCTAATGGCAAATTTATGGCAGCTGGTAAGAGCAGAGTGGAGTTAGTGTTTATAGACTTGGAGTTTGATGGTACTAAACATAGTAATTTATAATTCAGTACTGTCAATTCAAATTGGTCAGCCTGTGATATGATCTGATGGCTGCAGCATTGCTTTACTGTATTGATACAGTGTGAGCATACAGCATTAGCACTCTGCTTAGAAATTAGTCTTTAACATCCCAGATCATTGCGTGATAAACCTTCCTGCAGCAGCTCTTGCTGTCCCTGGGCTCTGTAGTTTCAGTCACTTCAAGTTTGTGAAGGCTCACTTGCAGAGTGGAGTTTTACAAATTCCTGATCACTCAGAATCTTGAGGGAAATGTAGAGTCCCCAAATGTGGGAACAGAACCTGCAAGAATCTATAAACTTGGCCACAGGGAGAAAATGACCACATCCACTAAAACATGAGATAATATCTCCCGCACACTGAAAGAAAACAAAAAACAACATGCAGAATGAGACGCTGAGAAAGGATTATCTAGTAAATTTGAAACAGCACTGTATGTGTTTCTATTTTAAGATTATTTATCATAAGTTGATGTTATCTAGCTCCACATGTCTCCAGTGAGGGGATGTCATCCTGAGTGCACAGAACATGCACATTGACTTGGAAGAATAAACAACTCTTTTTTTTTTTTTTTTTTTTTAAATTCAAAAGCAGGAAAGAGAGAATCTGATTTCCCTTGCTACCTTTAATTTTAAAATCTTTCTCAGGCCAAGCATGTGTCATAAGCTAGCAAGCAAGCAAAAAAGAACTTTATTAGAACAAATAGGAAAAGAATCAGCTGAAGCTCTGAAGACATCTCAGCTTCTGAAACCTCTTGCCACTTTGCATCACCAATACTCCTGATGTTCAGGATTTTGCACTGTATGAAGGTCTGGACACCTGCTGATGGTTCTTCTCAGTTAAGCCTTGGGATGAAGTGGCCTTCTCTGGGAACTGAATGGGTGTGAATCTCCATGCTGAAGTCCAGAAGGTTGAGGGTGGATGGAAAATAGTCGGAACAACACTGTTTTTAGTAAGCACCATGGTTCCTACATTTTCAGTTTTCTCTGTACCTGGCAAGGGTAGAGAGGCTATTTTTGAACTGTCTAGACTATTCTTCTAAAAGGGATCTCTTCTTTTTTATCTT
The DNA here is from genome assembly GCA_013397245.1 of Thryothorus ludovicianus. NCBI lineage: Eukaryota > Metazoa > Chordata > Aves > Passeriformes > Certhiidae > Thryothorus > Thryothorus ludovicianus. The sequence goes on from VZTB01007819.1 coordinate 663,047, forward strand.
CTGGTTATTGGTCATTGGGAAGAAGGGAGTTAGCACATCTATTTGTGAATTTGTCCACACACTGAGCCCACATAAACATTTTACAAAGCATATTTATAGAACTGTAGTAAGAGCATGTGTCCTCAAGAGCTATGCATTTATAAAACTGACTTGCATGTAGTTTAATCAGTTCACAGACATTACTTAAATTTTTGCATGACATTTTCTATTTAATGTACAATCCACTACCTCCCCCTGCTCCCAGTTTAGCTTTAAGAAATTTATATATGGACACAAAGACAAAATGGGAATGTGCAGCCCAGTCATTTAATTTACCCTTCTGCTAACAGATTATTTGAATTATTGATTTTTCCAAAAATTGTATGTATTTCTCCACATTTTAAAAGTCTTGACAATCAGGTAAAGTCCCCAGTGACTAGAAAAAGGAAACTTCACTCCTATTTTTAGAAAGTGGAGAAAGGAAGACCTAGAGCACTGCAGACCTCCTTCTGTTACTGGGAAGATGATGGAGCAGATCCTCATGGAAGCATTGTTATGGGACATATAAGACAAGGAGATGATCTGAAACAGCCAGCACAGTTTCATTAAGGGCAAATCATGCCTGGCCAGTCTGGTGGCCTTCTTTGATGAAGTGACTGCAGTGGTCAACAAGGGAAAACTGACCAATGTCATCTAATTAGATTTCCATAAGGGCTTAGACATGGTCCCACACAACATCCTCAGCTCTAGTTTGGATTTGAAGGGTGGACTAATACTCAATAAGAAATTGACTTGATGGACACAGACAGAGTTGTGGTCAGTGGCTCTCTGTCCAGATAGAGGCTGGTGATGAGTGGTGTCCCTCAGGACTCTCAGGGACTGGCACCTTTTAATATTTTCATCAGTGCCATGGGCAGTGGGATTGGTGCCCCCTCAGCAAGTTTGCAGATGGCACAATAAAAGGACAGGATGCCATCCAGGGGGCCCTGAACAAACTTGAGGAGTGGGCCCATGAGCTCTCCATGATGTTCACCAAGTCCAAGTGCAAGGTGCTGCACCTGGGTCAGGGCAAGCCCAGACATGAGCACAGACTGGGAGAATAAGTCATTGAGAGCTCTGCAGAGAAGGACTTGGGGGTTCCTGTAGGTGAAAAGCTGGGCATGAATCCAAGTGTGCACTCATGGCCCAGAAGGTCAGTGGTGCTCTGGGCTGCCTCAAAACAGGAGTGACCAGCAGGTCAAGGGAGATGATTCACTCCCTCTCCTCTGCCCTTGTGACACCCCACCCGGAGAGCTGCATCCAGGTCTGGGGTCCTCAGCACAAGAAAGACATGGATGAGTTAGAGGAGGGCCAGAGGATGATCAGAGGGCTGGAGCACCAATCCTGTGAAGACAGGCTGAGAGAGCTGGCATTGCTCAGCTTGGAGATTAGACCTTATTGTGGCTTTCCAGTACCTGTTACTGCTTCTCTTTCTTTTGATGATGCTCTTCCCCAATGTTAATTTTTTTTTTTATTCCCCCCATTCTCTCCACAGAGAAGACTTTAGGAGGATTCTAGGTTTCTTATGTGAGTGTATGTATGTGTTCATACTTTCATTGCTATGAAAGATTGGTTATGAAATGCAATAGTGTCTCAGGCCATCTGCTATAGCTAAAGAGAGAATCTTTCTCAAAAATGTGACCCTGTTGTAATCTGAGACCATACTAGCTTTTCATTAAATGAGGGTTGCTTCATTAAAGCTGACTGGTGTTGGAAGTTGCTGTGGATTGCTACTTCCTGGGTACTTAGAAACCACTTGGAGTTGATTTTATGCTAGCATGGAAAAATTAAACTAAAATGACAGTAATCATCCAGTTTTGAACAGAGCAGGCAAGAACTGGTTGATAATGTTGGCTGGGGACATGATAAGTAAAACTCTTTTCTTCTCCCTTCCCCCCCTCAGCTTTGCCTCACTCTTAGCTTGGCCAACTGTGCTGGCCAGCACAGCCTCAGGCTTCCTTTGCACGCCCGTCAGCTCAGCTGTGTCCAGCTGCTGAAGCTTTTCTTGTTCCTGCTCTGGTGGGGTGTTTACAGAGGCACCCGACTCTGCCCCACTGTCTCTGCTGGTATCTCTCTCTGTCAGAACTTGTAGTGTTCAGACAGGAAATGGAGCTCAAATAGGATGCTGGGCTAGTGTGACTCTGAACAAGCCTGCTTCATGGTTTCCAAGATTGGTGTGTTTTCTATAGAAGCTCATGATATGTCTTCATCCAGATGCAAAAAATGCTCTAAAATTTTGTTCCTTGCAGCAGAGCCCATTTATATTACTTCTCTTATTATTGTTAGGCATTTGGACCACTTGTATTAAACTGATCCATGACAGTAATTCAAATGGTAGCTACAACTTTAATGATTGAAACATGAAAGAGCTGTACATGCCAACAGCAGCTCAGAGTCCAACAGGGAAAGCAAATGTCCAGAAAAATATTGCCCTCTTAAACATTTGCAGATGTGTTTTATATGTATGTGGCATATTAATAAAAGTATATGCATGCATAATTTAACAAAACTATGCATTTTGTAAAAATCATGTGACATGTGAGTCAATCTTTGGGGAGACAATTACAGACAACTGAAATAGCAGATGTGCTAAAGTTTTAAAAATAATATTTCTGGAGATAAGCTGCTCATTTCTCACAAGCAGCTATTTTTCTGATGCTCTGGTGCTTATCTGTGTGGACATAAGGGCACGATAGGTCAATAAAGATGCATCTGACTCTTAAGTTCCTGTTGAATTTTGTTTGCAATGTATTCCTTCTGAGATTCCTTGTAAAAAACCCAAAGACCTTATATATAATACATAATTTTACAGTGAATTTAATACTGCTGGAATCATGATTAGTAAGTGCATTTGTAAAATAATTTCATCTCTAATCTCTGCAGGATTTGCAGGACAGAATTCTAAATGTCCTACATTCTTTGGATGCATTTGTGAATAGGAGTCCACATCTTGACATTGCAGGTGACATCAGAACTTGATGTAAATTGTATGTCAATATAATCATGGTGTTGTTTCATCTTCCTTTCTCCTTTTCACATTTAACAAATGCTAATAATACTGGAATAGCTCAGGAGTGCTTGTAGTCAGTCATTTCTGAATACCTGCATGGCTCACCTGGTTGTTCTCTGCATAGATCAAGTTCTGCACTCAGATAACCAGGCAGCAGTGTTAATTTGTGAGTAACACTTTGATAGCTTAGTTCTGTAGAAAACAGTGAGGGATTTTCCTTTTATAAGCTGTGTTTTCATTTTAGTAAAGCACAACAGCCCTTGCTTTGTGAGTCAGGGGTGCACTTAACTGAGCAGATTTGGACTGTGGGCTTGATGGGGAGGGAGCTGGCACTTTGTCATGTAAGAGGATTTATTCCAGGTGTGTGTTTGGGAGAGGACTGTGGAGCTTCCAGAAGATGGAGCAGAAGAAAACAAAAGAGCAAGTAATCCAAACAAAACTTTTGGGCAGGCCAGACCTGCCGTGTCCTGTAGCCTGAGTTTCTGTGCTCTTACATGCAGTTACAAATGTGGCCAAATCCATATACAGATAGCATGATACATCCATAAGCTATAGTCAGCCTTCCATCTTCTCACAGCAGCAAAATAAATTTGATTGGGAAAACTCTCTGTTGATTAAGACTGATATTTTAGGAACTAATATTGTAGTTATGTCTGAACAATAGGTTGGGGCTGGATTCCTTCTTCTAAAAAGAAAGTATTGACTTATTGCACCATTGTTATTCTGTGGTTCATCAGTAAATATTCAAGATTTTGCAGTATCGTGGTGGTTTTCTATATCATAATGTTGACTTTATTATTAGAGGGTGATTATATGGCACTTCATTGAAATACAAGTTTTTATTTATTTCTTTCTTTTAATTTGTGATACCTCAGTATGCTAATGGTACTTGATACCTTCAAAATTATTTTCTTTGCTATGAAAATGTTACTAAGGGGAGTGGAGGCTTTGTGGTTTGTGTTTCTTTGGGGGGAGGTGGAGTTTACAAACTGCCTCTGGAGGAGATGAAGTAGAAGTTGTTTGTGCAACAAACAACAGTTCTTTAAGGAACAGTAGCTCCTCATATGAATGAAGAGAATGAAAATCTAAAGAACGAAGGGAAAAAAAAAATCCTGCTTTCTCAAGGGATTGATTTTCTTTGCTTTTTTGGTACTGTTGCAGGTGGTTATGTGGGAAAATTTCTCCTAGTCCAAGTTTTCTGTCCTGGGGCTGTTTACTCCTCTGTATTGCTGTAAAACATTTTGTTTAGAAACTTAAAAACAAGAATGCAACCCGCTCTCCCCCCAAAGAAACCAGAAAACCCAAACAAAAAACCTTAGGGTTGTGCTATAGTGTGTGACTCACCATGCTTTTTTTGGAAGGAGGAACTTGCTGTATCCTGGTACGTATTCAGGAGTAGCCAAGCTACTCGGCTCAGACATTTGAGGGCTTTCTTTCCCCTCCTTCTATCATGCCACATGTGCTCAAATTTCCTGTCTTGGGACATGAGTGTAAGTTTCTTTCTCTCTCCTTAGGCCCTGGGTTTGTTGGGGTTTTGTTTGATTGGTTTTTTAGTTGGGTTTTTTTTGTATCCAAAGGGAGCTGTCTAATCAGCTCCAAGGGTGGAATATATGGGGTATTGCTTGCTTTGCTTTTTTGTTTGTAGGTAAAGCAGAACTCAAAAGAAAATATTAAATATTTGCATGTTCTAATTCACTTCATTATTTATGGGCAGACAGAGATAATGTTTTAAAGTTACAAATCTGAAATTATAAAAAATAGAAAGTATTTTAAAATCTGTCTTGGTAGTGAAGTTAGATGCTCTTCCACATTTTATAATTTCAGCTTTTAAAGTTTCACCTTGTTTTTATATGAGTAAAATTTGGCTTAAAGATGTGTCCCATTGCAATAACTTTTAGTAAAATAATATTTGAGGAAGAAGAGCTACTTGATGTACATTATCATTCTAAACCAAAAGAATTCAGATTAAATAAATGGGATACTGAAAGTGAGATCAACTTTGCAACTACTGGAGCAGCAAAATACAGTGATACAGCTCATAATGTAACATGTAACATAAAGCTGTAAATAATTGAGGAAGTATTTAAGAAAGTATTATAAATACTTGCCTCTTGCTCAACGGCTGGCTTTGTCAGCTGGCTGTCATTTAAAATGTATTTGGAGAGATTTGTGTAATCTGGACAATTTTCTATAGGGATAATAGAAAAAAAAGCTGAACTATTATATGCCAGCTGAGAAGTGATGATGAATTTCTATGGTCACTAACTTTTCAATCCAGTCTGTTCACATCTGGGAAAGATGTGTATGGCTTTGAAACCACATGGATGTTTTTTAGGATGAAGATCCCTGGCTGATCCCAGACTGATCTTAGCTGGAGATTGACTGATCTTAGCTGGTGAATTAATGGGATGGATTGCTTGCTTTGCTTAGTACTTAAGCATACTGTAATATAATTAGGCTCTACTCCATCACACCTTTTTTTGGATGTAAAATTCACAGCTGTGATTTGGGAACTTTAGTACAAATGACAGCAGCCCTCTTTTATTACTCTAGTGTTCTCTAAAACCTAGTGTAGCCTAAAACCTGACAGAATGTCACAAGGTGGCCTTGAGCTGCTGGCTGCCCTGTCTCTTCATTCTGTGCAAGATGCTAAGTGGTAATAAAAAGCAAATGTTATTCTGCTCTTCCTTTAGGGTTGTTTCATTAGCATAGCAGCCTGAGCCCTTGTCATGTAAGTGCATGAGCCTGGATAAATTGTGGAATACCATAAAAATTAGGGATACGGTGAAAGAAAGGCAGAACCAGTAGAAGCATGAAAGAACGACTGAGCACAGAAAAACCTCCTTAGAGCACCTGCTCAAACAAGATACAAAAGAGAGAGACTAGAAGAAAGGAGGTATAGGAACAGTCCAACAATCTCTTAAGTGCAGAAGAAATATATTGGCTGGTTTGAGAGTTTTTATGGGAAGAGCAGCCACCAATACATATTTGATGACTGCTCTTGGTGGGCAGAGCTGTGAGTGAGCCAAACCATCCCTCAGTGCTCCTGCCTGAGCTGCAGGGAGTGAGTGCTGTTCCCTGGGGGAACAGACTGGTTTGTGGTTCAAACCAGTGCTGCTGTGCCCCTGGTCCCAGGAGCCAAGTGACCTTGTTTATAATGTTTAGCTGGGCCAGTTTGCAGCTGTTTCCACTGTAAACTCACAGAAAGCTTGGTTCAGGGTATGCTTGTGCATATTACTTTGCAATTAACTTTGTATGGACACACACACAAACCCCTTCCCCCACAGGTGCTCAGTGCTTTTTGCTGCTGCAGGCAGCACAAAGTGCATTTTACATTTTTGGTTCACTTTTGCCGTGTCAGAGAAACAAGAGTGTGGGTAGAATGGAATGAAAGTGATGCTTATGGTGCTGAAGAATGAACTAGAGGGTAAAGTGGCAGGGTAGTTTAGATATTGCTAGAAGAACCAAAAATAATTTTATGTGCAACTGTTAATCCCCCATTCTACAACACACTTCAAAAGAATCATTATAAAACTGGAAAAGGTAAGTATATCCAAGACTGAAATTCTTTTGGAAGAGCAGAATTTGTATGCATTCTAGAAGATAATCTGTGCAATACTATGATGCTTTCTTTTCAGAGTAGCAATTTAAAATGTTCTTCCCTTTGTGTGTAACAGATTTGCTTGCGTTAAGTGTTCCTAAAACAAAAAAACATTAAGGCATGAACATTTTTTAAGCATCACATTCTGGTTAGAAACAGGATAGAGCTGCTAAGGATTGAAGGAGGTAAGAAGGTGGATAAGCCCCCCCTTTATTGTGCAAACATCCTGCCCTGGGTAGTGTCCTTGAACGTGTAAGAACTTCCAGGGACCTTTGCGTATCATTAATATTGGCATGCTGCACAAAGGGGAGGAATATGTTTTCACTTCCTCATGAGATTTTCTTCAGTACTCTCTGATTTTGTCCTGTTTCTGACAGAGCTTTCTCTTCCTGCTAATGGTTTCTTTGCGGCTCTCTAATTTTTTTGAGGTTGGTTTTTTTTTTTAGTCTGTTCACATCTCTGTCCCGTGGAGTAGAATTTCAGACAGTGAGAAAAGACTTGTCCTCCCTGGTGACAGGGCAGTAATCCCCCAGGAATGACTGAGAAACTGTGATTGTGGAGAGGGAGTTTTCTCTTCAGGTCTTGGGTAGGAAACCTGTCATTGTATTTCCTGATGTTGCAATGTGTTTTATGTGACATTTTCCCCATTGCATATGCCTTTCCCACAATGGAAGGAATGAGAGGGGAAGGGATATCTGACAGATGTGCAGGCATTTTGTTTAATGCTGGAAGGTGTAGTGGTGAATTAAGCTGAATGGAGTAACATTCTGTATAATGCAGAGAAGGGGGAAAGGGAAGAGGAGAAAAAAAGAAGGTAGATGTTTGGGGGGAAACCCAAGAATTTTAAGGATTTCTATTCTTCAGGAGCATGCCTTGGCGTAAAAGGCCTGTGAGGGATTTGTCAGCTGCTTGGAGAGCCTCTTTTTAAACAGTGCAAAAGTGCCAGAAACCTGTCCTTTGGCTGGAGGAGAGCTGTGTTGTGTGTGAGTGTTTTGGAGAAGTTCTGTATCTTGGAGGAAGAGGAACCAGTGTGGTTTGACAGTTGCTACAGCAACTAACACTTTTAATGGAAGGCAGGGATAAGTGATGGTATAAAGTCTTGTGTAACTGACGTACCTTCCCCCGCTTCCTGCCAATTTTCCAGTATATTAAAACAATAAGTAATTTATGACTTTAGCTGAGAAATGGCTCTGTGTTTGCCCATCTCAGTCTCATTTGCGAGACTGCGTGATCTTTACAGAGACAACAGAAAAGAAGTTATTTACATAACAGAAAGCAGGGATTCAAGCATCTCTGAAAAGAATGCTTTTCAAGGGACGAATGCATCCCTTGTTCTGCCTGAAGAAATTTTATTTGATGTGGATGTCAGCGGGACAAGTTTTTTATCTCATTGCTTCCTTTCTTCTCATCCTCTCCCTTCCTCCCTACCCAGATTTTGTTTTGCAAAGTTTTTAAAACTCTTTTTGGTTACTATGGAGTTCTTTTTAATGTAGGAATGATGATGTATTATTGAGTAAATGAAAGATGATGCAAACCTGTGACAGAAGAAAAATTCTGCTGGCTGTCCCTGCAGCACTGTTACAGAAGCAGCCCTGGCATAGATGTGCTCCACTAATTGCTGTCCAGGGAGAGATTTTAACCCTCATAATTTTTTGGAGCTCAGCTGCCTGCTATTATCCAGGAGGAATGATACACGAGTGAAAACCATACATCACATCCCAGAGTATAGAAACGCTAGTTTTCAAAAAAGTGCCTAAATTGTTCACTAGTTCACTGTCTGTTCACTAGTTTAAAAGTACATTTTTTGTTTTTATTACTGAAATTTAGGGGCATTTGACAGCTGAATTTCAGGAGAAGAGAGTTTGGCTAATGCTCTTGTTCTTTGAAATGTCACTGGGAGTCTCAGGCTGCAAAGGGGCACTTTGCCTCACCTTTGGGTTCTTCATGCAAAATCAGAAGTAATTCTGAGTTAAGGCTGCTGATTTTAACTGAAGAGTAGGTATTAAGCCATTAATCATATCTTTAAATCAAACACAAATATGCACAGTTATAGAATCTTAAATACATATTTTTACAGTTCTTACTCATTTTAAAGCCCTGTTTTCATGCATTGCTGGAAAAGCTGTAGTCATTTACCTAGCTCTTCAGATTTAAGATTTATTTTACAGATGTCCTTGCTAATATTTTGAGCATTAACAACTCATAACCAGAGCTCCCAGATTTGTAGGTTTGTTTCCTGTGTTTCATTTTGCAGTTTAAAAGAAAAAAAGTTATGTTCAATACAATTCATGACAATATTGCAGTGCATTTTCAAAAAATTATGACTGAACTAAGAGCCAATTTTCAAGTGAATGACACTGAGGTATTTCACTGGGATAAGTTCACTGCTCTCAAGTTGCTGAGAAGCAGTGCATGAAGCATGCACATTTTTTTCACGGATGAAAAAGTAATAAACCTTTGCTACCAATTTTATGCGTTTTAAAACTCAGTAGAGGATAATTAACTGCCTTCTTGCATTCATTATGGCATTCTGTGGATTCACGTGAGATGAGAGAAATAACTGAAATATTTAAGCTAAAGGAAAGATCTCCTTTTAGATATTCATGTGTTAGTGACCAGTTAGAAAAGAAATTTGCAAAGTTTGAATTCTGCAACATGAATGAATTCCTCCCTTAGCTTCCTGTTGATAATTTTCTTCCTCCTACAACCCTCTCCTTTTCCATCCTTACCCAGACCATGAGATGGCTTATCCTTTGTGTTTCTCTGACTCATTCACTTGCCCTGGTGACACAATCCCATCTCCAAATCTCTTTTACTCTCTCTCTTTCAGGCTCCCTCAGGGCCACTCTGATGCAAGATTCTCCTTTATGTCTCACCATCTTTCCCTCAGTGAGACAAACCAGCTTTCATCTCTGTCATCTTAGGGAGCCTGTGCTATTCCAACTGCTGCCCATCTCCTTCCTTGCTTTTCTCTCAAATAGATTGATTCAGCTCCTCAAAGTTATTTTTTCATTTCCATCTGGACTTCTAGTCTGGCTCTCATCCCCTCCACAGCATCCGAGTGCCCTTGTCCAGCATTCCATGACTACCAAATAGCATTGTGTTATTAGAGGGACACCAGCAGAACTTGCACTTGCTCAGTGCATTCCTTCTGCTCTTTAAGTCACACAAAGTGGAAGACTTTCAGCTCCACTGAATTATTTGGGAATGTGGAGTGATTTCCTAGGAAACACATAAGGACACTTGTGTTATGAAAAGTATATGTAACTGAAAGTGTTAACATTTGAATTCTTCTGTTGTGTTATAAAAGGTAAGAAATGGTTGAGAAAATGGGATGGTCAGGGTGCAATTACACAGTATGAAAACCTCCCATACTTTTTAAGTTAAGGGTTTCTCCTCTGAGCTGTGTTTAACTGTGTTTCAGGTAAATCTTCCACCTAATACTGTGGATTATGCTCTGGCATGAGAGAACATGCAGATATTTATTAGATTTTTCTTTTTTAACAAACCTGGGTATGCAGTTTCTTTTTCATACAATTATTGGATCTCTGATTCATGGGCACTCATCTGAAGTGTACTAGTGCTGCTGACAGCTGTGGCATGCAGCACACTTTCGTAAATTGTCTGAACAACTAAACTTTGAGATTTGCTGGGTGATATGAATATTTTAGTGTCTCATTTAACCATACACTTCAGACTTTTTTTTTAACATAAACTTGAGTTTCTCACCTGAAGAAACAGTATAATCTGAAAGTAAAAGCAGTCTGTAAGACTAATCTGTTATGATTGGCATCAGTAAAAAACTTAGGAAGGTTGAGGCAGAAATATATGAAGATATTCAGAAAAATCTTACCCAGTTTAATTTAGTAACCTAAGATAGTGTTATTTCAGTGCCTTTTGGGCATGGATATTACATATGCATTTTTTTTTCCTACAAAACTTGAAAAGTAGTCATCTCTTTTTACTTATTTTTTCCCCTGATTAAAAATGACAGGAAGTTATTTGCAGTTTTCTTGAAAGTGAATTCTTGCTAAATGGTTAGAAATAGAAACTCTTAAGTAATTTCAAAGTAGCATTAAACAACAATCTTTCTGCCTTCATACTGATGACATTACAGACCAAAGGAGTTGAACTGAAGCCCAGTTTATGCAACTGATGATAGTATTTTATTGTCAGAAAGCAGTGCTCCTGTCTTTATCTTTAATATTTTTTAAAGGTAGAAAACTGTAATTTGGGAAATTGAACAGAATAATTCCATGTTTTCCAACAAATGGTTCTTTAATGAAAAGGTGGTCAGCTGTTGATACTAAGAAGCTCTATATGCCAAATTTCAACAAACACTAAATTTAGCAAGCAAAATTCTGTGTCTTTGAAAGGAAAGCTGACCTGGCTTAGGTTCATGTTGTTATGATGGAATATTTTTTCCAATGCCCTTGTCTTTCTCTAAGGTAGATACACACACTTACCTGAGGCACCACTGCATTTTATTGGGTAGAAAGAAAATCTGATTGAGTTTCTACTGACTTTACTCAGTTAACAAGGTATAAAACTGTAGAACTGACTGGGTTTCTATTCTGTAGTTTAACACTAATGCACCACTAAAGGCACTGATCTAAATTGAATGGTAGAAGGTTGTTATATTCAACACAAACCAAAAGAAACAAACCAAAGCTGAAGCAGGGAGATTGGGTGTTACAGGCTGCACAGCTTCATGGCAGTGAGCATAAGAAGATGATCCAGAGATGTCTCCTGGCTGTCTCTGTGCAGCCTGCCCTGCCCAAGTCAGCCTCACATCAAAGCGAGTTGCTAAATCCTCTGCAGCAGGAGAGGGAGGGAGCTGAGTCAGTGGCTGGGGGAAGATGCTCAGGGTGTCAGTGCAAATGCTGCCAGGCTGGGAAGGCTCAGGGACACACACAGGGAATGTTCTGCAGACCTCGGCAGGGGCTACTCCTCTTGGTGAGGGGCAGACCCTGGTGAGTGCAACACCTTCCTAACTGGTTCCCTTACCTAAGGAGTGGGGCTTTGTGCAGTGGGCTCCTTATCTCATGTCTCAAAGAGAGGTGGCACTGAAGGCTGTGGTGAGGAGGATGTGCCTTCTCCCAGGACTCCCTTGAGCATCTCTTGATCACATCCTGTGAAGAAACACCCCCTTGGCAACATCAGTGGTGCACTGTAACCACCCTGCTGTGTGGGGGTTCCTGGCAGAGATGGCCAGGTGGTGCCTGGGACATGGGAAGTCAGCGTGGATTCCTGGAGCAAGGTGCTGTATTGCTGGAGCCTCTGGAAAAAGCTCTTCCATAGCAGGTGAAACCTGGCGAGGCAACGTGAAAGCTGTAGCCTTACATAAGAGTGCAGTTAAAGAGTTAGCTGCAGATAAGGGGTGACTGAGATATGCTGGCTTTTATCGAGTTATTGATGCTCTGCTGAAAGGAGTTGGATATGAATTTTGCTGGAAAAGCTGTAGTCATAGCCTGAGAGTGGAACTTCTGACAGTTCTATCCCTATTTGGACCAGTTGCAGTAGGTCTTTTTATCCAGGACCTGGTCCACTACTTGGAGAGTTATGGACTGTTATCTCTGTTGCCTAATGTCTGCATATGATAAGTTTGGTTACATGAGACTGCCAAAAAAAGAAGGAAAGAAGTTCTGGTAGCTTTCTAAGAAAGGCGCTTAGCTTTTTGAAAGAAGCAGCTCTCTTTGATATATGGTATCCTGAAATGTTAAATGTGAGCCCAACCTTGCAGCACAAAGGGCTTCAGTATTTTTTAACCCAAAGACAGGTGGAGAGTTTTCAGTGAGGCCTGGCCTTTGTTTCTAAGTATTTGTATAATCTGTGTTGCCAGGAATATTGGTAGTTACATGCAGTTTTACAAGGAGGAGTGTTTAACATCTAATATAGCAGCAGTGCTTGTGTAGGGCTGTCACTTTTTTACAGCCATGCATATTTACATTCACAGGTCTGACAAGTCTTTCATCCTGGTTTGTATTTGTGCTGTTTCCCATGCATCATGGCCAAGCAGTGTGTTTGTCACTGCCACCTTTCCTGGGTGGTGCTGGTGGTGAGGTGTCTGAAATATGCAGACATCAAGTCTTTGACTGAAAGAATTTCCATGGCTCTCATTGCGTTGGTGCAGCCTGGGTGGTTATATAGCTCTCCATGTATTTATGGGTATGGAAATAATCTTTGTTAGGAGAAGCTGGTGTTGACACTCTTCCATGGGAAATTCTATTAGCAACACTGATAGGGCAAAATGAGGAGAGGAGCATCAACTGTACTTCCAACACTCACTGATGAACAAATGCAGCTTCTGCCACCTAAATTTAACAGTGCAAACTCCTAACACAAGTTACAGAATAATAGCAGCCATTTGTTCACCCCTTCTTAGATGTGTCTGCCAAGGAGCATCTGTGTTAGCAAAGCTAAATTCTGGCACATTGTCAGAATACTAATTGTTCTCAAAAATTACAGTTACCTTATCGCACTGTTATCTGTTGACTGTGAAGGCATTGTTCATTTGGGTGGTAACTTCTTCAGGGGTGTAAGTCAAGCCAGGCTGTAAGAGTGGCTGCCAGCTTTTGAGAGCTTCCGTGCTGCCAGGGCATTGCATTTTCTGCAGAAGCAAAGGTGGACATGGAAGAGCCTCTGCTACTTGCAGTGTGATTCCTCTTTCCAGGAGTGTGGGTCAAGGCTGCCTCCTTTCTCACACAGGGAAGTTGTGCTGTTGAGGATGTAGGCTCCCTTGGCAAGCAGCTGTGCTCCTGGGCTGGAGGAAAGCAGGATGGGAGATACAGTGATCCAAGACTGGCCCTCTTTTCCGCAGCATTTGCAACACAGAGCATCTCAGCCTGGAAATGACAACAGAATGGGGAAATGGTTGTACCTTTTCTCAGATGCCTGGGTCTCTTTAGTTGCCTGGGTTTTTTTTTTCTGAAGAGTAACATGGCCTTCATGGTGATAGTCATCCCACCTAACTTGTTTAGCTTATCTCTCAGTCAAATTAAACTGTACCATTTGTTGATTGCTAAACTCTGCTAACAGGTGTGTTACATAGGAGATAATTGAGAACAGAAGCCAGAGGTTTTTTACTGGTAGTTAAATGTGCAGGAGCTTTCACCAATTAAGATTTTACATCTAGATAAAGTCTTAATTTTAACTGTGCAGTTACCTTGCTGTTACAAAACAGCTGTGTGGCAATGGAGTGGCCTGTCTTCTCAGACTGGACCTCAGAAATGGGTAGGCAAACTGTGGTTGCAAAGAGGAGATGGCAGTGGCAGGTTGGGAAAAGCTTAACTGGAGAGCTCTCAGTTAAAGGGATTACAAAGAAAAATCTTGATTTGCTGTGCACATAGTAAATCTAGGGATTTATTAATGTGGTCTTACTGTGGTTTAATACTGGTCACTCATGGATCATCCCCTTCAGGCTGTAAATGTGCTCACAGGAATGTAATGACAGGAGCTTTTTACCCATAGAGAGATAGTGCTGCATTGCCTGCATCGCTTACCTTTTGGGATCTTACCAGACAAATTATCAGGTTCTCAAAATGATAACAAATCTGGCACATTGTTTGAGGTGGTGCTAGGTTTCCATGGCTGTTGAACACATGGGGAGATGAATGGCTTGAGAAAGAAACACTTGGGTGCTCTCCTGCCCGTGCCCACTCTTCCTCTGGATGCTTGCAAGATGCTACATCATAGAGTGGCTTCAGACCTGCTTTTTGTCCCAGGGTTTACTTTTCCAGTTTAGAACGCTATTGTTTGAAATGTCAGCACCTCCGGCCTTACCCCGCCTAAGTTGTAAAGTTTTCTCTCCCTCTCTTCACTTGGCTCAGGAGGTGGGGAGGTTTTGGGACCATTCCAGGGCTTTTCTGAAGCTGCTTTTTCCACTGTCAGGCGGGGTCTGGCACTGAGTCAGCCACTGCTTCCTGGTTCTCACCCTTCCCTTGCAGGCAGACAGATGACCTGCCTTAAGGGAGTGACCTTTCTTGGAAGGTGAAATTGAGCACATAAATCAAATGCTGACCATAAACATTAGCCCTGTATTTACATACCTATGAACATATTAATCCTGTGTTAACACTCCCAAGTGCAGTGTTCATTGATCAGCTAGTTATTGTTAGTACAGTGCTTGGTAGATGACAGTAATATGTACATTTCTTATGTAATCTTCTTTTATAATCATTACAGATTAGAATATTACACTGAGGCAGAAACTTTACTAGGATAATTTATCCATATTCTCATGAAAGAGGTATGTTTATTAGGTGAGCTCAGTGAGGCACAGAAGATATTTATTACAGTTTTGAAGAGGAAAAATTTGATAACTGAGCAGGAATCTTATTAACCACATCTTGCCCTGTGCTGAGGAGGAATGAAGGTATTAATTTACCTGTCTTCTTCTGTTTGTGGGTTGTAATGGGAACTGACCTTTGTTCCTGTCCCGGCTCTTCTCTGGAAGGCTGCTCTCATTTTAGGAATGCTTGATTGCCACCAGTTTCATCTTGCCTAAGCATCTGTGGAAGAGGATGAAGGAAGACACTATTTAAGCATCTGGGTGCATCCTGGGCTGCTCAGGAAAGAAATAAATACCTTACCTGTCTCTGCAAAGTATGATCAAGGGGTGTTTGATCCATACCTCTTGACATTCACCTGGGCTGAAGGAATTCCACCTTGAGGTGGGAATTTCTTGTTCCTTCCTTAACCTTGGACTTCTTATTTCTGATCTCTTCTGCCCCCTCCATTTAGTGTTTACTGTTAAAACTCTTTTCCCTAGTGCCATGCTTAACTTGATCTGAGCTCATGCTTTGCATAACTAGATGGGAGAGAAAATATGATCTGACAATAATAGATAGCAGGCATGCTTTTTGAAGTTACCCATGTGTGCATAACCATTAACTTAAGGAGAAGCTCACTTGGGTCTAAAATAACACTCCATGCACAGACAAAAAATTTAAAGACTAAGTCATGTGAAAGAAGAGCATGTGTCTAGAAATCTCCATGTTCCTGATCTTACCAGTGGTTCTCTTCATAGAGATATTGCACTTGGATGGACAATTGCTGCCTTCTGGCTGCCCATGTGGTTGGGAAGGGATGGGAGGAACCAAGAGGGTGGCTGACCTTGCAGTCAGGGTCTTTGTTAATTGCCTCTTTCAAAGCAATGTGTTCCACTTGGGCTCTTTAGTGTTTTCTCTAGCTGTGGGCTGCTCTCTTTCTCAGCTGTAGGGGAGTGATTTATACCTTAGAGGCCTTCAGAATCATCCCTTTCTCTTCATTAATCAAGAACCTAATCAGATTACAGGGATCTAAATGGACTTGAAGCACTAAGTTTTTAAGTTCTGTGGAAATTTTCCACTCTTTAACATATGATAACATGCAGACTAATTTAAGTTAATGGCATATTTCTCAGGAGATAATTTTGTAATTGATCTTATTGCTGGTAAGATTATCTGTGGACAATTAATATCTGATGGGATCCCTTTGCTCCTACTTGTTGAAGAGATGAAGACTCCCAGGGCAGCTGCATTCCACAGATGGCTGAGTTGCTGGGAATCCCTGTGGGACCCTAAAAAATTCTTAACTCTCTTGTTTTTAAAAAAATGTTTTTCAGTCTTTTTGCATGGCTTTGATGGTAGAATGTAAACGATGGAAAAAAATACCTGAGTCACTTCATGCTGCTCTTTTTCGTCATGTTATGATATTTGAAACTTTGCAATTTGGTTGATTTTTAGCTGTCAAGAACAAAAAATTCCCATGGATGCTTTAGACTTGAGAATACTTGAACTTTGCTGAAATTTTTAGAGAACAATAATAAATAGTCTTTGCATGTGAAAACTTGTATCAAGAGAAACAGAGATATTAATCGCTTGGGGAAATCATAAATGTTTTGCTTTCTAGATGAATTTTAATTAATTTCATGTGGTCTCACATCTTCTTTTTGCAAGTTTTCTCTAATTTTTATAGAAGTTACCTTTTTCCCAGCAATAAGTCAGTAGCTGTAGGAAGAAGAAGGAGCTCAGCAAGATGCAGATGATTTTCCTCAAGTTATCTGCTCCATACAAATATGTTATGCCTGTACATTTTCTTCTGATATGAAAGGCTGTATAGTGAAGGTAAAGGCAAGGGAATGGAACAAAAATCCAGATGTGTAACCTTTTTTCTGAGAGAGGATTGTGAAGGTAGTGGGAATGTTGCTTCATGGTGAGTTGAGTTTACCTTTTGTTCTTTGCTTAATATGTGAGGAAATAAGGGAATAATTCTCTGTCAGGCAGGAATTAGCAAACTGAGTAATGCTGCTTTCAAAATTTAGAAGTGGTAAATACGTGGGGAAGGGATTCTGGAACAAGTGACGTTGAAGTAGTAGTGAGCATTTTTGTAGAAGTGAACTATGCGTGAAAGAAAGTTTGTTTGCACTTACCATTTTCTAGTCACTTCATGTCTTTTGTCAGGGTAACCAGGAAAATGGACCTTTCTGAAATTATAAATGGCAGTTTTAAGTCATTACAATACATGGGCATCTAACTGAGAGCTGACTTCCTCTTGCAAAATGTCCATCTCAGGAGACTGGTTTTCAGAAGCATGGACTCAAGAGATACACATTTCTTGTGTTTGCAGATGGTTAATGTGCCAGCTTTCTTCCCAGTCGGTTGTGGATCTGAGTTGTCATTTGTGACCTTGAAAGTCTGCTCATAGTAAGCCAATAGGCAAGAAGATGCAGAGATCCCTCAAAATGTTGATATGCAAGATTTTGGTGGCTGTTCAGCTCCACTGGCCTACATGCAGAAGGCTTTTGCCTCTGGTTTTTCCCGTCTTATTTGAATGAATTCATTTTGTATCTTCCTTTTTCTCATACCAGTTCCTGATTTTCATTTCTCTAAAAGCCTCACTTTGGTTCTCAGAAACAAATGTAGGCAATCAGTCCAGTCTTAACTTTCAAATTATCTCTAAGAACAGACTAAGCTGAACATCATCCACTTGAATTCAGTGTTCTTGCTTCTACTTGTGCTGTAAGGTAAGTAATTTTTTTATCAGTATTAAATACTAATTGTTGGTATTAAATGCTAATTGTTACCATTCCCCCACCAGTACTGTTCTCTTCTTTTTTTTAGTTGTCTTCCTCTATTTTTGCCTCCTTTAATTTTTTACCTGAGTAATCTCTTTTTGAAAGGAGATTTTTCTTGCCCCATTGCTGCTGCATTTCTCTTCTTGTGCCTCATGTGTTTTGTGTGTAAACATTCATTGCTGTAAGCTGCTCTTTGAGATCCAGGGACCAATTGAAGTGAAGCAAGTAGAGGTTTAAACTCTTCTGGTTGTGTTGTGTTATGTGGTGGGGCAATCCCACATGGTGGGGTTGGAGATTAATTGAAGTGCACAATCCTCAATGCTGCAATAGCTCTTTTCCAATTTTCTGTATTTCTTCTCTGTAGGACTTTGAAATGAGTGTGTAGCTTCCTAAGGCTCGAATGGACAGTAAGGAATTATCTAAAATAATGGGGTTCTGCAAGATGTCCAGTGTAGTGTATAAAACACTTTATTTTTAAATAACAAGACTTGTCATACAGTTATTTTGAAATGTTTGATATCATTTTCACTTTCTTAGAACAAGCATCCATGCAGGGGAACATTGCCAGTATGTAGACTAAAAAGTCTCTGTGTATGGGCAGCACAATGTAAAGGTTAGATTTCACTGTGATTAGAGAAGCAAACAATTGGTTTGGAGTCAAGTGAAGCTTTTTTTCCCTCCTCTCTTTAGGTTATTGCTGTTATTCTTAAATTTCTTTGGTTTTTAAAACAAAGAAGAAAGTAAATTTATTTTTTCTAATTGGCTGTGCATTCTAAAAATACAGAATATTCTGGATGAAAAGTGGATTTGGTAAATCTGACTTTCTTTTGGATTCAGGAGATGCTGCCCTGGCAATAAAGCTAATAAGAACTAATCTTTAGCAGATCTAGCATCGTGCATAAAGGAGATGAGAGCAGAAAATATTCTGCCTTGAAGAGCAGTTTTGCTTCAGTGATGCTGAAGAGGGTCAGAGTTTGGTGCCTGAACCTAAGGCCAGGCAGTGTAGGCAGCTTCTGTTGATGCTGCTGCCAGCAGCACGAGTTTGACACAGAGGCAGCTACTACAGGTGAACCATGTCACTTCTGAGTGGTTTTGTTCCTGTTGAATAATGCAAAACAGAAGTGTAGAGATGTTTCAGGGCCTGGAAGCAGCATCTCTGCAAGGCTCAGTGGGGGTGTGAGTGTGCTGGGAGCCTGTGCCTGGCTGTGCCTTCTGCAGGCTCAGCCTGTGCTCGCTGCTGGGACACACCAGGGCATCTCTGAGCATCACTGGGGCTGAATCTCTGCTTTGCCATCACCAGCCCTGCTGCCTTTCTCCAGGAGAGCTCCAGCAGCCCTTCTGCTGTCAGAGCAGGCCGACAGGCAGCGTGGCACTGACTTCCACAAGATCTTTTTTACTGAAAAGTTTGAAGCCTCCTTCATTGTTTTCATGGCTCTTTGGGAAAGTGAATTCTGACAAGTGTGGCATAAATCCACTCCCAGCATGCCAGCTCAGTGATAATCCTCACTGCATTGGTAGCAAATATCTCTCTCCTGCCTTTCCCTTAGATATGTCTGTTGAGGATGCTGTGAACTGGCACTGTGACTTGAATGGTTCGGACTTTTACGGTATAAGCCTGTCAAATTTAATTTAAGGATACTACAGTTAATAACTCCCTGTGTAAGTGTGCCTATTTACAGAAGTATAAATGGTTAAGACTCTCTTATGACATGGAGCCAGTGAAGCTGGTGATTTTAATAATATGTTTTCTATTAAGCTCTATTCTCTCATAAAAAAAAGTTTTTTTATTTCCTCCTTAGTAAGAGAATGTGTATGACCTTGTGTTCTTGTATAATATGCAAAAACAAAACTAAGAATAGTCTATGGAGATTTAATTCTCTGTCTGTATTAGAAGTGCAGGCTACTTTGTGACAATGTCATGTTCTCACTGTCTAAAGTCAAGTTCAATCATGATACCCATGCATGGTGTGGATTATGTACATATTGTAAGTAATATATCTGTATTTTAAGTAATTTTCATATTTAAGTAGAATTACAAAGATATAAAAATAAAAATATTATAAAGATATAAATATTATAGTCTTTATAATTTGATATATTGAAGTTTTTCACACCCTAGTGTGACCATTTTTCAGTTCAATCACTGTGCTGTTTTTGGTACAACATGTACCAAAGCTCATCTTTTAAATCCAAAGTTCAATGAAAGAACTGTTGGTTGCTTTGGTTTTTTGTTTATATCTTTTGTTTGTTTGGTTTGGTTTTTTCTGGAGGTATTTTTATTCTCTTCTCTTTACATACTTTTATTTCTTTTTTAGTTAGAGTGCTCCCTGAGGAGAAGGGTTAATGGAGGTATGCACTACTGACTACAGGAGATGGATTGATTTCTGAAAGCAAGTGAAAATGCCTGAAATGCTTCAGCTTTTTTTTTTTTTCTCTCTGGTTTCCTGTTCTTTAATCCTGAAGGAGAAGGAAAAGATGAAATTAAAGCCAGCCTTGCAGAGAGCTCTCATGCAATGGTGATGAGGTTTATGTTTAGTCTCTTTTCTAGTGATAAGCAATGAGTTCAAAGATACTGAAAGAATGAAATTCTTTGGCCTTTTCATGAGTAAAAGCATTAGTGAGCTTTAAGTACAAAATGGAGAGAAAAGCAGTGAGCTAAAAATTGTGTGAGCTTGTTGCTGTTAAAAGAACTTCATATACTCTTCATACCTTCAGAATCACTTAGTGAGCATGTACTATATTGTATGCTTGGTTTCTTATAAACATAACAGGACATGTTATTAACTCTATCTGTAGCAAAGGCCATGATGTTTATGTTTATATTTTCCTGTAGGATGCAAGGTCCTGCAAAGTGTAGTCTTCCCTTTGTACAGCATTGCACTGTTTGTTAACAGACATTTCTTCCTCTGAAGTTCCATGGAACTTAATGAACAGGACAGACTCAAGGCTGTATTGATATCACAGCTCCACAGAGAGAGATGCCTGTCAGATCAGATACCTGGCTTAATTACAAACTGGTTTAAAATTTTATCTTTTGCTCCAATCTGGCAGAAGCTAAACTGATATAAACCAATCTCAGCCTGATAGGAGAGTGACTGCACAGATATTGATGCAGTGATTTAGCTAACACACTCTCTGGCTCAGGGGAGGCAGGTAAGAGGGAGAAGCTTTTTTATTGCTGCTTCCTGCTTTTTCTTCTTGGTTGACTACTGTGGCTCCAGGTGTCCAGGAGCTGCTTCAGATCCCGCTGGGGCACCTCTGGTTATGGGTACAGCCCCTACAGCTTATTTAGGGTCAGGATGGTGGGTTTGTGGGATACCTTGGCAGGTGGGATTCCCCTGCAGGTTGGTGGCACCTGGGTTGGCAGGGGTGCTGAGGCTGCTCGGGGGGTTTGGCTGCTCACCCCTGTGCAGTTGTGCAGATTGAGCTGGGCTGGCAGGCTGGGCAGCTGCTGTGCTGCTGGGGAAATGATACAGCCTGGGATGGACATCAGCTGCTGCTGGGGGAGCATGATGAGTCTGTGCTGGAGAGGTGGTAGGCTCTGCATCTGTGCATGTTGGTTGGCAGCAGCTGTTGAATCACAGCCATCCAGAACTGCAGAAAGACACAGATTGCATTGTGTTCTTGCTGTAAATTTAGCATGTATACTCTGGTGGCAGGTATCAACTCTTGAGGATAGTGCCTGTTAGGCTGTCTAGACTATATAATCAAAGGTTTTGAACCACATATTGTCTTCTCTGTGATTTGGTGGTCTGTATCTTTCAAACCACAAAAGAACACTATTATATTCTCCAAAATGGGGATCTTATTATTTTATTAATATACTCTTCCTCAATTGGCAAGATGATATAATAGAAGCATAATAGTGACAGGACAAGGAGTAATGCTTTAAACTGAAAGAGAGTAGGTTTAAATTAGACATTTGGAAGAAATCCTTTAAGGGTGGTGAGGCACTGAAATGCTTGGAGAAGCTATCTTAGAGAAGCTGTGAATATCCCATCCCTGAAAATGTTCACAGCCAGATTGGGTGTGGCAGTCTGGTCTAGTGGAAGGTATTCCTGCCCATGTGTTGAAAATAGATGATTTTTAAGGTTCCTTCCAACCCAAACCAGTTTATGATTCTATGATAACAGAAGAAGCATGCCAGATGCTTATTCTTGTGAGATGCTTTGGGGGAAAATGTCTGAACTCCACAGTACAATGTTGTATCTGTCCATGTAGGTGACAGCTTCATACGTTGTCTTCCCTTGCATTTGAATTCAAGCTATGGAGCATGCAAGAAAGAAGTTTCTTTTGCTTTCTCCTAACTTATGTACCCATGAAGGTACTTAAGCATTTAATTTGTCAGGTATTTTGACACAGCACTTTTAAATGTTTGGCATTTGGGTTTTTGTGAAACAAATGAAAGCACTAGTGCAGGAGCAATCTGCCTCTATATACAGATTCACAGGCAGTCAGTGAATGCCATTCTGTCTGTGATGGAGATTTTGTGTATACAGACAAAATTAGGAGAAACTGAAATGTCACCTCAGGTCTCACCAGGCTCTGCTAGCATTTCAAAGTTGTTACTACCTTCCAAAGAAGTTACTCCTTCATCCAGTAAAGAAGAGAATTCAATGGTAATCCATAGGTATGTTAGCTTAGCGTTCTTCCTTGCCTGAGAACAGATGGCAAAGCCAAGCATTGTGCTGATCATTCTGCTATGCTCTGAGTCATTTTTAATACCTAGGATGACATCATTTTCTAGAGAAGGTTTTCAGTATCCTTTGGGTGCTGAACAGCACTATAAGAAGGCAGAACAATATAAGTAAAATAATTCCATGAAAATAAGTCTTGGATTTGGTGTGACAAAACTTACAAAGTTTGATTATTTTCTGGCAATTCAAAAATGCAGATCTTCAGTTGACAAGGTCTACTAGAATATATTTTCAGGTGCATTTGGAAGCCAGAAATTTCCAGTTTAGGGTTGCCTACATGGAGACACTGGATCAATGTCATAATGTTTGAGAAATCCTGAATTTGCCAGGTGAGAAGGCAGAGGAGACATTGTGGTAACATTTTTTTTGTCTTTTTCCCCAAGAGAGCAGATGTAGTGCATTTTGAATGTTTTATTATGGGTCTCATGAACTGAAACTAAATTTTTAAACTGTTACCATTTCATGAGAAGGAGAACCCTGTGTTTCCAGTTCTGTTTCAACTTTGTCGCTGCAGTCCACAAGGCTAAAATCTTAAAGCCATCTGGTCTTAGAGGAATGGGAAATATTTTTGTACTAGCTAAAATACTAAAACAGGAAAAAAACCCAGATATCATAGTTTCCAAAATCTGCAGTTTGCTTTTCCTAGTGTAATGATCAAGTTTTCTCTGATGCAAATAGCCTTTTCCAAATACACAATACTTCTGAACTTTCTGATTAGGTACAGGCAAAAAAAAAGCTCCCTGAAACCGGGCAAGATTTTTGGAGGCTTTTTGCCTTTCATTTAAAGGAGTAATGGACTTTAATGAATATAGAGTTGCTTGAATACAAATATATTAACATCTCGCATCTTTAGGCAAATTCCTTTGTCATAACAAAACCCCAGAATTTAATTTACTGTGTAAAATTCCACGTTCAGAACAATTTCTGGATTGATAAACCAGGGCTGTAACCAGGACTATAACTAGAATTCCTTATAGTTGGTATGTTTTCATCTTCCAGCCTCATTTTAAAATAGATTGCCTCTGTCTGAAGTTCCAGTGAGTCAGGTTCACTTTGCTGTGCTCTGGTTTTATATCACTGGAAGGTGTTTGACACTGATGTAACTCAATGAATCATCCTCTTCTGCTGCCAGCTATTTTAAAGTGAACGAGTGTGTCAGAAGGATTAAAATATTTTACATTATAGATGAAATTGATAAAACCAGGTTGTGTTGGATGATGGTAACTAGGAAAGTAAATTTTAAGATGCATTTTGTTTACCTTGGTGCTAGGAAGTACAGTTACTCTGAAGTAACAGCTCTTGGCCTGGGTCTTGCTGGCAGTCTTTGAGTTCATGTAACGAATGTGGCTGAGATGAATTTGAGTTACTGGTCTGCCACCAAGGGTAGAATTTTTCAAGCATGAGCTCTCTCATCTGCCAGTGAAACATATAAGGCAGTTGTCTTGTACCTCACTATAGCCAACACAGTGAGCACCTCTTTAGGTCAAAGGATGGCAGAATAAGTGAGATGATTTGCAAAATAGCTCAGCCTTTCAAAACCCAGCCTGCATCAGTGATCCAAGAGAATAATTACATTCAATAGATAGCAAAACTTCTCAAACTAAACATGTACTTAAGTGTTTTGCTGACTGGCAAATTCGCCTTGGATCTGAAGTCGTTAAGAGCTTATTTTTACATGAGGCATTTGCAGTCAAAACAGTGTTGCTATCTCTGCTTCATTTCTATGGAAAGATTAAAAAGTTTGCAAGAGTTTGGAAAAGAAATCTTGCCCTTTGGCCTGGAATGGCTGCCAGTTCTGTCACATCATGCCATTCCAGGTGTCAGGAGAGCAAGTTTGCGTTTGCAGGACTAATCTTTACCATGTGCTGTTCATGAGAAGTTTGGGAGTCTTCTGAAAGCAGTGATGGCACAGAGCTGTTAAATTCCATGTGCTCCTCTGAGCCCAAGGGGGGTATCTCTTTGTTAACACTCCCCTACACCTCCAGGGCACGTGTGTGTGCTGCTGGCTCTCCTCCATCTCCCTGACCACTGGCTGAACCTGCACTGAGGAAGGGTCCTTGATCTGAAGGGGTCCTTCCCTGCAGCACAGCAGCTCTCAGCACCAGGGCTTCTACCTTCCCCAGCCCGTGGCACTCATGATCAGACAAGGCTTTCATTCCCAATAGGTCTCCTAAAATCCGGTCAGAGCGCTTTGTGCACAGACCAGCTTTATTCTTTCATTTGGAATTTTCACTTTATAGCTTTGTACAGGTATGGTTGATGTTGCATCAGAAAGTAGGAGGAGTATTCACTGTGAAGCTTAACAACACTGAATTGCTGTTGTAGTCACAATGTGACTGTTACCCACTGGGATAGCCAGTATTGCACCAAGAAGGCAAGTGGTCAGTATTCATCCCTTTGTCTTTCTCAAATTTTAGTATCTGTAACAAGAGGGGGGGAAAAATACTGCTTTGCTTATCATTATCAGAAGAAAACAATGATCATATATTAGCATCTGAATTAAAATAAATGATTTGTAGATATCAAATTTTCTGCAGACAGTTTGGAAACTGTTCATTTGTTATTAAGTACTTAGTGAGAACAGCAAACTGGTGGTAAAATTGGACTTCAGAATTCATCTTAAGACAGAATGCAAATGTGTGAACTTTTTTTGGTTTCAGTCTCCATTGTTTTTGTAATCTCTGAGGGCAGTTCCCTTTAATTTTGAAGCCCTGTTCATGAGTACCAAGAGCAAAAGGACTAAATGTCATTTAAAAGTAATGTAGTAATACTTGCCAACAGTACAGCTTTAGTAGATTCTGAGACAGGAATGTGGGAGCAGTCATAGCCTTAAAAAAACAACAATAAGCTTTAGCAAATGAAGAATCTGCAAAAATATTTGAGAGCTGTGCATGATCTCTTCTTGCTGTGTTGAGTTTTTGCTCTCAAGATTTTTTGGGGATTGGGTTTAGGATTTCTTTCTTAGGAAACCTTGCAGAAGGCTAAAAATTTGATAAAAATATTTACTTAAGAGCTGCCTTGAAGACCACTCCCTCGCTAGAGTTAATTTTTTTTTGCTCCTTGTCCTGGCTCTTTTATCTATCTTAATGTGACTTAGTTCGTTGATCATATCATTTTGTGCCAAATTCTCATAGGGTTTATTATTATAGTGGTGTGGTGCATTTGTCTTGCTGAAAGTATTAGCTGAAGTGACCTCTACTCAGAAGTGTGCATCAAAGTTAAGGAGGTCATGCCTTCAATGGGCTGCTATGAGCAGAGCTAAGAATCTGGGTGGAGTTGATATTTCCACAGCAGGGATTTGTCCCGTTCTCATAGTTTTGAGAAATAATTTCCAGCAGAAAGATTTCACAGCGTCAAGATTCAGTATTGGAGGAAGAAGAGGATTAGTGTCTGTTTGCACAGTTTTAAGTGATCACAGAACTGTCACTCATGCCTTCCCCAGAGACTGAGCACCCTAGGTCTCCCTACAGGGAGCATCCTTGCTCTCCCCAGTGAAGAGGAGGGGTGGACAGGTAAATTCCTGCATTTGGATCACATTCTGAAGGGCTTTCCATTTCCCAGCACTAATGACTTCATGCCCTTACAAATAAGGCTTTGAGGTCATCCATCATTCACACTGTCCCAGCTGGGAGTTGAAGAGAAGTAAGGTATTTTGCTTTTCTTCCAATTTCAGTCATGTTCTGTGCTAGTAGTGCTATATGAGGTCATGAAAATAAGATTAACTCTGTGGTTTGAAAATATTCAGAAATAATTTCACGAAACAAAATTTCAATATTGATGTATAAAGCTCCTGGCTTCTAAGGCATTTATGTATGTATTTTGCAAATCAGACATAGTGTTTCTGCTGTCCTGGTGTGAAATTTCAGGACAAGAATATTCAGGGTTTTCATGAAAGTTAGGCTAATACACTAAATTTTTAAGTAATTTTAAAAATTTTATTAAATTATGTAAGTTTTCAATGTTATTATATTATTAACATTAAAGTCTCAGCAGGGAAGAACATTGCAGAAGTGCTGAGTAAGGCTCAGTAGACTGAAGATGTTTTCTCACACAATGAAAAATAAAATGCAATCGTAGTGTAAAACAACTCAAATATTTTCTATGGCATAAAATTTCCATATCCTGTGAGAATTCTTTGATGTTAATGTTTTGCATTAAGTAGGAGAAGGAACAGTAGTTTGACTGGATAGTCATTAGCCAAGGTAAAAAGCTCAGAATTAACTGAACAGAAAATGACAAGTGCCTTTTCTGCTGGCATAACCAACCTATATCGAAAATCCTCATTGCAACCTGAACTTCCTGCTCTGTACAACTTGCACAGAGCCTGTTAGTGTTTTATTGTGGAGATGAAAATATCCCTTCTGCTCTTGCTTTTCAAGGAGTAATGGGATCACCTTCTGCCAAAGAGTGAGGGAAATAGCTCCTCTCCTTTGGAAAGATCATTTTCTCTGGGCTAAAGGAAAAAGATTAAATAGACTGGAACAGCTCCTTCTTTGCCTTCTCAAGGTAGGAAAATAAATCTGGTAGATTATAGGTGTCTTTTTTTCATTTGCCTTTCCAAAGTTGAGGAAAATGTCAAACTGTTCTCTTGTCCCAGAAGAACCAGGAGAGAGAGGCTTGGAAACAGTGGAATCTCCTCTTAGTAACTGGGATACTGCAGCCATCAGGGAACCCATTGTGTCAGAACAAGTCCTTCATGGGGTTTTTGGTTTGTTTTTGTTCTGGAATCCGGAGAAATGTGCAGGAGTGAAAATAGAAAAATTCACTGAGCTGACAAATTCGGCTTAAAATGTGCAGTGAAGACAGCACTGTTACCGTGCTTTTGCTGAGCTAAGGACTGCCAACAGCAAGGCAAATGCAAGAGTGGCCAGAGGAGAAATATCTTTTTATTTTCAGAGATTTGCTGTTTTGGCTGTCATAGAATAGAGCAAGTTACCTTGTGCGTAAGTGCTTGGAGGTGCAATTCCACTGACTGGTGTGTGCTGGCCAGTGGGTGAAAGTACTTGCTACTGTCTGTAAACTCTACTGGTAGCTTCAGCTTTGTTAGCTGGAGTGTACAAGTTCCTGTGTAATTTCAGAGAAGCAGTCCCAGTGTCTGCTTTGTAAGAAAACAGCATTGAATAGTAACAATTGTATATATAAATTACCCTGACTTGGGATACCTTGAGTCTTCTGGCATTTAACCTTCGTCCAGCTGAATGTTGGGTGAAGCTTGGAGCCAGTTTAAGAGTAGTGTGACTCTATCAGTAGGACTGAGGGTACCTTGGAAAGACTTTGCTAATGTGGGTAAAATGTTAATTATTGTGTAGCACTGATATTAATAAGAAATGTAGGATATTTTTTTTTAGTTAAAACTGTAGAGTATGCACACAAGTTCACTCTTACACAAGTATTTCACAAAGCTTGGGCAGCAAAAATACAACATAAAATGTAGTATTACCTTTTTTGTGCAGATATGAAGAATTAACCTGCTCAGTCACAGGCCGGAACCCCTTCCTCTTTTTTATTTGCATGCTGGTGAGGCAGTAAGCAGCATGGTTCTAGTAGAGCTATGAAAGCAGAATTAAGTCAAGAAGATACTTCTCTCTATCCCATCTTGCTTTACTCTTGACAGCACTGCTTTATGTTTTCTCACTTGATTGCAAAGCATGAGTAACTTTCTTAGAGATACCTCAATGCCATGCCTGCCTTTCTGCCTCCTGCTCTGCTCTCTTGGGCTGTGGCTGCACAGAGATTGAACCATTTCAGAGAACTTCCCCTGGTTCTTGATTGTCTGTGCCATCGGTGTATAGAGCAGGCATAGGCCGGGAGTTTTTTTTGACAGACCATTTGGACATGGCCACTCTGCAGGGGGAGGCAGTTTTATGGTGTGGATTCAGGCTGTTCCCTGCCAGCTGGGTCACTGCACGAGCCCAGAGACGTGTAGTTTGTGAATATACATTTCAATCTTCGGTTATGGGTTTGTGGTTTTCTCCAGCACAGCACTTCAGCCCTGACTGAGAGAACCTTTTGGTCCACTGTCCATATCAGCAGTGATAAGCCATGGTGTTGGGAGCATCACAGGGCTGCTGAAGCTTAGCAGATGGTAGAACTAAGGCAGCCAACCACATGTGCTCTTTGATTGGCAAAACACTTTGCAAATACATTCATTTTGATCCTGTTCAGGAGCTAGCAGGTAGTGTCTTTCCATAGCTGCAAGTTACCACTGCCAACACAGGTAATAATTGCACTATGCTGTGTTCCCCTAAGTGTAGGGACAACCCTGATGGACACACACTTTCTGATGAATATTTATAAAATATAAGCTTCTGTCATTGAGGTACATGAAGCTGTGCTTGCTCTCCAGTCAGGGTTGGCATGGCAGTGACTAAAGCCAGCTTCTCTGGGCCTCTACAACCCCTTTTGGGGACAGCGGGGTCTGTCTCTACCGGTGCTTAGAAACCTCCAAAATCTTCAGAGCATGATGCCATACAAACAGAATAGGCATGAATATTCACTATCACAGTAGAAGACACAAGGTGAGGTTAGCTCTTAACTCACTGGAAAAACACCTTATAAAGGACCATGTAACCTTTATCCTGCATGGCTGTCTTCATGCTCGGGCCCTGTTGGTACCTTCATATGGGAACTTGTTAAATATACAGCAATTGAAAGCAAATAATAACTCATTACAACATGTTACAAATTTCAATAGGTGGGTTTTTTGTTGTTATTTCAGATGTGTTTCCTAGCACAGTAGTAGGGCACAGTGAGAATTTTGTAGGCTGCCCAAGCACACCTAGAGGCATACAGTAACTCAGCCTGGGTGGGAAATCAGGAATGTAGGAGAAAGCTATAAGGTCTTCCTCCTTGGAATAGCTTTTTTTTTTCTGATTCTTAACCTGGAGCAACTGAGTGTTCCCATTCTGTTATTACTGTTTTGTCAGTGAATTGTTCTAAATATAAGGTATTTTTCTCTTCAATTGGTGATGCATTTATACCCATATCTGTAATGCAGATACACATCTGCTTCAATATTTCATGTAGAATCCTTACAGCTTCTGCAGGGCTCCAGCTGTATCTGTGTTTTGCACTGGTTTCCCTGGGATTGTTTTACTGGTGAGGTGGAGTCCAAGATTTAGAAAACAGATCTAGGTCCAGCACAGCACAAAACCCACATGATGGCTTAGATGAATGTTTCTTGGCTTATGGAGTTTTAAAATCCATGGTGGCTGTCAGCAGAGCAAATAAATTCTCTAACCTTGGCATTAGATAGCAACACAGCA
Source organism: Thryothorus ludovicianus (assembly GCA_013397245.1). Classification (NCBI taxonomy): domain Eukaryota; kingdom Metazoa; phylum Chordata; class Aves; order Passeriformes; family Certhiidae; genus Thryothorus; species Thryothorus ludovicianus. The sequence continues at coordinate 692,694 of VZTB01007819.1, forward strand.
CTATTGGCAAGGTAAATGTCTGCAGTTTGGAGATTATCATATATCCAGAAGGTATGTCTTTATACAGAAGATGCCTTTTATATAAAGAAAAGTCTGTGGGGAAGTGTGTTAAGTGACCAAGAATGAAGCAGCAGATTGTGATTGTGTTTACATGAGGACAAATGTGAAGTGATTTAGTAGCCTTATTAATTCAAACTGGAATGAGCAAATCTGGTGGTAAAATCAGTGGGGAACAAACACTCAGTATAATTTTTTACATTCAAAATGTGGATCCTAAATTACAAAACAAGATACTCAAATAAAAATATGAAGTTATTAATATGTGATTAAAAAAACTGATAAAAACATCCTGATTAATAATGTTTTCTTCAACAGCAGTGTACTACAAAGTGACCTTTCAAGCATTTTGTTAAGAAAAAGAAGTCCTGTATTTATTTCAAGCATTTGCTGATTTTATGCCAGCATAATATAAATCTAAGCAGCTGTAGGTACACAGATCAGTAGACTATTAAATGCTTCTTGTGCATCATTAATAAGGGCAAATACTTTTTCTTCAATATACTTATTTTTTTAACATTGCAAAGGCAATCCCTTATGTTGTCTAGAACGAGTCTGTATGGCCAGCCCAGGGCTACATTGTAAAATAGTTGTCTGCTGAGAGACTGTGCTATTTGGTGACAGAAGTGTTAGGGAGCAGGACAGAGTCATCCCTTGGGGTGCAGCCTGGCCAGTGCAGCTTGGACTGCCATTCTCTAAACTTGCCTCAAATTATTCATCACAGGTAGGTAAAAAGGAAATACAGTTTATAGAGGGTAATTATCTTTAAAATCATATTGCTTCTGAAATACTGTATATGCTCTAATGCAGGAGAGGTATTAAGCAGAATATAAATGACAGTCCTTTTCCCTCCTCATTCCTCTGATTTGTTACTGTATTCTTTTGTGATGTTAAGAGCTGCTTAGTTTGTCGTTTCCCTTTGTATTGTACAGCAGTTGTTTTCCTTTTGTGGTAGTCCTGCAGGGCTGAAGCACAGGAGGGGGAGTAGTTACCACAGAGCAGTAGGACTAGAGAAAAACATTGAAGAAAAATGGGCTAACACGGTTAGAAACCTAAAGTGGTGCCAGCTGAGGTTGTCTGTGTGCCTTCAGGACTTTCCCCTCAGCTCATGGCTGAGTCCCAGTGGTGGAGTGAGCGCTTTTAGGGACACTGGCACTGAGCTTTTAGGGGGCAGGACTCTGACACTGAGCTTTTAGGGGGCAGGACACTGACACTGAGCTTTTAGGGGGCAGGACACTGACACTGAGCTTTCAGGGCAGAGGACAGCGGTGGCTGCACCCCAGCCTCTGCCAGCTCTCCCCCTGGACAGGAGCCTGCTGTCTCATGCAGGGACAGGGCGTGGGATGGCTCCTTGCTGGGCTCACATGTGGGTTCCTATTGCAAACAGCGAGGCAAACTCAAATCAGTTGTGTGTGGTGCTGTGATTGAAGTGATTACCTGTTCTGGAATCTATCCCTGCTCTCTTCTGCAGTGAGATAAATGAGCTGGGTCAGTGCCTATTCCCTCTTCATTCTACCATCTCCTGCCCTCTTTCTCTCATAATTTTCTGAGAGTTTTTGTCTGGGTAATCTGTGGCTTAAAAAAATTGTTCATCTTGCATGTCTGAAATAATTCTAACCCTCTTACCCATGGTACAGTGAAAAAACAAGTAGGCATATTTTGTAAAGGTATTTTCATCAGGATGATGGATGATTCTTAGAATTACTTCTGTAATTACCAGAAGAATTGAAAATAAATGAAAACCTGAGATGTGCAGTCATGCTTTAATAGTTGGAATTTTAGTCTTTGACCTTAGAGTTTAAGGTTTAGATGGAGGAATTTGCTCCTCTTTTTTATACACCTTTTGTATAAAAAAAATAACCCAAATAAAACTTGTTGATTCTGTTCAGATGCAATGGTAGGAAATTATTTAAAAAAAACTAACTTGAGACTTTTTAGGCTGGTAGAAAATCTTTATTGATTTGGAATATTATATAATAAACTCACAGCCAGACATTTCAATTATCAAAAATTATTATTTCAATGTGCTTTCTAAGGCTATATATTGTTTTATTATGTGCTTTTCTGCATATCTATAAAATACTGTATGGGAAGGAAAGAGTGAAATTAATTTCCAGAGAGAAATGTTTTAGGATACTGGGCATTTTTCCACTGATCATCTCTGTGGAAATCTGGAAAAAAATGTTATTTCAGTTCCCTACAAGAAAACAACAGTCTAATTGCAGTTCTTTTTCCCATCATCAGTAAATTTGAGAAAATTCTTTTGTAATTATTAACTAGCAGAAAAATGGAGCTTTTTGAGAAAAGCAATTTAGGAGATTATTTGCTTTTAAACAGTCTTCTTGGAGATGTGAACTATGGATGGTATTTGCACTACATTGTTTTCTGATTTGCTTTCAGATAGAGGGCAGTTTTAGCCCTTTGGAAAAGATGAGGGAAGAGGGCAGTATTAACTGTGTCATTACAATATGTGGATTCTCTTTGCTTTTCTCTCTGCTACTCTCTGCAGTCCACTGTAGCCTTAATGCCCCCCTGTACATGACAGACTAGCAATAGCCAAGTCCCTAATGGACTTGAAAGAGCTTTAACTCTTTTCCTATTGAAGGCTAGGGGTGGTTTTTTGAGTGAAGACAGTAAAAGGCAAGGAGCTTAAAGCATCATTGATTTATATTGTTTTTTAGTACTTAGTGTTAGTTACATAGCCACAATGCATCAGAACTGGTGATGAGTATATTATTGCTTTACCTGGTATTTTATTCTCTGTACTGCAGTTCATTTTTGTGGGAGTTCACAACCTTAGTAACAGAACTCACTGGGGCAATTTTCAGGGTGAATTTCTGTGCTGCAGGAAACCACTCTGTTATAGGTTGGCACCAAATTAGTTGAAAGCCAGTAGAGTAATAATTGAAAACTGTGACCAACTGTTGTTTTGTAATAGCACGGCATATGCCCAGTTCCTAGGGGAAAAGACCCTTGCAGCAGCTGAAGAATGCAGCCTGTGATCTCCTTCCCAGGGATGTTCCACCCAGCCCCATTGCTATAAATGGCAACTGGACTTCAGGGAATTACAGCAGACAACCATCTAAGCAGGGCAGGTTCATCTGCAGCTGACATTTTCACTGTTGGGCATGAATTCATGAACCATAGCCTTGAGCTGTGAGCAGTGCAAGGTCTGCAGCTTTGTGTGAAGGTTTGGGCTCTGTGAGGGTGGGTCAGTGCACCGAAGGTGGTGGCAGTCTGATCTGCCTGAGCCACTTCTTTTGGAGGGCTGTGGGAGGGGCAGGATGAATGCTCAGCCTTGTGAAACTTCTTGGCAAGTTTGCCACAAAGCCCCACATTTTATGAAGCAGCTGTGGAGTTGGCCCCTGGAAGCAGCTTGGTGTATCTGCAGCCTTGCTGCCCAGGTCAGAGCTTGGAGGAGACTCAGTGGTGCTCAGTAGCCAGGGAAGATGGTATTTAATGCAGAAATTCAGTTCATTCATGTGTTTGCTGTTTAGCCACAGTGTAGACCAGCACCTCTGTGCTGGCCACCTTACACTCCCTCCCTGCATGGGAGGAAATGGGGAAAAAGGCATTTCTGGAGTTTTGCCCTTATCTCTGTGAGCCAAACGAAATTAATTGCTTCCCCAAAAGTTCCTGTTTCTCACTGCTGGTTGGAAGCGGTGCTGAGAATGTCTAGTTAGAGAGGGTAGTATTTTGAATGCAATCCCACTACAGGTCTGGTGTGCTCCACAGCTGATGTGTCAGCATTTGAAACATCCATAATTAGCCTGCACTTTTGTTATTATTGGCTTTCATTTCTCTGTCAAATGGAAAGGGTGACATTTTGGAAAGTCTAAGGGATTCGTGAAGGATAATCCAGTTCACTCTGTAATAAATTATTTATGGATAATAATAATGATAAGACTAATAACACCAGTGGCATATGCTTTCATTAATTCTGTGCTGTATGAAAAGTCAGAGAGGAAAAGCACGTTTAATGTTTATTCAGTGGAGGATTTGAATGGAGAAGTGTAAGGGAAGTAGCCTTCTGTGGAATAATAAACACAAAGTTATACATTGAACAAATGCTGCATTATTTTATTCCCTCAGTTTCCACCTGGGAGCATTATTGACTAGCTGTATCCACCTTTACTAAAACTTCTCTTGTATGCAGTGTTCTCAGGTTGTCACTTTCCAAAAGCACAGAGAGCACATCTGCAGGCTTCTCTCTGCAGCAACTGCAGTTTTATGTGTTCCTCACGTAAATACATACAGTGAGATGAGCCTAGGTTTTCACATACCTCCTGGAGATAAAACTTTAAAGCAAATACCAGATACCACAAAAATATTTTAACTCGTAAAAATGCCGCAAAATATGCAAGTGTTGTAAATGCCTTTAAAATCAATGTCTTCTTTTTTTACCCGATTTTCAGCTTGGCCCCTGGAAAGTCATTCTTGTAGCTGAGGATATTTATTCTGTTCCGTTTTTGAATGGGATGCAGCTGTTGAATTCTTCAGACCTGAGTAAAGGCTCTTAAAGAGTTTTATTTATATCTGTTTTTTTTCTGTCGTCCTCTGTTTCTGAGCAAATAGCAACAACTTCAGCTATTGATAATTGTCATACTGCAGCTGAGGCAGGGTGACTTCTCTGAAGAGCTGGACACTTACGTGAGTACATATGTGTAATTACATTAAAGTGAGTGTAACTTTTATAGGAGGTTGGCATGAGGTAGACTCTCCCCCGTAGCACAGAAGTTCCTGTAGGAGATCCCTGGGGACCTGGAGAACAAAGAGCATGTCTAAGGCAATCAACTCAAGCTCATTCATAGCCTGTTAGGAGCATATTGCAATGATACTGAAGTGTATAATCCCTCTTATTTCAAAATACAGGATTTTAGATTGAGTTTCTCTTGAGTATTCTTTGTGATTATTAATGATCTGTATCAAATAATCTTATTTAGCTCATTAAAGGGCATAATGCAGATAAGAACTCTTTAGACCCTGTAAACCTCAAAATTAATCTTCTCTCTAAACCCATATGCTACTGGAGATCTTTGATAGTAAGCGGAAGCGCTATGATATTTTGATATGAGTAGAGTTTGATAAAAGTTCAAAAGCAATATGTAGTGCTGTTATGTGTCTGTGGGATGGGGAGTTCTTTGTACAGCAGCAGTGTGAGATCCAGCAGGAAGCTCAGCCTGGCAGGCAGTTGTTGGTTTTACAAGGATGCTGCAGTGAAAGCTCTTTAACTTCCTGTATCTGTGTGCCTTTTTTCTACAAGAGCTTCATACTGGCTCCTAAAGTCCACGCTCTTGGTTCCTCTTGTTTTCACTGAACACTTTGCTCAGTCAATAATGAAAGGTGAAATTCAGAGAGGCTTATGTGCATCTTTGAGCTGAGTGATGTATATTTTAATTGCAGTAATAATAATGTTAAGAAGAGGAGCTGTTGTGACTACTTAACACAGACATACTAAAATAATTGGATTGGGGATGTTTGCTAGATTGCCATTAAAAATTTTTAAATAGGAGCAGAGAGCACTGAGAGTCAGCAGCCAAGGCATACAGGGAATAAGGGGAGGGGAAGACAAGAATTAGAAGAGGGGGTAAGGAGAGGACATTGGGAAGCTTTCATGCTCTTCATTTATCTAAAAATAGGTTTTCAGTCTGCTTTTGAGTTTGTTTATGTTTGTCTTTCCTTTGCAGACTGTGGATGGAGACATGTCTTTTCAAATGCCTTGGGAGTAGGGCCTGTGCTCTTTGAGCTTGGTTTCTGAAAGAGGACTTGGAGCTATGGTTGCATATTTGGGGAGCTGCTGCGAGCTTCTCCCTGGCTGTGCAGCTCCCTCTGAGGCCTGGACAAGACTCTTCCTGCACTTTGTTTTTTAAAATCTAGTGCAGCATTTTCCAAAATATCAGTTCAGTCCATAGTTCTCTCTGTGCTCTGCTTTCTGCAGATCAGATATCTAAACACCTCCAAAGGTGAGAGCTTGTCCTTGTGGTTCAAGGACCAGTGAGATGTGAGCTGTACCTAATGCTGCTTGTCACACTGGGGTTTTGCAGCTGCACTAAAAATAAAATCTGCTGTGTGGTTTTATAAAAACAAAACCGTAATGTGGTGTTTCAGGATACTGCAATGACTCAGAATATGTTTGACTGCCTTTATAAGTCTGAGAAAGTACAGAGCATACTCTTCTTGGAGATTACAGCAACATCACCAGCATGTCAGAGCAAACTCAACTTTGCTTCCTCTAGGATGGCCTTTCTATTCTCCATCAACCTTTCAGTCTCTGCAGCTCCTTATGATGTTTTCCTTTTCTAGAAAGAGGAATGATGCTGCATGTTCTCTCTTCATCTGTCTCAATAGATAGGCTTTTATTGCAGTCTAATATAACTTGTCAGAGTACTGACGTCATCTTTTTTGGAGTCATCAGTTTCTGGTGATAGATAACACTTAGAATCAAGAGATAAAAAACCCCAAGTTAAATATATTTAATTGGCTTTTATTTACTTTCTGATTTTTAGAGATTGTGAGGCACAGGCAGAGAGTGTCTGGAGCAGATGGGTGTTTTGTGGTTACTGGACCAGACAGCAGAGATATAATTAAAGTGCCTCTTTTGCATATGCAGCTTGCAACCACTTCTCTATTTTCACAGGTCTTAGGATCATGTGAAGTGTAAATTTAATAGGGGTTGTTGTACTTCTCTTATTTATTTTTATTTTTGAGTGAGCTGTTTCAGCTGAACCTAGTGCATATAGCCTTGTATGACTGTGGATGCTCAGTCTGTCTCTCAGGCTCCACAGCAGAGTTCAAAAAAGACAGGAAAGCCTAAACTAGTCAGTGTTTTTCAGCTACTTTTCATGGTGGTGCAAAGATCCAGTATATTTTTATTCACAATAGCTCTGCTGTGTCAGAAGCTATTCTGCAGGGGGTTTTATACCCCAGTTTCTTTCTAATGAACCTGAAGGGCTTTTGGTGGTGCAATGTTATCCCTGGAGGAAGGAATCTGTCGAAGGAATTTCTGTTTGCAAAGGGAAAGATACATAGTTATACATACAAAGTTCATGAATGGCAGCCCCCGTGAGGCATACAGGCACATTTTGGACCAAAAGTATCATTCTTAGCTGCAAATGTTTTTTTTTATTTCCACCAAGCCATTGTTACTGTCCACAGACAATATCTTTCATGAGTGTTCTTTTAAGATAACATCTTCTTTGTTTTCCCACTGAAAAAAACTGAGATTTTAGGTCAATTCTGTTTCTGAAGCTATTTTTGACAGTCCCATGAGGCATTTATGTCTAGAATTGGTCATTGATAAAACAAGAGCTCAGCCAGAGGAATTCTCAATGCCTGCTACTGTGGTTCTCTTAATGCTGCACCTCTCCAAAGTGTGAATGAGTCCTTGTAATTTTGCACAGTTAAGAAACAAACTAAAAGTCCCATATTCCTTGTCTGTGAATGACAAACGTACAATCTCAGAAGCATGTCATTTTTCTGCAAGAGTTTAGGTCAAGCTCAATTCAAAATTTTAAGATGTTTTTTTTTAAGATTTTTGAGTGCTCTGGGAAAAAAATAATCCAAAGAACAAAGCACAAGTTCATTTTCTTCCTTTTTGTTACTGATAGGGTATATTTTATATAACCTCTCTATAAGCTGTGAACATTTTATGCTATAACATTTAATTCAGATAGCAAGTTTTTGCATATAAAGTTGTGCATTACTGAAAAAAGTAGTTTGAAATGGGAAAAATAACTCCCTAGATGTGCTGGTAGCTAATAGAAGTTATATTCTAATAAGTTCAACTAGGCAGTCTAGACAGTGTGCTCCAAAGAACTCTGGGTTTTTTGGCAGAGAACACTTTTAGTGTATAGTGAATAACCTGAAGAATCCAGGTTCAAGCCAGAATTCAATTTCTAAGAAGGAAACTCTGTCAACCTATATTTCCAATAAATATGAATCTGTACCTATTGTTCCAATATTGTTTCACTTTTTTTGATCTGAGAAAAAGGAAAGAAACAGTCTTTGGAGCTCAGAAGTAAAAGGGGGACAGGCTGTCTCAATACTTCAAAGACATTAAATTTTATCTTTATGCAGGCCGTCAGGAAAGGTTGGTGATTTTTAGATACTTTGTTTGCAGGGCAGCTGCTGTGCAGAGCTGGAAATGGCAGTTCCTGCATCACATGGTTTGAGTGAGCCAGGATCAAGAAGGAGCACAACCCCATTTCCAGTTATATAAATAGCAGAGTTTTTCTCATTAAGGAAACTCAAAGAATATTGGCACAAGGGATATGTGGGCTAAAGAAAGTTATTTTTGAAGAAAGATTGCAAGGACTGCAAATGTGCAGCAGGTTTATGAGAGGAGTAGCAGGACAGTGGCTGCAGCATCTCAGCAGTCAGTGGCAGTGCTTTGCTGAGGTTATTCAGCTCTCTCTGCAGATAAGGCAGCTTTTTTGCCTTGGAAACCTTGGATGGTTTGATACCTAATGTGCAGCACACCAGCTGATCTTGGCACCTCTGAGCCCTGAGCAGCATTGTGGAAAGAGGCTGGAGATGGAGGAGAGGAGCTGTGTAATTTGAGGATTTGATGTCGGATTTAAGAGGCACTGAAAATGCTGAGGCCTCTACATTGATTTCCCTGGGCTTTCATAAGGCTCCAAAATGAGGGACATCTGATGTCCACGTTTGGTGCTACCAGGAACCAGGCTAATGGCCAAGGTGTCAACCCAGGAGGGACTGTGAGTTTCTGAGCTGGGCCTCTCATACCTGGGCTGATGGGCAGCTCTTCAGCCTGCTGGTTTAGAGGTGGAAAAAAAATCTGGGTACATACTTGGATGAAAAAAAAAATAAAATCCAGGAAGTTACACTATATAATCTCCCTTGCCATTGCTGTGAACTCTAGCCTGTGGTTCTGTGTACAATCTGATGAAACGCTAGGTCATGCCAGCAAACAAACAAACTTGTCACTCTGAAGAATGACTTGGTGAAAAGCCACACAGGGCAGAGCTGCCATCACAATAATTGGTGATTCACTGTTTGTTTCTCACAAATTTCCTACGCTCTCTGCCCACGCTCTATAGATGACAGCGTTCTGTATGGGGACTGTGAACATGACAGACATTATTTATGAAGCAGCACCTTTATCAAGGATTTTTTTTTTCACTAGCAGACTGTATAAAATGCTCAGTCTCAGTGTTGCTGTTGTCAAAAGTGTGTTATAAATATAGCTGGCCTGCCTGAGTAAGTTTTCAGAGGTGTTTTAAAAAGCTCTGTGCGAGGTCAGGCAGAAGCTGCTGAGAACTCCTTGCTGTGTTCTAAGGCAGCTGTGTCCAGCACCACTGCTGACAGAAGGAGAGTTGGGGCAGTTGAAATTGATTCTGAGCTTGCACATCCCCAGGTTAGAGGATTTTTGGGAGGAGATCTGCCCCTTCCTCACAGCTCCTTGCACTATCTCAGCACATCTCTGAAGCGGGGAACCCAGTCACAACTTGTCTGTGTGACAGCTTTTCCTTGGACCAGGCTCTCAGCTTGCCTCAAAGCAGAGAAAGGAAACGATAATTTTTCCTCTTTAAGATTCATGACGTCTGGCAGCAAAAGGTGTCCTGGGAGTCACAGCTGCTCCAGCTGGGCTCACTCTCAGCTGCTTAGTACACAGCTCCAGGTCAACAACATTATTCTTAATTTATTTTATAATACACCATATCTGGATCTGCGTCCTCAATTCAAGCCTAGTTTGATGAAAAACTAAAGAACACAGAAGACAAAAGAGAGCTCAGTTAATGGGTAAGGAAACTGAATAATCTTGTGTGGCATAGGATAGAGGTAAGTGTGATTGTCTGATTGTGGTATTCATGGTGACATCAGACTCAATGGTTTTGGGCTTTAGATGGGTTTGAAGAGAAGTTAACATCTTTGATTCAGTGAGTGAAAAAGTTGGCACTACCAAGCACCAGGCTCTGGAAATCCATCAACAAACTGAGAGCCCTCAAATACTGTTTGTTTTCAGACCAGTTTTGTGACCGTGCCTGTTTTCATAAAGACTGAGAGTAATGAAACTATGGAATGAGAAGTGGCAATAATGTTTGGAAACCAAACTGTGTAATTAGGCTGATTTGTATTTGAGTGGCTTTGTCAGGTGCTTTGCTTTGGAGTCTGTGATGACATGTTTATCCTTTTTTGTAAGCTCTGTGCATGGAGGGTACATAACGCAGACTTAGTTGTGAGCAAAATATGCTGAGGATAAACGGGTTTTGAAAGCTGATGGCATGACAGCTGCTGCTGCATAGGTTCATTTTGGCAAGTAACAGTTTCTGTAAGCATTAGGTTCTATGGCCATGGCTGTGTTGCTGTTGCATTTTTAAATTAAAATTAACTGCATGCAAGAAAGTAGAGACCCAGAGCTGTTCATCATCTGGCTCAGTCTGTGAGGAGCTTGTAACTCTAGCAATTGTTTCTGTTTTTCATAACAGTGGGAACTTTATGGCTCTTTTTCCCTTTTCTGTCCAAAGTAAATCTGCTATTTAGAAACAAAGAAAGAAGTGGCGGAAAGTCTCATGGGCACAGTTTGAACTTGGGGTCCTTCAGGTTGGAGGAGCAGTTTAGAAAATACACCTTTTTCCTGAAAATAGGTGCTTCAGCACCTACTTTTATTTGTGTGGATCCATTCTACATTTCCTACTTTAGAAGTCACATTTTTAACGAGCCTCCATGTTAATAAACAATGGTGAGCTTCAAAGTGCACTATAGTGATCTGTCCAGGTATGTACAAAGATCCATCAGTCTCACCTATAGCTGTATGTCCATTCAGAGCTGTTTGTGTAGTTCCAGTATAGTTGAAGTGGTTCTTAAGAAATCTTTAAACTCTGTTTGGTATTGAACTAAATGGCAAATCAGCAGAGTCATGTGTGCAAACAGTAAATTTTTTATAAGAAATGCCAAAATAGTGCTTTACATTAAGCTAATGTAATGTCCTGTGCTGTGCTTTACCAAAAGGGATCACATTGTGCTTCATTGCATAGAAAGAAAAGTAATTGCATGGATGAAAAATATTCATAATACTAAGAAGTGCAAAGCCATCTCTGTGTACTCACAATATTTTTCCTTCTTATTAGAATTCATGTATTTTCTGAACTTTTCCATAGAGAATTGTCTTTGCGGAGTCTTTAGGGAAGAGACAGAATCAGCAAAACAGCTGCTGGTGTGGGTGGAATTTGATATCCCAAATCTTATAAAAACCCCAACAAACAAAGCAAGAAATGCAGTCCCGATAATGGAGTAGATTTGCAGAACACTGTAATTCACTCAATAGTGCAGACTTATCCCAGGCTGCATGACACCAGTGTGTAGCAACAGGGTAGTGTTTGCACACGTGAACATAATGTCAGAATGGTAAAACTGAAGTGTAGAGTGATTATGTAGCAAAAGAAGTGAAAACTCCTGTTCTCTGAAAGCTACTTGCTTACTTGTTGCATGTTTGAAATGTGCTTGTCCCTTCCTTCTAGAACTCTTGTGTCATTTACGCTGCAGCACTGCTGTCTGGTGATCTAAACTCATGACTCAAAGAATACTTCCTCAAATAAGAAAATGGCTCCTACAACCTTTTTTCAGCTTTATCTCAGCCAGTTTATGAAAAAGAGAATGTGCATGAAGAAGCACACGTGGTCACAGTACAGAGTCTGTGGGTGGTCACTGTTAGAGGTGTCCAGGTCAGCTCTGAGAGTAGCCATTCGTGTTATGAGTTTACAGATGGCACTGGAGGGGGCTGGCAATCTCTACTGAGGTTCAGCATAGCAGAGGAGGAGATGTTGGAGTGGCCTCCTGAGTAGGGCACTTGTCTGGGATGGGGTAAACCCGGATCCATGGGCCAAGCCCAGCAACATGGAGTTCAATACCAAGTGTTGGGTCCTGCACTTTGGCCACAACAACCCCATGCATCTTTCCACTCTGGGGGAAGAGTGGCTGGAAAGTGGCCCAGTGGAAAAGGACCTGAGGGCGCTTGTTGACAGTGGCTGAACATGGGCCAAGAACACCTTCCTGGCCTGTACCAGAAATAGTGTGGCCAGCAGGCCAGGGGAATTTATTCTTCCCCTGTCCTGGGCACTGATGCTTAAGTCCTATATCCAGTTCTGGATCCCTCACCACAAGAAAGACACTGGATGCTGGAGTATGTTCAGAGGAGGGCAGTGGATCTGAGGAAGGGTCTGGAGCACAGTTCCTGTGGGGAGTGGCTGGGGAAGGTAGGGTTTAGCGTGGAGAAAGAGGAGAGTCAAGGGGGATCTTACTGTTCTCTGCAACCAGCAATAGGAGAGGAAATACCCTCAAGTTGCATCTTGGCAATTTCAGGTTGGACATTCGGAGTAATTCTTCACTGAAAGGGTTGTTAAGCATTGAAATGTGCTGCCCAGGGAGGTGGTGGAGTCACTGTCCCTGGAGTTCAAGAAATGATGACGTGGCACACAGTGTTTGTAGCTTAGTTTACGTAGTGGTGTCCAGTCAGAGGTTAGACATGATGATCTAAGAGTGATCTAAGAGGTCTTTTCCAACCTAAATGATTCAATGATTGTCTGAAAACCTGATTCAAACTCTTGCTGCAGGTCAGGTAGTGCAGGCTTCTTCCCAAGTCCTTTGGGTTTTAGCTGAGTAACTGAGAACTGTCACTTTACTCTCCAAATGTAAATATTTAGAGATGTTTTGAATTCTGTACCTATCGAGTAAATCTTACCCAGCCTCACTCTCTTCCCCAAAAGAAGAAAATACTGCCCTAGAATTGTTTTCCAGCCAGATCTGGTAGGTAAGTAGTCAGATGACTGTTTTTCTGTGTGCAACAGACCTCATCTTTCTTTCTGTCAGTCATACAAGTTTATAGAAAAGGTGGTATGAACCACTAGAAACAGTAAGAATAGAGTTTTGTATTGAATTAAATACTCTAGAATTAAAGATTCTACTATTAGTCAGATCTTAGTTCTTGGAGTTAATAGAGTTATTTGATTTTAACTTTATTATGAGATTCTGACAATATCCTTGTCAGATCATGTGATCTGCCTGAGTCTTAAAAGCTCAAAATCCAGGAAGTAAACTAAAGTACTCAAATACATATTTTTAGCTTATTGTGTACAATACTTAGGCCGATAAAATTTTTGCAGGCTTGGAAATTACAATGTGTACTCTTTCACATGCATTCTCTCTTTTAAATAGTAGGTAATTTCCTTCCTTCTAAATGTTGCCATTTTTTCTTTTATATGGAACATAATACAAATAGATAGCACTCCTAATTGTTCAAAGCATTGACTGTGGTCAAATTGATGCTTCTAATTGGGTGCAGAAATGGTTAACTTGTGCTGTGCAAGCAGAGATCCTCATTGTTTCACCAGGATATTTTATACTACTTCAGGATCTTATATCCAGAAAGGACATATATTTTTTTTCATTCAGATTGTTTAAATACAGTTCACATGCAGTTTCAGCCCTATTATTTTGTTTGTTTAACATTAATCTCGTTAGACTTAGGAGGAAGAGCCCTATTTCAATAATCAGAATCTCACTGGAAGCTTTACATTTTGTAAGAACATAACTTGACTAGATGGCACTCAGGGAGTGAATGGATTACTGTAACCTGAAGTATGGAGCAAGAGTTGTCCTCAGGACAGTCCACCTTTTCCATAACCTGTGGCCCAGGAAAATTCAAAGACACATGCCAGTCTTCAGTGTATTATGGGCTGTGGTTCTTCATTCACCTTCACAGGCAGCTGAACACATTTGTGTTGGTCATAGGAATTGGGGTCTATTTAAGGCAGCTTTTCCACCAAAAATAATACTTGTGCAGCACTTGTATTGGATTTTGGCTCAGCTGCCTTTAGCTTGCAGAGTTCATGTTATTCCCAATGAAGCAGGAGCAAGTTTTAACACTTGAAAAAACATAGCACCAGCCTCTTGAAATGTACACCAAATGAAGCAATAGAAGGGAAAATAATTTTCCTCTTAATGAAGCCAGGCTATCCCAGATCTTTTTGTGCTGAGATTGATGAAACTTTTGTAGCTCATTACTGTGCTTTTAGATGGTTTAATTACTACAGTTTTTCAGCTTGTTACTTCATGCAGTCATAGTTGTGACAGCGCTGCTTGTACCCTTAACCTGCAGCAAAATTCAGAGTATTGCAATACGGCTTAATTCTCTCACATGAAAACACTCAAAAATCTGTTTACATGGAGACCGATGAAAATGTCTACTGTAATTCTGAAGTCAGAGCTGGGTTTTGAAAGGTTTTCTGTCTCTGTTTTGGCACCTCCAAAAAGGTATTTGGCCTCTTCTGGTTTAATTGCAGTTCTTCCTGATAAATCCCTTAAGAAATATTGATATCTACTGAAGTAAGAAATCCAAAAAATCTGACCATATATTTTGATGCATTTTAGGGGAGCTTTCTAACTTCTGGAGGTTGGTTTTCTGGATCTGTTTAAAAAGTTCAGGTACAGAGTCTGTATGTTAGGGATGAATTGCTGGGCCATGCCTTTGTAGATCGTTCAGGTTTATTAATATCAGAAAAGGAATTAAATACATCAGGTTTTTGTAAGAGAATGCTTTCTAAACATGAAATAGTATGCTGAGGCACTTAGAAAACTTGGAAAGGTTGATCTGGAAATATTTTCCCCTTTATTTTAACTATTTTAATACTGCCGTGAAAGCATGCTCATTGTTCTGCTCTGTGTTTATCCTTAAAGTTAGTTTTTACTGTGATAAATGGAAATCACTACTGTAATAGTCTGAAATGTGTATCTTTACTTGGGCACGGGTTCATGCCTTCTTGCTAGATGAAGTCTTTCTGTTGTGGGTGTGACTCCTGTCTCCCCTGAGTGGAATACCAGCTTTCCAGTGTTCCCACACGGGTTGCCTTGCAGTGCTGATCCTGAGTACATGGATTTCCAGCCTTGGGAATGAGACAGGATGTGAGGAAGTGTCTGTCTTTGGCAGTGCAGTGGCTGTATTAATTGCCATTTAAGTAGTTTTGATATCTCAACCAGTGTTTTGTAAAATGTGATCTTTCTGACAAAGCTACACTTAAATACAATACAGCATGAAATAAAAAAGCTTTAGGGCAAGGCTTCAAACTAACACAGAATCGTCTGGACTGTACTTACTCTTGTCCTCGTGGAGACATTGTATTAATAATTTTGCCACTGACGTCAAGGGGAACAGGATGTCACCCTAGATAACAGCCTTAGTGAAGTCAGTCTTACTTAATGAAGATTAATTGTTGGGGCCCCATACTTTGTACATCCATGTTTAGATATCTTCCTCTGAATGCTTTGATGTCACACAGCTAGTCTTGTGCTTCTTTGTGTAGTGTTGAGGTGACGTTTCATTTATCTGAAAGAATTCTTTTGCAGTAGTAGCAGACCCTTGGGAGCAGCTGTATGGTCCCAGAGCATCCTAGGTTGCAGTAATTTGTAATGCCTGCTGGAAACCAGTGTGCTGCCTGTAATGCACTGAGCAGGCCATGGGAGAGCATCTGAAATGAGGGAGGCAGAGAGAGTCAGGCTGTAGCACTCTTGTACCATCTACTGCTTTCTAACCCTTCATTAATTTGCAGGTGGTTATCTAGGAGGGCACTAGTAAAGGAGTTTCCATGCGGTTCCTAACTGCATGTAATGCTTAAAAGGCTGCTTAAATTGGTTTTTCCCCTTCTCCTTCATTCTCATCCTGTATTCTGTATGTTGATTAAATAGGATAGAGTATGCAGCTGTTCTGAAGTGACTGACTTTTACTTCAGAACTGGTTTTGATTCTTACTAACAGCAACACTGGGGAAATGAAGAAG
This sequence comes from Thryothorus ludovicianus, assembly GCA_013397245.1. Taxonomy (NCBI): domain Eukaryota; kingdom Metazoa; phylum Chordata; class Aves; order Passeriformes; family Certhiidae; genus Thryothorus; species Thryothorus ludovicianus. Next base: position 708,541 of record VZTB01007819.1, read on the forward strand.
AGAGGGATTACCTGTACCAACAGCCAAATTATGAGAGTTTGTGCCTGAGGACTCTGGAAATAATTGTAGAGAGAGTTGAAATAAATAATCAGGGGAAGCAAAACGTTGTAAAGTGGCAGTGATACATCGTTTCATGACACCTAAGGAAGTGATTAAACAAACAGAATTAAGACACTCTGATACTATATTTGTCATGGTTTTTGCAGTATAATCTTTTTGTGCAAAACCACTGAGTTCTTTTGCAATAGACACCTGTTTAAATACATGTGCATAGCTAAATGTTGCTAGGATAGAAAAAAGGAGACATAATTGGTTTTGATCTTAGTGGTATCAAATGGATTTGAGCAAAAGACTAATGAAAAGTAGACAGCTAATCTGATAATAAGTACAGACCAAAGTCATTAACAATACCAGTAAGATATACAATAAAAATTGCGCTCTTCATCTTGCATTAAATTATTTTCTATAAAACTGATGTGTGAGGGTTCCTAATTCCCAGCCTGTGCACCATCCACATAACTCACTAAGGCTTGAAACTCCCCAGAAATCAAGGTTGATCACTGCCTGTAGATTTGCATCTATATTCAGCATTCCATGCAGTTGTCAACCAGTTTCTGTATTGTATGAAAGACTGAAGAACGAGACTTTTCTAAAAGACATCTGCAAGATTTTCTGTTGGAAGCTGGGGAGGAAGAGATGTCAGGCACATATGAATAGCTTAGACATGCTTGAGAGTAAATTAAGTGCACAGTGTTACTTAACTCAAGATGTACCCCTTAATGTTTGTTTTGGAGCTACCAAATATCCAGCCTATTAGAAAAATTCTTGAAAGAATATCAGAAAAGCAGCAGTCTGCATCTTATTAAAAATGTGCTTATGACTGTGCTTATGACAGCGGACAAGACATACAGAGAAAATGGACAGGTTCAGATTGTTCAGAGGCAAAAGGAGCAGTTTTCCAGACATCTTCTTTGCTGAGTCATTTGCTCTGGTATTTTAGGTAGTTACCTGGTAAGTGAACTGCTTGGTTGAATGAAGGAAAGATGGTAAATGTTAATGGGAGTGCCAGAGAGGAAATGCAGCTGGAGTTGCAGACTTGAGAGGAAAAATACATGACTGGTTGGTGGAAGAAGCCAGAGAAGGCTTTTAGTCTAGATAATGGTTTCATAAAATTCTTTGATGAAAACAGCTGTGCAGTTAGCAGTTTATGTCGTGTCAGGCTGATCACTTCATCCCAGAACATTTCTGTTTACACTCTTCTGTTTCTATGTTGCCTTTTTTTCCTTCTTGATGATGGAGTTATTTCAGAGCATATTCAGACCTACATTCCTATAATCTACATAACAGAGAGCAACCTGCATGTTATGTCTGAACATATACGGGCGTGAACTTCAGAAAACAAACATGTCATTCTGACTTGTTGCTTAAAGATCTTCTGCTACTTTTAAGCTTCCAGCTAGGTCAGGCTGATGTTAAATTGGGTGGTGAAGTGTTGCGCTCATATGGGAAGAGAAAAAGAAAATACTCTTCGTGTCTGTACTGCCCCTTTCCTCCTTTGGTTGCCCCACAAAGTGCAGAATAGCTTAAGGCAGATGTAATTACACCAGCACCCATTCTTCAAGGGAGCTTGACCTCTCTGGACCTTTACCAAGCCTGGATGATTTTGCAATAATTTACAGGCTGTTTGTATAACTGTGCAGTGCTTTGGGAGGAAGATGAGGCCTTTAATTTACCTTGTGTTTTGTAAAGCATAGGAGTATTTGAATAGATTAAATTCTCAAATACTGTGTTTTGACTAATAGAAGACAGTGATATATATTTGCAAAATGAAACAGAACTTTTCAAGGAAATGTTTCTTGAGCCTTTAAAGATCAGGAGATTTCATTGGTTCTACCTTATCACATGATTTTCCAAAAATATTTAGTTTATTAGTCATGTGTTTCATTAGCATAATAAAAAGCTATGTTAATGTGACCTAGCAGAGATTTTATCAAACCCATCAAGTGTTGAAAAGGAATGTCTTCTTTAGTGCACAGCAGTTGGGCAGCGTGATTGCACATTTTTTAATCTCAGTAACCTGTTGTGGCTGTGTAAGGTGCAAATGTTGCAAATGACTTTTTTTAGCTAGATGATGAGCACCAGGAACATATGGAGGCCTTGCAAACTGGCAGAATAAAAACCTAGTTGAAAGGAACAGGCCTCCTAATCTTGTTTTGTGCTTTTACCTTTGTGTTGGTTTCAAATCCTTGAATACCTACAATGTAAAAAAAAAATAAAAATCATGGCGTCATTTAGGTTGGAGAATGCTAAGATCATCAAGTCCAACACCCAGCACTGCCAAGCCCACCACTAAACCATATCCCTAAGAGCCACTTCTACGTATCTTTGAAATACTTCCAGAGATTGTCATCCTACCACTTGTGTGGGTGGAAGGATGGGCTCTTCCATGCCTAGGAAGTGCTGAGCTGGGTGCTCTGCTCGTATGAAGCAGCCCAGCTCTGTGCAGAGGTTTGCTGGAGTCCCCAAAGCAGAGCCTCAGTTCTGTGGGCTGCACCACAGCTTGCAAGCCCAGTCTCCAGGGTCATCTGCTCTGGCAGGGCTGATGTTGGAGCTGGGCTTTGCAGTGCAACAACTCACTGCTTGCAGGCAGAGCCACCTCAGAGATAAGGCTGAGGATGAGGAGTTACCTCTAGAGTTAATAATTGCCAAGGGCAAATCTGTCTGAAAAAGAGGAATATTCATGTGTTCATGCAGAATTCAATTAAAAGGAACTTTTGCCTAATTTGTGGTAGTTCCTAAAAGTCCCATATTGCATTTGTTTTTTGTGGTCTATAGGAAAGAGGACGTGTTCTGTTACCGTAACATTTTCTAAGGAGTGTAACTTTTGCTTCCCATTCCTGTTTTAATATTAAGAGTTAGGATTTCAAATTTTTTATTGCAGACATATCAGTGATATTTTTGTTTGTGAAAATGCTCATGATGGTGAAATAATTAAGATTAAAAAAAAACCCTAAACTCCACCATAAAAACCTATATTTCTCTGTCTGTACCATTTTGACTGTAGAATACTTTATTTATTACATGTTCACGAGGATTGAATGGCATATTTCTGTGCTTGTAAAGTTTCTTTTCCATTATCAGGGTTGCAAAGGAATTAGTTTTGTTGTATACATCGTCTGGTTGTGGATGCTGTTCTTGATAACTTTTATCTATAAATGACAACAGCTTTTTAAAAAATGCAAATGTTTACTTGCAGTTTTGCAAATCAGGTTTATGAGACTCTTGCTGGTTTAGTTAAATTAAGCTACATGTCTTGTGACACTGTCACAAACCTTTAGTTTGAGATTACTAAATCTGATTAGTCAAAAGTAAAGCATCAGAAGAGAAAGAGGAGGTGAAGAGGCAAAAAAATGAAGTAAGAAATTGCAGTAGTCAAATCCTGAGGTAACACAGAAGTTTTGCATATGTGGCCCATGTGCATATAAATATTATAAAGAGATTGATTATAGTACATGCATTAAGTATATAGATGTCCAGCTGCTGACATTGAGGTAATGCCTTTATCTTTTATGATTGCCTAATGACTTATAAAAACTACTTAGAAAAAAAATTCCTTGCTGAACTCAAACATACTTCATGAATAACAAGAAAGGGTATTAATTGTGTAATTCTTTTAATCTATCTTGCTAAATGGTGCTGCACTTTTGTTAATGGTTTTTGTCTCATACCTCTGTGAATACATTCACACAGTCATAGGTGTGCATATATACATGTTTAAATACAAATGTATGTACAGGTTGTATATATGTATAGAAATACACATGCACATATATAGGAAAAATATATGTAAACATCCACAAAGATGTTCACATACAACAGGATGCATAACTGCTAAATAAAGTCAAATTTTGTTGATTTTTATATTAAGGAGCTTCAGCCAATAATTTTTCGAGTCAGTGGACTTCCTTTGACAGCAGATGGATGTGCAGCACAGATGAATCATAAGTTTACAGTGAAAAAAATCAGTATGCAGTGAAGGTACAGATGTTGAAATTTAAACTGAAAATGCCAGTGAAGTTTATTAATTGTAAGTTTGCCGTGCTGTGATAAAAGGCAGGTTGGTGGGTTTCTTACAGCCCAGCTAATGTGCATCAGAGTTTTTTCATTATCAGCAGCTGCATCAGGTTGTACTTAGTGACAAGATTGATGTTTATTTTTTAGCATGACATATCTTTTAACGTGGTTAGAATGAAAAACAAATTCTTCTTTCTCTCCCTGTACTAATCTGTGCTCTTTGATGATACTTTGATGAATTCTTGCTTTAAGTTAATTGTCAGGCCTTTAGCTTGTCTTTGTGCTCACTCTTCTCTTTGAGGGATGATTACTTCTCTGGCCTGAGCTGAATACTGGGAGAATAGTTTTTTGTGTAGGTTCTCACAGGTGTGATATACAACAGCTAAAGCTTTCAGTTTGCTTTCCAAGCATAATTGGTACCTTACAGAGATGTAGCATACCTCATGCTGTTTTTCTCTATAAATGTTAACAAATAGGTTGTTATTGCAGCTCTTAAAAAACATAGAATATCTTGTCCTTTAGTCAGTCATATTTCAAACACAGCCTTGTCATAAGGAGATGAGATGTGTTGGAAAAGGGGCTCTGCCAGTGCACTCTCCAAGTCTGCTGGAGCTGGTTTAGCAAGACGTGGGAGATGTGTGTTGTCCATGGGCCTTTGGAGGTGTGCTGCTTTGACCAGTGGTGTGGGAAAAGAATTAAGTTACAATCAAGTACTGTACAGAGAAAGCCAACTGGGAAAAGCAGACAAGAGTGCTTTTTTTTCCTCCCTTCCCTGTTTTGTGCTTTTTGTTACTGGAATCCTAATGTTTTTGTAACAATAGTTGATTAAATGGCTTCAGACAGAATTGACTTCTTGTTTTGCAAGTCTGTATCCCTTTTAAGGAATACTACTCTAGGGAAAATAAAGATATTTGAAAGGTTAGAGATGTCCAATAAATGGCTTTGGTGGGAAGAACCTGTGTTGTTTTTTGCTAGCAAGAGAAAAGAGACAAACAGATGAAAAGAGAGAAAACAGAACCATCTCTCTAAAAGAGATGGTTCTGTTTATTAAGCTGTGCATACCATATGATGCTTCATATTTTCCCATTTGATTTCCTGCAGGGTGATTTCACTTGGAACAGCATGTCAGGGCGCAGCGTTCGACTGAAGTCAGTTCCCGTTCAAAGCCTCTCGGAGCTGGAGCGTGCTCGGCTGCAGGAAGTGGCTTTTTATCAGTTGCAGCAGGACTGTGACCTGGGCTGTCAGATTACTATCCCCAAAGGTAAGGGCTTGATAAGCTGTCTCTGTTTAGATTGTTAAGCCACTGATTTCATATCACAGCAGTAAGCACTGGATTTTTATTTTTTTTTTTTGTTCCACAGATACTGTCTTTTATTTCAGTTTTGCTTAACCACAGTCATTATGTAAAAATGATGAGTAAAGTTGTTTGTCTGCTGTGTTCAATTTGGGCCACCTGGAGGTGGGATCATCTGATCAAGGGCATATGTCTACAGGGTAGATAATCTAAATCAGACCCATTCATGCCATGTCTTGATACTCACTTGAGAGAAAAATGCTTTTCTTCCATTTCCTGATATCCAGAATTAAATGTTTTTGTAGGTCAGTAGATCTTACCATAAAAGTGTTTCTTTTCACTCTGTATAACATTTTCTGTGAAGGAAGTCAACTGTCACTGGTTCAGATAGACAGTGAAGACATTTATGTCAAATAATATGAGTCTTACCCAAGTTTTCCTAAAGACAGTGCTGCTTATTTCCTAGAAAATAAGTTAATTTTCAGCATAAAACATTGAACTCCTAGGAAACAGGAGATGAAATGAAAAGGAGAAGCTCAGCTATCAGAATCCTGATGCAGAATACGTGCATGTGGTAGACCTGTACTTAGGTTACTGTGGAAGAGATCTAAACCTCACTAATGAGAAAGTTTCTGTTCTTTCTTGTAGGCTGCGGATCAAGCATAGCAGAGATAGCTCTTGTGCAATCATCTGCAAATCTGACTTTCCTATTGCTTCTTTGCAGTTGTATATTTACATAAGGAATAGTAAGGGATCACTGAATTTTCACCTTTGACTCTGACTAGAGGTGCTGTATGGTAGCACATACATAGTGATACCACAGGAGCAATTCTTTAATGAGTCTAAGTTAAGCAGAAAAAAACCTGTCCAGTCTTTGACGATAATGACGTAGAAAAGAACAAACGTGAAAGAGGCTTTTGTATTCATCAGCCTTTTAAGGATCTGCAAAAACTTCTGCCAAAACCAACAAAGTCCAATTTCATGCATATAGCAAGGCATCAGTTTGTAGTGAGATGGATTTAATAAACTTCTTCAAGCCTTACCAGCTCCCTTGGGCCCTCAAAGAAAAGTTCTATTGACAAGAAAACAATTTTATAGGCTGTTCATATGAGGAACTGGAACACTAAGGACATTGCAGTGATTTCTGACAGTCTGAACTGCCAAGGGCTGTTCCTGAGGGAGATGAAGATACACTTACAGAGGTCCTCCCATGAGGTTGTGTGGTAATACCATCCAAGACAATCTAGTATACATTCATAGAATAGCTTAGCTTAGTTTGGAGGAGAGCTTAAAGGTCATCTAGTCCACCTCTCTGCAATAAGCAGGGACATCTTCAACTAGGTGAGATTGCTCAGAGTCCCATCCAATCTGGCCTTGAATGTTTTCAGGGATCGGGCATCTACCACCTATCTGGGCAACCAGTGTCTCCTTACCTTCACTGAAAAATATCTTTTATGCATCTACTTTAAATCTCTTTTGTTCTGTTTACTCTTTTGTTCTAAAACCACTACCTCTTTTCCTGTTGCAACAGAATCCACTAAAAACTCTATCCCCATCTTTCTTTTAATCCCCCTTCCATTACTAAAAGCTTACGCTAAAATTTTTACAGAGTCTTCTTGATCTGAGCTGAACAACCTCAACTCTGTCAGCCTGTCTTTGTAGGAGAGGTACTCCAGCCCTCTGATGATTTTTGTGGCTGTCCTCTAGACTTGCTCTAATAGGTCCATGTCCTTCTTGTGCTGGGGATCCCAGAGCTGGATGCAGAGCTCTGAGTGGGGTCTCACCAGAGTGGAGCAAAGGGGAAGTTTGAATGAAAAGTAAATTGGCCATTCAGTTCTGCTCTCCAGTTTGGATTTACTAGTGAGATTATTAATAAGAGGCAAATAATTTCACATCTGGATTCTTGCTTTCAATGACCAGATCATGAAATTTTCTGTATTTTAAGGTATACATCATGAAGGAACAGCCAGTATAATTGAATTTTAAAATGTTTCATCTCTTGAAGGAAGAGAAGGTAATAGCTAGAATTGAGGTACATTTATTATATAACTGTCTGTCCTGTTTCAAAGCTTGGCACCAGTTTTGACAATAGAAATAAATAATATTTTGAAGTGGATTTATATAATGATCATCACTCTATCAATCCATCATGCTACATCTGTGGTGGTACTTTAGTAGGAGAATAAGAATCTACCATATTCTGAAATTATTACAGATGGGTTTAGGCACTTTGCAGAGAGATTCTGAAGTCCACCTCATGTTCCTATCAGTTTTAAATGTGTGGAATGAAGATTTATGACAGAAGTTTACAGGCAGCCATCAAGTTAATTGTCACAGTTGAACATCATGTGTAAATTGGGAATTTCAAGTCTTATCCATGTGAAACTGGCTTGGGCACTTTGGGCATGCAAGAATGCAAATAAAATAAAATTCCATCATAGCCACCAAGTTAAAACCAGACTCAAGTTAAAAACAGACTGTTAAACATTTTCTGTTTAAAAATCCCAAACCCACAATAGTGAGATGTAGAACTAGTACTGTTGGAGAGAGCTAGAGGAGCTCTGTAGGTCTGGAGAGATCCAGAAAAATGAAAGATGTACTCTGCAACTCTCTTCTACTTCAGAGAATACCATGTGAAAATATTCATGAGTAGAGGCAAATGGAACTGTTTATGTATTAGAAAATTCAGAAAGCTGTGTATAGAATCAGACTTCTTTGTGGTTCTTTGGCTGCTTTTTAAAACTTGCTAGAGGATTACCTTAGAACATGCATGTGCCTGCTGGCCATTTGCTTCCTGCAAGCATTTGAATAGTTGCATTTACTGGCATAGGTATGGTGAAAAGTAAAAATTCATTGTTCTTGGCTAACAAGTGTTTGTGCCAAACGTGCTTGCATGGAGGTTAAACCAGAGTACAGATGCCTCTGCCTTATCTTTACAACCACAGACATGCTGTTACTGGTTGCTTCTTCATAATGTTTCAGTCCTCCCATGCTCAGAAGGTCCCTTTGTCACAACTAGTGCAGTTTAACCTCTTCCAGGGCTCATCTGGCTATTCCCACACTTGTGTAGGAATGCATAGAATGTGATACCTCATATGTAATCCCTCTCCTTCACTGTGCTGTAGCTATTGCCATTAATGAAGAACATTACTAACATCTCCTAGGAAAATCTCCTGTGGTCACAGAGAAGGGATCATCTCCCACAGGAATTTCTTTAACCACCATGTCATTTAAAATATGCTACAATTACACTGAAGTAGAATGCATTCAAGTTGATCAAGAGGTAATAGTTTTACATATGATATGTTTCACATTTGTTTCTTGTTGTCTTGCTTTTCTGCCTTTTATCTTCCAAATTCTGTAATCAACTCATTTTTTGCTCCCATGTCATTCCCCCATTTGCCAACAGAAACTAGACCAAGAATCATTTATCTCGTGTTGGTTAATGTGTTAAGTTGCTAGAGGATGTAATTTCCAGGCAAAGCATTATGCAGTTTCTTTACCAGTGCAATTACTCTGTAAGATTTTTAATTTGCTGACATTCTGAATGTCACAACAGTACCATTCTGGTGATGCTTCTTTGCAGATCATGTTTACAATATAGTGTGTTTTTGCTCATTTCACAGAAATCAATCTTCTGTTTAAAATAGGAGAAAAAAAATGGGGATGAAATTGACTTCAGGTGTGCTCTGCTTTTTGGTGACATTATGATTCTGTGTATGTCCTTGCATACAAATAGTGAGAAAAATGAAACTTTTACAGAAGGTCTTCACAACCAAATTCTAATGCAAGTTAGATGTCTTCTGCAGAGTAAAACTGGGATCAGGGTAGCAGAGGAGCTCATTTTCTTCTTTTCATTGGCTCCAAGTATCTCCTGAGCTGAGAGGTTGTTAAATGAGGTTTGATTGGATCAGTTTCCTAAATACCTTATGTTTATAATGACTCTCTTCACCGTCCTGTCCCACTTCACTGACTGTGTTTGGAATCAGTGGTAGGAACTACTGGGACATTATGAGTTGAGCCAATGGGGAATTAGGGCTTCAACCTTAATTCAATTCCTATAGCATCTGCCTGGGTTTTAAAGGCATGATGGGAACCTGTTGGTGAAGGGGCTTGAATAGGATTTGGGACTCAGGAGTCACATTCAGGTCTTCTCTTTATTTAAGGAGAGAGAATGACTACTTGTGTTCTTGCCAGTTCCCAACAGGATGTTGTCTTCTCAGATTTGCAGTGGGGCTGGAGGATTTGTGGAGAGCGAGAGTAAATGAGGAGAGCATTTGGGGTTTTATGTGGTTTAGTGGTGATCATGCTGATGCTGGGTTGACGGACTGGATGATCTTGAGTGTCTCTTCAAACTTGGTGATTCTTTGATTCTGTGGTGTTTGGGGAGAGAGAAAGTAATTCTTTACTGCCAAATCTGATTCTCAGGTCATTTGTTTAGTTGTAATGAGTATGATGTAAGGATGGGTTTAGAAGCTTAAATACAGTCCCAGTCTTTGAAGGAAAGTCAAAATTGATGCTGCTTGAACATGTGAGGTTTGTGACATGTGACACACATGAAGTGAGTGTTGGTCTCCTGTACAACTTGTTCTAGTAAGGTGAGTCTGAGGAAGCAGGGCTGGCTAAGTGTGTGATTACAGACTGAGAGCTGAGACAACCCTGTCTCTGAAATCAAAGAAAACATGGCTGAGCTTTCTGAATTTTTACCATTTGTGTACTTTGCCTCCAATACATTCTAGTTGAGCTCGGAATAGAAATGGGAATTAAGAGTTACACATTTCTCTTGCTTCTTGTTTATTTTGGCAGGGCATACTTCTTTCAATCTGTTTTTTGCTTACATTAGTCACCATTGTATTTCATTATTCATTTTTCTTAACACTGAGGGTGACTGTGATTTTTATCTGGGCTTGCATTTTTGTGAGGGCTCCAAACTCGTTGTTGTTTTTATTCACTGACCACCTTATGTACTTTATAGCTGTTGTGGCAGTGGAAAACATCTAAGTAAACTGTAACATATACGCTGTGAGGTTACAGGCTTGTGGACTGGGTGCTTTTGAACTGGTGTCAGTTTATCTTCTAAGCAAAGAGGCTGTTTACCACCCCTCTTAATGCCAACCTCTGCTGAGTCTTCTCATATAAATATTGTCTCTGGCATGGGCTTATGAGTCCATGAATTTTCTTTCAATGTGGTTGAATTTGTGAAAATTATATTTAAGACAAGTAAGGCTGAGATAAATTCTCCTCCTTTATGCTACAGTAGTAAATCTTGCATAAACTGCATCAGACAGGCTGGTCAGAGATAAAAACGGTTTAACTTGCTGATTTTCAGGCTGAAACTTCCCACCTGTACCCTTCAATTCAAATATTTCATGGAAAAATGTGTTTTTCCAAGGATTCTTTTTTCATCCTAAGAAAAAAAAAACAACAACAAGTATCTCTCAGTCTGGGGAAAAAAAAAAAAAGGAAATAAAATGGAATTAATGTTTTAAGCTAGGAGACGTCCCAGCTGCTGCAGGGTAGAGGTTGTGAGACACAGCCTTGATCTATGCTACACAGGCATTTATCAAAGTGAAGGTGACAGGAGTTTTTCCAGGCAGAGAGATAAGAAAACAAGAAAAAAACTTCTCAATTTTTTTTTTCCTAGTAAGGAAATCTGCATAAATTTTTTGTTGGGATTTTTTCTTTCAAATTCCCTTTTTTGCCACTGTTGACAGTAGAACAAAATGGAAATACATCAAGCTCACAAGAATATAGTTTTCTAACATTGCAACAGGGGAAATAATTTATTATCTTCAAAACTTAAGAAAGTTTTTAGAGGGATGTTACTTTTTAAAATTTTTTCTGTGAGGCAGTTCTTTTATAAAAGAACTATACTCAGCAAATTGATTTCTGAGCTTTTCTTGCATCACATAGCAGGTTATACATGTCTGTTTACATCAGGAAAGTTTTATCCAACTTAGCTATTCTGTCAGTTAGAGACAAGCTAGTAGATTTAAAAGCAAGAGGTTTTACTCATTACAAAACTCACTTTTTTTTTTCATTAAAAAGCATGTCTTTTTACTAAATAGTGTTTTGTAAATAGCTAGGAGCTTTAAGAAGCAGCATGCATTCTCATTGTGCTGTATGAACACAGAACAGAGGAAGAAAATGCTGTAGGCTTCAGGGGGAAATCAATGGCACTGATAATATAAATGACAAAACAAGTTTGTACCTTAGCACATCTAAAATAAAGATTTGCGTAACTTTCAAGAATCTACCTGTTGTGTAGGTGTATTTTGTGGAGAGAGAGGAAAGGAATTATGGCAGGGATGGCCATTGAAGGAATACTTATCTGTGTTGGGCTCATTGGGTAGGAGTGTTGACAGGCAGGAGTCTTTCAGTTCCTTTCACAGAGAAGGAAAGAAATCTTGCTTAAATTCCTAAGATAAATAAGGAAATACTACAATCTGTGTTTCCATACACAAACATCATGAAAAGTTAGATAAGATGGAATCATGACCAGGGTTTCCATTACTAGGGCGCTTGCTTTTCTAAATAATGTCTGTTGTAGATTTAGAGTACTGCTTTTGAAAAGTCAGATCAAGAGTCTGCTGCAACATATATTTGATATTCTGTCCCATAGAATTTAAAAATAACTTCTGAGACAAAAAAAAGTCCTATTTAATGTAGTTTCTTTAGGAGTACACATGAAATAGTTATTGACTCGCAGTCCTTATAAATATATTTGGTGTTTAGTCTGTATTAGTGTCAGACATTAAAATCTTGGCTTTCATTTTAAAACAATGACCATGACCATTGGCCATATTCAGAAGTTGACACACGTGGTAGAGAGAATCAGTGTTGGGAAGCAAAATACACATAAAACAGCTTTACAAAATTTGGTGTATTTGGTTTTTTTTTTTCCTAAATCTTTGAGAGCACTAGTGTAACAGAGATATTCTTGATTGTGTTATGCCAAATCTGTCTTTAGCACTTCATGCAGTACTTACCCTTTGATTCTGAATGCTCATCTAGGCTGTCCTGTATTTGCCGATAATCAATGTATATATCCAGTGATTCTATAGTGACTTAAGAATTTGTGCTTCATTGTGGTTCAAAGCCAAAGAATTAGTACAATAAATGGAAAAGAAAAAGGTTTTGAACCTTTATTAAGAATACTGACATTGCAGCCTACTAGTTTCCATGTTCTGCTTGCCTTTGGCAGAGCTTTGCCAACGTGGAACATCAATATAACATGTATTCTTCCAGTATACTTCTCCAAAAAATTCAGTTGAAAATCAGACATTTCTATTATCTTGTGTGTGTTGCTCCTTTCAGAATTGCCTTAGGGAAGTATTCCTGATGATTTTTTCTTGCTGTAGGTAGAAAAATATTCCCTGGTTTTTCCACAGGCATGATTTAAGTGGAGCTGTGGCTGGTGCCAGAAGCGTAAGGTCTCTAGATACTGATTAGGAAAGATAAAGTGACTCCAGATAGATTTATTTTATCAGTGCTCTGGTACTATATATATCTTTGTATAAGGCTTTTACACTGAAAAGGCTGCCTTGAGATTTAATGGGGATGTAATCTCCTGATGAAGGTTTTTAAGAATAGATTAGACAGATGTCCATGTGACTATTTCTGTGCAGGAAGTCAACCCAAGTGTTCTCTGCAGATCTCCTTGTGTCTTTTTTCTGTGTAGTTTACATTTTCAACACCTGTTGCTGTTATGATTGATAGTACAAAGGACAGGTAATTACTACAAAGAGACATTATTAGAAGTAAGATCCGTTGGTCATTTTTCAGAGGGATAACAGCTCAGTTATTTGAGCCACCAAACTGTCCTGTGAGAGAATTGCTGCACTATGATTTCACTTCCACGCGCCGAGAGCTCCTCTCTCATTTCATTTCTTCATCATGGCTCTGAGCAGGATTGCTGTGACTAGTTTAATTAGTCCCAGAGGGAGTAAGTTATGAAAGCTGTTTTATTGTGTGGCTTCTTCTTTAAGGTGAGGATCTGAGGATGGACTTTGACGAAGGAGTCCTAACAACAAGGTGATTCTCAGAAGACAGTGGAGACCAGGGTGCCCTAAACCATCTCTGTGACCACTGGCTGGTCTCCTGAGTTCTAGAGGGTTAGAGGAGTTTCCTCTTCCTTTGAAGAGCTTGACTCATGCTCAGGCTGAGAGCAATGTGGTGCTCTGACTGAGATGTAAAGAAACTCGATTGCTTCTTCATCTGCCAGTACAGGTGTGCAAGGGAGTTTATTGATAAATATAAATCCAAATCCAGCCACATGTTGGTGATTGTATCTGTTCTGCCCATGGCTCACCCTGTAGTGTATGGTTTGAAGGTAACTCTCCATATCAGATCAAGAGTCATTTTTACTAGCAATAGCATCAAACTATTCTGCCCTCCACATTGTAAAATTACTTTTTATTTAAGTAGTTGAAGCCAGGAGACAGTCAATTTCTCCCACACACACCTCCCCCCCACCTCGCTTTTCAGGTGAACTGAAAGCAGTTTTAGAGCTCTTTCTTGTATTTTTCTATCTCAAACTATAGCACCAAGGCTCCTGTCTGATTTTCATTTGTTGTTTTGAATTTTTTCAGTGCAGCTAAAATACTTTCATTGACTGTAGTTGTTTGCATTCATTAGTGTAGATAATTTTTGACCTGTTTTTTTTTGACTTGTTTTAGTGTTGACAGTTTTTCTGAGTTATGAAAACACTCCAAGAAGGGAGTGCTGTTCAGTGTTTCTCAAAGCTTTCAAACCTCTGCCCATCATTGCCATTTCTGAGTGTCTTCTGCTTAGAGAGAAGGGCAGCAGCAAGGTCCCTGATGTATCACAGGCTATTGAAGTCAGGAACTTTTCCTGTCTTTGGAGATTAGGGAAACTCCTGTCACACTGTGGATACTGCTATAATGTGAAAGAGCAGTGTCTATATTTTGTCTTGTTCCTGCTGTTTGATGTTACTGATTCACGATTCCTGTCATCAGTGTCAATGTAGGAAATGCACCCTGAAGCCTGGAGGGAGTGGTTCCATCTAATTTCCCTACACTTGGATACATTTTTACTTATTATTTACACTAGGCATGTGCTCCGTGGAGAGACCTAGACATCTCTCTGGCTTTTTCTTAAGGGTTTTGTTGATGGGTGGGAGGTGGGGTTTTAATATTATCTTTTTAGATCACTGTGACTTGGGATTTCTCATGACATGGGAAATCCTGTGCTGATATAGGTGCTGAAGTTAGCAAAGCTGTGTATGAGTTGAAAATCTGAGTGTGTTTATGCACAGGGAAGTCAGAGCTGGCATCATGCATCTGTTTTCCCTTTCCAGGAATTTTCCTTTTTACTGCTTTCCACTAACTGCCACATACAAGGGCACTTGACCTTTCCTTCATAATCCTCTAAAGGCTGCTAGGTAGGCTGCATGGGTTTTTTGAGTTACTTCCATCATCCCTCCTATGTATGGAAGCAGCAGCCATTTTCCTCCTTCTGGACTAGAAAAGTACTTGAGTAACTGTTTATTTGCATGTCAAAATGTGTGGGTTTTTTTCTTAGGTTCTGCTAAAGATTTAACAAATCTGCTCCCAAACAATTATAATTTATTGTTTGGATTCTAAAACTCACTGAATATCTTGTTCCTCAGAGCTTGTGTAGTGCAGTGATCTTAAATGTACTATTAGCTGAAAAATATTTAAATGGCAAAAAATTATATATGTTTTCATTACAGCAATGGCAAAATAACTGAAGAGGGTTTTTTTCCTGACTTCTCCAGCACAGTTATTTCTAGTCAATAGTCCAAATGAAAAAAGATTAAAGAATATCTCTAGCAAAAAAAAAGCAAATTAAAAGGAAAGATAGGAAACTTTATTCTTGGTTTTGTTGTGGTGGTTTGAAAAATTCTGCAAGTATTAAAAATTCTGTTATTTTAAGGGTATTTATACACAGCTTGCACAAACAAGGCAGGCATCCACTTTGTACTTGCTGAAGTGTTTCTTTTGGTGCAGCTGTGCTGTGTTCATCTGTAAGACCTGCAGCTTCCTGCACAGCAGGAGTGCAGTGGCCTGGGCAGGCCTGGGAAGCTGCTCCTTCCCTTCCCAGCTCTTCTCCGTGCATGGGTGGGCTCTGACATCCCCCTCCCTCTTGCTGTGGCTTCAAGAGCCCTGACCTTGCTCCAGAGCTCAAATCCCATATTCCCTGTCAACTTAGGTTTGGTTCTCACCCTCAGAATACGTTGTACCTGCATTTGTCCACCAGTTAATGCAAGTCACTTCATGACAGAGAATCATGGAAGAACTTACTTGAAAATATAAAAGTAGTTATTTCTTTACAACATACAAACTTGGAGACTAATTAAATCCTTAAATGCACCAGGGAACATTTAGGCAAATGGAGTGGAAATATCATGTTTTCTTATGATTCCTTTAGCCATAAGAGTTGAGTAGCATTTGCCATCTGAATTAGAGCAGTGACCAAAGGAAGTTGTTTTTTTGTTTGTTGTGGTCATGGGGTTTTGTTCAGTTTTTTGTTTGGTTGCTCTTTTTGTATGTTTGCTTGTTTGTGGGTTTTTTTTGTGAAGGAGAATTAATAACCTATCTCACTGCAGTTATAGTCTATATTTTCCAATAGGATTTTTTGTTCAACATGTTCAGTCATGGCTCTTTCTGATAGAAAAAGACCTTACAAATTAGTTTCAAAAGAAATAGTGCATTTTTCTAGATTTGAGTCTAGTTTGGAGCTACACTTTTCAGGTTTGTTTTCCTAAAAGACAGGGCTGGTCTGTCTTTTACTGGTAATATGCTCAGCTAATATAAATTGATATATCACCTTTGCCTTCAGAATAGCTGTGCAGCATCAACAGATGTGTATTAAAAAAATCTGTTAGTACCTGGCAAGCAAATTATGTAGGGTTGATTGGTTGGGGTTTTTTTAAATTTGTATCAGAATCACTAAAGGTTATTCTGAACTGTTATTTGATTAATAAAACTGTAGTTCCTGTAGGGATGCAGTTCTCTGCTGAAGTAGGTGAGATTTCCATCAGTTTTGCCTTTTAGATGAGTTCCACAGGAACTTAGGAATACTTCCTAGATAAACAATTTAATTAATCTACCAGTATAACCAAATTCTTGCTGTTCAATGGTAAAGAAATTGTGCATAGTGCACAATTAATTCTAAATTTCCAGCAGCTGAATCACTTAAACCTGAGCAGCTGGACTTTGCAATTCATCTGTTTCATGTTAACAGTCAGCAGTGCCTTAGCCCAGAGGGGCTGAAGCCTAGGTCTGAAGAAGATGCACTGACCACAGGTTACTGGAGAATCTGCTGGGATGTGGAAGAGGTGAATTAAAAGCACACTTTTGCTGATGGTTGTGGGTTTTCTCAAGTGGCTGCATTGTATGCACTGTGTTGCTGAGAGCATTATTTCCTTCACATTGGCTTTCCCCACAGCTCTCCTGGTTTCTCACTGTTGCCCTGAGAAGGGTTTGGCTCAGATGGTGCCCCAGCCCAGAAGGCTGCCGTGCTCCAGCCCTGTCCCCCTGTGCACAGCCCAACAGGAGGGATGTCCCTTCTGAAAAACTGGCTTTGACTTCAGCTCTGCTGAAGATTCATGCTGTTTCTTCTGCCATAAGCACATTCTTCAGGAGCTTTCTCAGAGAGGGGAATGCTGAAGCTTTGCTGCATCAGAGGAAGCAGCACGTAAGAGGGAAGCTGCCTCTGTGTTGTGTGTGGTGCCTTTGGTGAGCAGCCTGGACCTGGTGCTGTGGGCTGAGGTGAGCATCTATGAGCCAGGTGTCACCTGGAAGGTCACGACTGCAGCTGTGGGATGTTCTTGAATGATTTTGGCTATTCTTCCATCAGCTGCTGGCTGACAAGCACAAAGAAATGCTGATTTAAGTCAAAGTTAAATAAGTGTGGAACATGAGCCATAAGGAAAAATGGGATAATAGTCCAAGGCTTCTGAATAAATGCAGTAATCTGCATTATTGATGAAGGTCTTGTGTGTGTATGGCTGAAGCAAAGGGTGAGAGTGATAAGAAATACCTGCAGGCTCAGCCTTCCCTTTTCATATTGCTTTAAGTGCCAAAATCCTGTTTCTCTGGTCAATTTTTTTAATCTTCCATCTGTGTTGCAGCTGGAAGTGTTTTGGAAGTTACTGCATGAGGGCAGGGCATTTCAACAAGTTTTTAAAAATAAATATTTCAAGATGGACATTTATAGTCACAATAGCTAAGTAAAACCAGCACCCTCTTCTCAGAAGAGCAGCCCTAAGTGCATATTCAGAAGTAAATTTGCTTTCTATAGACCCAAAGAAGCAGCTGCAACCACAAACACTGTGCAACTGTCAATTAACAAAGTGCAGTCTTGCCCTTATTGTGCTCTGTCAACAGAATTTAGCAGTGTTTTCTGATTGACACTCTCAATTACTTGCAGTATTGCACACGCCAGAGAGACAGAAGCTTGACATTTAGCACACAGGCTGGCTGTGGGAGCCTGGCACTTGGGAAATGAGTTGCTCTGGATGAGTGAAGTGAACCAACGAGTGCTCAAGAGAGGTCTGACTTTGTGCTTTGTGGTACCATTGGTAGTAATTTTCAAGACAGAATTGATTGCAGTCTTAGAAAATATATTCTAATTTTTTGAAGTGCTGTTAGATCCAATTACTAGTGGTTATTAAGAAAAATAGCCATCAATAGAATTAGAATTACTATGAAGAAGTAGTTTAGAGATCTCACAATATCAACCTTTATATTTTTCTGTTCTGATAATTGGGCTATGGGTCTGATAATAATCACTGATGTAGGTCCTCTTTTTTTGTGTGAAAATAACCCTTAATTGTGGAACTTGACAAACATTCTTCCCTAAATGGACAAGAAACTAATTTCTGTTAGGCAAAGAAACTTGCCAATAAATGGGGAGAGAAGTTCTCTTTGTTCTACAGCCTTGTCAGCAGTACATCATCTCTTATGTCAAAAGCTCACTGAATTAAATAAGGTTAAAGGATTTGTATGAATTTATGAATTATTTTTTTGAGTAATAAAATGTGTCCTTCCATGTAAGTAGCATAAAAGGAATTCCATTCTTATAGATAATCCACCAGTCCACATATAAAGAAAATTCTGAAGAATCCTATTTTTGTTACAGGTTTACTTCAAGCATATTTGAGAGGGTATTTTTTTCATTATCTGAAGCCTAATACTGTAATAGTGTCCCAGAAACTATGTTCAAAGCTTGGATACTGTTGTACTTTTTTACTGCATAATTTATTAATTATTCAAAGCATTTTGGATTAGAGTTTCACAGGTTATTGGCTATTGACATAATCTGAAACTGTTGGCCAGGACTTCCTGAGTATTAACTTTGTGTGCTACTAACTGTACAATTCTGAGATAATTCCCTATACCTAATTTGTGATGCTTTAGCTTATGCTGAGCAATACTTAGAGACTTGTTCATTTCCATAAATATAAATTGAATAAAGAAGTACTGGAAGCACATTTTAACAGGATTCAGCCTGCACTCCCTGTCTTTCAGTCACAGGTGTTGGTAGGTGGTCTTGTGCAAAGCAACAGAACAAAAATTTTAAAAACTTACAAAGTTATCTTTTTTTCTTTTCATATTTTAACTGTTAAAGATAAAGTTTATATATCCTCAGCATGAAAATTACTTTCTATTATGCTTTTTGTAGACCTCTGGTCTCAATTAGTGAGGAATCTAAGCCCTCAAACGGTCTGTAGAAAATATGGGATTTGATACTGTAAATGCTAAAAAAATGGTTTTGGTGATGACACTGCAGGTGAATTTTAACTTTAACCCAAAATGTTTAAGTTTTGATAATCTCAGAAGTTAGATTGTTCAATTCTTGTTAAAAGTCAGTAGATGAATACAAATAATCTTGTATTCTGTAGGCTGTGTGGTTCACTGAAGAGTCCTAAAGGGATGACCTAATTTTTCAAATAGAAAAGGCTTTTTGGCATTAACTGAACCTGGAAGTGCTCGCTGCTTTGGGAAAACAGGTCACGTAGCAATTTAATGTGCACTCAGGAGTTTGATTCTAGACACTTGGTCTTTTAAATATTCATTGGGCTAGTCTTAATGCATAGATGCCTAGGGAGTGATGTATGCATTGCAGTGAAAAATGCAGCAAACATATAAATTAGTAACTACGGAACAGATCAAGTCCATTTCTGAAAAACAAACTGATCTGCACAGCTGCCTGCACAGGTGTCCTTCAGGAAAAACAGAATGGGTTATCAAAGGAAAAAAACAATGCAGCTTCCTTCACTGTGCCAGTTGTCATTTGAGTGCTTCTCTAGTCTTGCTGGTCTTTTTGAGTGGAATCTGTTGAAGGAGCAGTGTATTGTTCAACAGAAAGAAGTCATAAATTGACAATTATGTACACAAAAGGCTGGATAACAGCCCAACAGCTTTTATCGTTATGTGGTTTGAACTTTTCCAAAGTGGAAATTAAAAATAGCAATCCATCCATACCTAATAGCACTTTGGACTGATATAGTACTATTTTGCATAAGTATTTGCTAATTAATTAAAAAGCATACAGTAGGTATTAAGTGTGGGTAATAGTGCTTTGCCTGTTCCTCAAGAATGTTTTGGATATTAATTATATTCCCAAAACCACACTGCAGCTAATAAGTACTAAACATTATTATTGTGAACTGGGTTCATTTAATATGTAAAACTGCTGGAGCTGCATGAGTCTTTAAACACATTAGGGGTATTCAGCAATGTTCATGCCTGATGTGCTCTGTCATTTGGAAACATATTTATATGTACAGTGTATAGACTGTAATTTATCACATCTTTTGCTGGGGAGGAGAAATTGAACTGACCTCAGACCTCTTTCTTGGCTGATCTTCTGAGCTTTAGCTTTTTACTGAGATTCTTCTCAGCCTTATTTTCATATGCAACGCTCTTTCTCTTGCCATGGGGTAAATTGTAAATGTAAATGATCATAGCAAAAAACTGCATTTTACATCAAATTTTGATTCTTTCTCTCATTTTTTATGTCTCAGTAGACTTCAGTGGGATGTCGGAATATCACTAAATGGGTTTTTTGAGAATAAGGCTCTTTGACTCCAAAGAAATACTAGTCATCTATCAAAAAGAGTATGTGAAGCAGTAATTTGAATTTGTAACATGGAAAATAATTTGAAAATTGTTTTATAGCTATAAAGACAGAACACAATAGTAGGAGGGAATCTTATAAAAACAAGCTGCAATGTCAGGTGTACATAAGCAGGCTACCAACTATTCGTATTGCCAAGAGGTGAAAGAATTTATCTTGAAAACTCAATCTTAGCAACAGGAAACGTCAGAAGGTGTGAAAAGTCTGGGCTTTTCATCAATCAGAATATGACTTTGAGTTATAGCCTTGTCATGTGGCTAAGAAAAAAGGAAAATCTAATCATAGCCCATATCAGGCAATAAATTACCACCATTATATTGCTGAACTCTCATCCAGAATGCCTTATCCATCTAGTCAGCCTTATTTCAGAGGAAAGAATTCTCACTGGAGCAGGTGTGGAAAAAGGGGAGTTAACAAAACCAACACATGGCAATTGTACCTTGAGACAGGAACAGCATGTCTGGGTTGTGAGTGCTGGGAGTCCTTCCATCCAGGAGGGCTGCTGCTATCCTGGGGTGCATCAGGAGGAGCTTTGCCAGCAGATTAAGGGAGGGGATCCTGCCCATCTTCTCACCCTCAGTGAGGCCACATCCAGGGTGCTGTGTCCAGCTGGGGTCTCCTCAGCACAAGAGAGACAATCAGCTACTGCTGAGGGTCCAACAAATGCCTACGAAGATGATGAGGGGTCTGGAGCATCTCTCTTATGGAAGAGACTCAGGGACCTGGGCCTGTTTAGACTTGAGAAGACTGAGAGGAGATTTCATCAGTCCATATAAATAACCCAAAGATGAGTGCCAAGAGGATGGTGCCAGACTCTTTCCAGTGGTGCGCAGCAACAGGACAAGGAGCAATGGCCATTAAACTAAAACATAAGAATTTTCACCTCAACATGATGAAGAATTTTTTTTTTCATTGAGGAGGTTAGAGCCCTGGAACAGGTTGCCCAGGGAGGTTGTGGAGTCTCCCTCTCTGGAGATATTCCAAACCCATCTGGACAGATTTCTGTGTCACCTGCTCCAGGTGACCCTGCACTGGGGGTGATTGGACTAGATGATGTCCTAGGAAGGGACCAGAGGTGCCTTCCAGCCCTTATCATTTTGTGATTCTGTGGTATCCTGGAATTAACCGCAGAGTGCAAGTGTGCAAGTGGAGTCAGTCCAACCACCACTGCAAAAAGTTAAAAGAAATGTTGCTTTTAAATTAAAAGGATATTAATTGGCTATAGAAAAGTCAGAATTTGTTGAGCAGTGTATCGGGTAATGTTCTGGACTTGGTTTTCAGTAGCATTTGAGGGAAAAATACGCAGAAATGGCTTCTGTTCTCTCATGACCCCTAATTGCAAAGATGGGAGTTTATTAACAAAAATCCACTTCATACCACCTTGTGGTATGTTCCTCGCTATAAAAGACCACTTAAGACCCTGGCTTACAAAACCAGAAAAATGTGTTGAGACACATTACTTGGTGACTCTCTTGCCCTAAAAGTGAAATGGATATAGTGTGCTCATTTTTGAGTTTTTGCCATATTACAAAACCAGCAAGGGAAAAGGTACATGTTCATTAAACTTTATCTAGAGCACTGTCTATGTTAGCATATCAATCCCTCTGGTAAAACCTTTATATTCCTTTGGAACTTAAAAAATTCCAAAGACACAAGTTAAAGCAGGCCCCTGACTTTAATCCCTGACATTTGTTGAGACCTAATAAATAAAATTCTGTTTTGTTGACTTTTCATTATAAAAGATGCTGCTGAAGGAAATAATGAGAGCCAGCCTTTTTGATATAATTGTTTCAAGAACCAACCTGCCTCTGATATTGCTTAAAACCTTTGGTCCTTAATACCTTAGTGAAAAAACTTGGACGATGTATCGGTGATCAGAACAAAAATTTCTCTGAGGCTCTAATCCATCTGAACCAATCTGGACATGCTGTACCCAGCTGCCAGCTCCCAATATGAGTTCAGATCAGATGGGTCATGAGAAGGTGGTCAGCTCTCACCCAGCTGGTATGGCTGGTATGCAGAACTTTATCCTGGGTGTCAGTAATCCTCCCTTTCCAAATACTACCTTTGGTTCCACACCTGAATCACAGTCTTGTGACCATGGATGAAGGCTATCCAGTACCTTTTAGGTTTATGGTGCTTTGCTATCAAGAGCATCCAGCAAAAAACCTCCATTGCTAAATCTTCAGTGACCACACCTGTGTGAATGTGCCCAGCAGCATGCAGGGGATACATTTGTGTTCCCCAGTACAGCCTCAGCATTTGGGTGAACAAAGCCACACTCCTTTGGTCTGGAGAACTGTGACAGTCCCCAGCCTTTCTCAAATGTGCCTCACACCCTTCCTGATCCCCAGTGCTGTGACCATCTCTATGTTCCTACAGCCTGTGCATCAGTTTGTTCAGGGTTACTTCTCTTCACTTACTTCCTTTTTTTTGTTTTCTTTTCTTTTTTTTGCCTCTTGCAGATGGACAAAAGAGGAAGAAGTCATTAAGAAAGAAACTGGACTCTTTAGGAAAGGAGAAGAACAGAGACAAAGGTAAAATGAGTCATATTTAGTGATCATGTCTTAGTTTTGCATATGAGATACATACTTTTTGAAGTAGAATGTTTTTGAGCTGATATACTGTCTAGGTATTTATTTTGAAGCTAAAAAATACGTTTTATCTTTTCTGTTTGACTTTAGTATAACTCAGATCTCTTCAACTGAATGATTTTGGTTCAGTTTTTTGTTTTGGTTTTCTTTCTCTGAGAAAAAAAAAAAAAAAGAGAGCTTAAAGGACTGTGTCTTTTCTCCAATGTTCTTTCTCCCCATTCTCACCATCCAGAGCAGAATGTGGTCTGTGTAACATGATCCAGTTCTTTACCTGCATTTGTACTCTCGATTTACAAAACACATAAACCCAGCACTGCCCAAGCAAGTCAGTTGGTGTGCTTTTCTTTCTTTAACCTTAGGAAAATAGCCATTGTTTAAAATATATCAATGCTTTAGTGCTGCTGATCAGTTGGATTTTAATAAACTCCATGTGACATGGATTTACAGATATGGTTGTACTCTTTTGTTTGGACACTAATCAGCTTTATGGGCTGGGCCCTAATCCAAGACCTGAAGCTGACCTGTAGTTTGGAGCCATTTGAACTAAGTTTAAGTACTGAGACACTTGGAAGTGTCTGTGAAATTGCATGTAGGGAATTTTACATCTAATTTTGTGTTCACTTCTAGAAAAATGGCTGTAAAACTCAGTATTGATATTCCAGTTTCGCAAACATGCACACAAATGCAGGAATTTATGACAGAAGAAGTGATCTGGTTACTCTGATGTCCTCACTCTTAGTCCAGTTTAGCAGAAGAATGGAACTTCAAAATTCCACTGAAAAAAATTAATATCCCCATTTCCAAGTTAGTTTAGGTAGCTGTCAAGAAGAGGATATTTTCCTTTTAATTTTTATTTGTTTGATGATTTAAAATACATTATTATTTTCTTGATTTAAAATTAGTTATAGAAAATATTTGTATTAATCTTTCTAAAACTGAATGTGCTCTGACACATTGGTTTGATATATCCAGTATCTGCAAGTACCAGACTTTTCATTTGTTACAAGAATTACTTGATATATGACGGAGGCCACATGCAGGAGGAGTCATTAAGGAAGAAATTTAATTATTTTATAGCCACTTTTGGGGGAAAATATTTTTTGCACTGTTCTGTTAAGGCATTACATTTAGTTACATTATAATTAATCAGTCATTATGTTGCTATGTTTTTTTCTGTAGTTATTCATACAGATAAGAGTGCAAAGCAATATAGTTCTGTGCAAAACCTGCTCTGCTTTTCAGTGTGTTTGCCAGATAGTGATCTTCATAGGGTCTTTGAGGTGCTCTTCTGCATCAGAAAAGGCTAACCACATCCTGCTGTTTAAAATGTTTTGTCTCACAAATTTTTGGTGTTCTGAGAGAGCTTTCATCTTTCATCCCTTGGTGGTACCATGACTCTGGTAGTCTCTGTTGAAAGTTTCTCTTTAGAAGTTCTTTTGAGAGTTAAAATATATTTTGACTTTTTTTTCCCCTCACGTTTTTTCATTACTGTAGCAGATTTTAACAATGATAAATTGCTTTGATAATTCACCAAAGCCAGAATTTTGCTGTTTCACCCAAACTTGGTAGATCTTTGCAGTTGCACTTTCAGAGCTTCACCAATGCTCTTTGGTGCAGTGCCTTGAGAAGTGAGAGTGTCCCTTTGGTGATGGATAGAAATCCTTAACTCAGAGTTAAGGATTAAAACAATATTTTTTCTTAGATTGCCTTTCATTCTTTTGAATTTCCTCACATCCATGTTTTATTTCAGCTGACCTTTGCTTCTAATAATTACACAGCTTCACTGGTTGAGCACTTCAAGATAATATTATTTTCTGCTATAACACTTCTGTTCAGGGATTCTCTTGTGTGTCTACTTTATATGGTGGCATTTATACTCCTTTCAGTTAGTAGGTTTGGGGGTATACTTGGTTTTTATTCTGAAGGGTTTTCTGAGTGCACTTTGCCTTTTAGGGCTCACTAGTTACTACAGTAAAGGTCAGCACTTTGTACTTACTCATCGTTTAAATTTATCTACTTCCTGGTTTTCAGCCTTGCTCATACTATCTGGTTAACTGTACCAAGCATTTTTAGAAATCACTACGCTAATCTCCTAATTTTTATTCCTTTTTTCTTATTATTATTTGAAATTCGGATGTTTCAGACATACACATCTGCTTTTATCCTTTTTCACCCATCCCTCAGTCTTGTTCTGAGTTACAGAGATGTTTTACATGCACTCTCCACTTACAATATATTATAGGAGCACCCTTTGAGAGGGAAACACCCCAGCACTTCTCAAACAGTAGAATCTGTATTTCTCTTGGGTTGGTCAGTAAAGGTCCAGGAAATTGGAGAGAGTCACATTTTAAACAAGTTGTGTTAGCAGAGTGAAAGAAAGGCATATCTGCTCTTACTATTTACCAACACCAAAAGTTAGGCAAAAATAGCCCAAATAGCAGCATATGGCATCTTACTTGTCAGGTTTTTTGACCATGGTTGGTTCTGGTGTACTTTTCTCTGCCCTTTTGGATTATTAAAGATAATCTGCCACTCAGGTACTTGCTGAGGAGACTCTAAATGCAGGACAGCAGAGGGAATGGACAGCCAGGATTGCTGGTTGTGCTGTGGGGGCCATAGCCTGGCACAGTGGCTGAAAGGTGGCTGCTGTCCTATGGAAGCAGCAGCACCAGCATCTCCTCCAGCGTCAGGAGTCAGGGGGGCATTATTGTCCAGCTTTCAGCTGACAAATTAGCTTGGGAAAGAAAAATGTAAGGCCTTGTGCTGCTGGTCTGCATAAGGATGAGTCTGCTGTGGTCACATCACAATTGAGCCCCACCACCTTCCTTGAACAGAGGCCTCCACGTCACCTGAAGTCAGAGTTAACCTCCCTTGACATGCCTTTCACTGCAAGCTTGTTCTGTAAAGAGAACATCTTCCATTTCACAGCAAGCTTGTTCTGTAAAGAGAGCATCTTCCATTTCTGGGCAGCCAGTCCAAGACAAACACTGCTCACTGTGAATGTGGGTGTGCTGCACAAAAGGCTGGGAGCACACACCCACTCAGGCAGGTCTTTAGTCCTCATGTCTGGAAGGAATGCCTTCCTTCTCTTTATTTTGGGGTGGGTTTTTTTAATAACTAATCCAGCTGCACTGTTGTGAGAAGAAAACAAGACCAGGCCACAGAACATTGGAGGGGAAGCAGGGAAACTGATTGCCAGACACCTCACACGGAGAAGATGCAGCTGCCTTAATGCAGGCTTCATTTCCATCCCTTCATCATCACTTCTGTAAACACAGTTAGGAGGGTAATTAATTAATTCCAAACATTTGGCGTTATCTCTATCCCAGCCTGGGAGCCCCCACATACCGGACAAGTAAGGGCTAAGAGCACCATGCTGTTGGCCTGAGTGTACACTCTGCCCAGAGTGTGGGCCACCTGAAAATCTCCTTTTGTAAGACAGACTGCTGAAGGTTAATCCTGACAATCATGCAGCACCATGTGATTATGTGTGTGGGTTGCAATCAAGGATAACAGGGATGTGCCTGGCACAGGAGGCCACAGAGGTGGAAAGGAAGGGCCACCATGCTGGTCAGCAGGGATGCATGATGGAGGTCTCACTGCAGCTCTGGCCTGACAAACTCTCTCCTTTTAGCACGGACGTGCTCTGAACTGCCCCATGGTGCAGGTTGCTGGGGTTACTCTCTGTGGAGAGATACCACCTCTCCAATTCGTACCCAAGACTTTTCTTCCCCACCCACCCCACCAGGTATCTCTGCTTAAAAGACTTAACCAAAAGGAATGATACTCATTTTTTCTAGGTCTGTTTGAAGATTTAATAACTTGTGTTTTAGGACTCAGTCCAATCTATGGAGTTTTTACTGTCTAAATTTCACTGTTTATTTATTTGATGAATCAGTCAACCTGTCTGTTAAGTGAGAGTTTCAGCAACTTGCAGACTTCTGAAGGCCAATAGAGACACTACAGTAGAATTTAATGCACTTTAAATGAGTTTCATATCTCTTTGTCCTTTTTATTTCTGTCAACGTCTCGTTAAAAGGGGAGAAATTGTAAAAGAAGTGTTTTTTCAGTTGTTATTACATCTCTCAGTAATTCACCAAAGCAGGATGTAGCAAAACTTG
Organism: Thryothorus ludovicianus; assembly: GCA_013397245.1. Lineage (NCBI taxonomy): Eukaryota > Metazoa > Chordata > Aves > Passeriformes > Certhiidae > Thryothorus > Thryothorus ludovicianus. The sequence goes on from VZTB01007819.1 coordinate 735,753, forward strand.
CTGGATGTAAACAGACTAAACAGGAGAACAGCACTACACCCAGACGTTTAAGCAATATTTTCAGCTTCCATCATTCAAGTGTTTTTGCTTTACCCGGCCTCCTTGTTATTAATGACCATCACGACCCTCAATCCTACTGTCTACAAATGTCTCCAAACATTGGCTTTGGCTGCTGACAAACAGTACTAGGCTGAAGGAGCAGTAACACGTCCGTGCTGCTTGGAATAAGACATTCTCAGGATGCTGTGTGTGCTGGCAGCTGGATGTTGTTCCCTTATGAGTTCAGTGCTAATTTTTATGGCAGCAGAAGCAATCTTCTTCCCTTGCCAGTGATATGGGTGTCAGCGTAAGCAGGTCTACTTTTAAAGTACACACAGACATTCCTGAGAGAGATGCCTCCCAGAAATTACTTGTCCTAGAAGATTTTATCAGTAAACCAAGCTTGTTTTGCCTTGGTTCCAGAAAACCCTACAGGTTAATGAAGAGACTTGCTCAGAAATAATAATCACTTGTTTTGTGATTGCTTGAGTAACTGAGAATCATCCCTTTTGCTGACATTTCTGCATGAATGTTAATATTTGACAGGTTCATCTGTGAGGCTTTAGTAGACCTGCTGTGTATGCAGGACTTCCTGAGAAGAGGCCTTCCTGGTAACTCTGTGGCCTATGCAAATCCAGCAGATGCTTGATTTTTCTTTAGCTCAAAATTCTTGAAAATGTCTTTTGTGTTTAGTTCCTATTCATGCTCAATAAAATATAATGTTTGCATTTGTTCTCAGTAATTCAGCCTATTGTGGTGTCCATGTGCCTTGGCACAGCCTAAGGGGGGAGCTGAATAAATTTTCTTTTTTATTGTTGTTTATCAGAAATTGTTTTATTTAAAAGCCTTTCCAGTGCCTTATCATGCCTCTATAATATACTTTGAGTATTTTTCTCATGCTCTCTAAACATAAAAAATATTTTTTTAATCAACACTGTGTCATATTTTATAATAAAGTCAAGTAAAGTACCAAATAATCACTTTAATTTTTTGTAAAAAAAAACCAACCTACTCCCAGAAAACAGCATAAGTTATTGGGAGGGCCTTATATCACTCCTTGAAGGTCAGTGAGCTCTGAGGAGCTGGAGAAGAGATTTTCAGCCACAGAACTGATGCTGAGGACATTGTCTTATCTCAAATCTCCTGCAGTCACTGCAGATTTTGAAGAACCTTGAGATGGAAGGCATTTTGGATTTGGATGGAATCCATTATGGATTGAGGTTAAAGATTTCCTTGTTTTCTGCTTTCATCACTGTCTCTACAGATATAAAATAATTGATTTCAGTTAGCAAAACTGATAACTTAGAGTTATCCCAGGGAGATTGACTTAAAGACCCTGTTTAAATATCCCTCTAAAAGCATGTTATTCTCTGACCTCTATTCCTGTCATTTAAATAGATATGGTACAAGCACCTTAGTAAATCTTGGTCACAGGGTTTTAACAACCCAAAACCAGCATTTATGATGCACTTAAGAAAAAACTCTGAATACTAAGGACACTAGCCATAGTTACTTTTAGACTCATTAGAATCTAGAATATAGACTTCACTGGTTCTTAATAGATTGTTTTGTTCTGTGGGCTGGAAAGCAGTTTTCAACAGTTGAAACTTCAGAAAAGTATTTTAAACTATATTTGGTGGCAGGGTGACATGAGGTCAGGTAAGCGATAGCCATGTGGGTCCACATCCTGAATATTATCATTAGATTAGCAAAAAAGAGGATTTGGCTTCATTGAAACTCTTATTTGATCTGGCTAGGAATTTTTCTGTGACATGCTCCTTTTTTATTAGAAAATGATGATTTGCCACCAAAGATTTCTTAGGAACATATCAGTTTCAATCAAAATTTTGTTAAGAAACTTGCCTCAGCTGCAAGATTGACTTCCTGGTAAGAGAAATTATGCACTTCTCCAAAATAGTAAATTGTCTCCTTTGCCAGTAAACACTGAAGACTGGAGTGTATTAGAAGTGGTGCTGGCTAAGGATACAAATCTGTTTCCGAGCTGATTGCCCAATCTGCCAGGTTGTTTCTCAATTTTACATGATGCTTTGTGCAAAATGTCTTTTTAAGCTGCCCAGTCTCCTCACTGAAGTGAATAAGTGATCACTTCTTTAGCTGAGTTTACAGAGAACAACAAACTTGGTAGCTTTGGCACTTAGTGTGTGTACAACAGGCCAAGGTTTGAGCCACTGCTTTAAGGTACATTTCTTTGTGCAAATGAAACTTCTGACAGAGGGATCCCCAGCCTGCAGCTGTAAAAAGGAGTTGATCCTTTTACCTTTCTTGTGAGATCAGAGCCTCAAACCTGCACATCTTGTGACTTGAGTTAGTGCCCTTTCCCTGCCATCCATGGGTTGCTAATTACTTCACATGAGTACAGCTTTTCTTTTTTAAAGAATCGGAAATGTCAGAAGAGCTAACATTCACTTGAATTACCTGTCCAACAAGGAAATTGTTGGGATTGAATGCTTCTGAAGAGTGGTGGGTAGAACATGCTCCCTGCCACCACAGCCCATGGTGCAAGCACACACACACATTTTGGCGGGAGCTTGAGGCTGTAGGCAGAGAGGGCAATTGATTCTCTTAATTTCAACAAATGAGCAAAATGTTACTGGGTTTGCCAACTCTTCAATGTAATTACCGCTGCCAGCCAGCACCACTACCATCTGTTTTTAGTCTGAAATTCAGCCAGTTGGTTTTCATCCAGTTCCACATCTCTGCCAGACACTGAGAAATTGAGGAAGCTCTGAATTCGGCCTTCCTTTGAGAAGGCTCACTGTCCTTTCTCTGGCCCACATTAAGCAAGAGCAATTAAAAGCCTGGAATCCCACACCTGAGAGTTTCCGAGGAGGGGCAAGCCTGCCTCAAAATGCCTGCTTTCACATACTGAAGTCAGGGAGAGGGTCATTTTAATGAAACTTGTTTAATGAAGCAGTGCTGAGATCTCATCTCCTGCTGGTCTTGCCCCAGTTGATATAGGATCGATGGCACCAGCATGCTGTTGGGCATCACACGAGCTAAATACTTCTGTCCTCTCCCAATCTGAAGCACAAGAAGCTCTGAGCCAAACCAGAGAAATATACTAAGCTGGCTTTTCTCAGGAAATGTTGTAGGACAAATAAAAAGAGGTGCTGGGAGTCCAACAAAGCACCCAGTTAGACAGCCAGAAGGGGGACACATGTGGTGTGTGTTTCAAATTTGTCATCTTAAATGTTCCTAAGGAAGATAATTCAGAACAGTAAAAAAAATTTAATAATGTCATAATTTTGAAGACACACTGCTGAGTACAGGAGGGAAAGGTCTAACTGAGCTCCTGGAACTGACAATCCCTGCATTGCTTGATATCTGTGTGATGATGTCCTTTCTTGTCCTTAATTAAATGCAGATGGTTTTAGGTGTCATTCTACTCATAGGTCACCTCCAGAGTTGCTTGATGTATGAGACTGCTTCCTGATTTAGTTTTGTCTGGCTACCAAAGTTAATTCATGTCTTAACATTTCATGCTTCTAAAGATCAGGAATGTTTCTACCAAATCAGAACAATGGGCAGTTGTTTTTCGTGTAATAGACTAGTAGTGTCCTCATTCAAGTTTCTTAGAATATTCTTTTCAATGCCTTACTTTAATACAAATCAAAGTAGAATTTGTGTCATCAAAAACCTAGTCAGACTTAAAATCCCAGGAGGAATTTTGGCCTTTAATTATTTACACAATTGTGGCAAAAGGGTAGTATAGTATATAAGAATTTTTCTGTGTGCTTCTTTTTTTTGTAATTCCTTTATTGATGCTTAAAGAAATTTGGTTTTAATCTCTGGTGCTTTTTTAATTCTTAATATGAGCAGGTCTGAAGCTAGAACCTAGTAGAAGCTGCAGTCATTTTCACTATGGTGAATAGCATCAATAGCTATTTTTTTCATTTCTTTGGAGCACAAACCAGTTCTAGTAGGAAATCTATCTCAGTGATTTTGCTTCTGCTAATCTCAGATCTGATTTGAAAATTATTGGTGACATTTTCATTGCTGTTGACTGATTTCCCTGTAAATAATTTTTCTATTTTGTAAAATATTTAAGCATTTTACTTTGAGACCTGAGATATATGCTGGTTTTGTACATTACAATTATATTGATGTGAGATAGGATTATGTTCTTTTTCTTAACTGGGACAAACGTGTTCTCTTGTATTTCCATGTGTCCATGCCTTTTTACTGTTACAAAGGAGCTTTATACTGTTATACAGCCATTAAACAGATTTAGTCTTACCTGTATTTAAAACAGTACAGTTCTTGTGTAAATTTAAAACTATATCCTTGGAGGCTTAGTCTAAATGGTGAATGTACTTTGAAACTCTCTGCACATGTAGATTCGTACTCTTCTGAAGTGTCGTGAAACCTGTGTGCATGCCAGGACCCCTTTGCACTGGTGCTCTACAGCATTTATGAGAAAGGAGCCTGGTGAAGGGATCTGAAATATGAGAGAGAGCTTTGGCATGGTCCAACGAGACTCCCCAGTCTCAGAGTGGTTTTCAGAGCTTCTGATGCCCCTCTGCACCATCTACATGTAACCAGAAGTGCCCAACTTCAGTTACTTTTGCTGGAAGTTACCATCTTAATAAGATCTGATCTCAAGTGATTTTCCAGGATTCTGAGCAGTGTATCTTGCATTATGTGGCTAGAAATATGATTCAGATACCATGGGCTACAATTACCTGGCACTGTTGTTAATATTATCGAGTCTAATACTTCATTGGAATTACTATACATTTAAAAGGACTTCAGATTGTTTTTATTAACTACATAAGAGTTAATTCTTTTTGCACTAAATAAATATCAGATGTTTGGTAACTATTAGGGGTTTGTCGTTGTTGCAGAATTTATTCCCCAAGCTTTTGGAATGCCTTTGTCTCAAGTGATTGCTAATGACCGGGCCTACAAGCTCAAGCAAGACTCTCAGAGAGAAGAGCAAAAAGATGTTTCAGATTTTGTGGCCTTTCTCTTGCCATTCGGAACTAAAAGACAGAACAAAGAACTTTCAAGCAGTAACTCATCTCTCAGCTCAACCTCAGAAACTCCGAATGAATCCACTTCTCCTAACACACCTGAGCCCGCGCCACGAGCAAGGAGGCGTGTAAGTAGACACATCACAGTGGAGTGTGTGATTGTAGGTCCAGAGGGTCTCGCTGGGCCAGGAAAAACCTGTTGTGTGTGGACTGTGGGATATTCTTGTTCAAATAGTGGGGTTTTTTCAGGTGGAAGTCAGCCTCATCAACATCAGAAAACTCTTAACTGTAGTGGGAATCTTTTTGCTGATGCTGGTGGAAAAGCATCGTGTATACTCTGTGAGTGTAACAGATTGCAAAGAGGCAGAGACATTATCTAGAAGTCTTCCTGTTTGCTCCCTTTGTCTACCTCCTTTTAAGTCTTTTAGATTTAACAAATGTCATCTGTCTTCTACCTAAGTTTTTCAGGAAAGTCTAAACCTATGTGTATGATATTTATAGGTATACTTATCTTAATCTAGCTATAAATCTGACTATTAATCCCTATCCTTAGAGTAATAAAAATCCTCATGGTCTAACCCATATAATTTCCTCCGTGGTAAGTAAGGAGTTGTCAGATTAGATTCATACCAGGGTCTTTGAAGAAGGTTTCTGCATGCAGGCTATGAGGAAGCCTTTGACAGCAAAGCACAGAGTGGTGAGTTTGGGATGAATATTAATCTACATGTAAAATTGATCACTTTTTAGCATAAATCTGTTCCTTGTAAATAAATTTTATGCTCTGGACTTTCCAGTTCTATAGTTAGTAATTTTTTTTCTTCTGTTACTGTGGAATAGAGGTTCTAGACTTTACTGCTTTTTGATTTTTCTTGCAATAGAGGGGGGAAAAAATGCATAGTAAAATACTTTGAATAAAACCCCTTTTAAGAAATCTGAGCAAGAATTGAGGTACAAGAACAGACTCTGGAAAAGAAAGTGTTTCCTTAAGAACCTCACCTTCTTTCATCCTTAGGCTAAAACCTGCTTCATAGAAACTCTCTCTTGGGCTCTTCAAACCAGGGCTTAAGAGGAGTAGAACTGGAATAAATTGCAAATTGAGAGAAGGCAGAAGGCAGGTCATGGGACTCTTTGTTTGTCTAGCTGCCAGCTGAAGCTTGAAGTGTCTATATTCAGTCTGCAAAACTGAAAGCATGACGTTTGCAGTCTTGTATATGCATTAATGCACATCTGTTGGTCTGTGCAAACCATATGAACAGGCATTTATGTTCACACAAAAATGCAAAGTAACTTGACTAAGTGTAAAGGGAAACCCATGAACTTCTTTCAGAATTTGGCAGTCAGTGACAAAAAATAAAAGTTCACTGTGTGTACTCATTGGCTTCAGAACCTTTTTTTCATAGGAGAGAAAGATAACTTGTGTGTCCAGAGGTGAGTCACCTGCTGTTCTTTTCACGAGGTGTGATAAGATTTCTGACATGCAGATGACCAGTGAGCAAGCAGAAGAACATGGTTCCTTTGGTACATCCATAGAGATCCATCTGGACCAACTTCCTAGATGCTAAGGGAGGGTTTTGCTTGTTTTGTTTGTTTTGTTGGGGTTTTTTTTAGGTTTGGTTTTATGGTTTGTTTTTTTATTTTTTCATCAGTACTGACATTGCAGCTTTCAGAATGCAGAATTGTAGCCTTTAGCCCATAGCCACAAGGATGAAGTAGGACATGGTTCACCTACAGAGAACTAAGAGTAGACTAAGGTGGGCACTATGACATGAGGGAGACGCCATTTTCTCTAGGGAATGAACTTAACTAATGAATTTCATGAATTTTCAATTATTTAACATTAATATCAACACATGTCACGTATCTTGTCTGTCTTTATAATTCTGTTTATCAGTGCACTTACTCTTCTGGCCTGAGCTTACTTAGGGCATGGTAAGGAAACCTGCACTTATCTTTTATCTCTTGAGCACCATTGCGCTGTTTGCTTTCAACTGACAAATGCTTACAAAAAGATTAAAAAATTATTTGCAAGTACATGCAGCTGATACAACCAATTTTATCACAAAAATGCTGTGCAGACACCTGGAGTGCAGTCCTCTTAAACTTAAACTGGAGGGATTGCATATCATTGCACCATTCACTTCTTTGCAGCTGTGTCATTCACTTCTGTGTATTTCAGTGAGTCTTCAGACACTCAGCTGAGACTTTGAGTAAGATGTAGAAGCTAATCCTGAGCTCACAGTGTGAGTGCTGTGGTTCTCTCTCCTCCAACAGCTTGACAAAAATCACCGGTGCTTCTTTTTCTGTGTAGGATTTTGCCCAGCAGCTGGAAGTTGAGACTTTAAATTCCACTTCCCTTTGCTTTTCTATGTGCTTAGCTTAAGACTTCCCCAGTGTATTTAGGTTTTGAACTGGTCATGGGGAGCAGGTACTGGTATCCATTATGTGCAGAGGTAATGCCTGGTAGATGGAACTTGGTTTTCTTTAGTTGCTGGGCACTGCAGTTCAGGTATCCCAGTGTGAGTGCTACTAGACCTGGAGCAGTGGGCAGTGGTGTGCACAGTCTCCTCCTCCACTGCTCCTCTGCACTCAGGTAGGTCTGTCTGAGCCCAAACTAATAGGTCTGGCTGAGTTTGAGTGGGATCCATGGTCTATGTTGATAATGTTTTCCCATGCACTTTGTAAAATCAGAGCTGGCCAGGACTTGGTATTGCCAAGCAGTGACTTCTGTGACTGAATTCAAGGTCACTCTTCCTAAAGCCAGCTCAGTGTGCCAGTTAATCCACAACTTGATAAAATGCCCAAGGACCACGTTGAACTGACTGTATTTGCATCTATTTTAGGGATCTAAATCCGATTTAAGTGACTCTGATAATGATTCATGAGGTGAAGATGCTTTGCAGACAGGAAAGGACCAGTAAAGGCAGGATATAAAAGTGGGCACCAGTCACACAGGGGCTACAGTGGTGAAGGTGGGGTTGGGATTTTCACTGTCAAGTGATTAATTTGATGTATGGAATGTCAAACTCTTAAATAAAGTCAAAATATCATTCAGTTGGAATTTTACACACATGGATCATAGCCAGAGGTTCTTGTTTGGTTTGGAGGGGGTTTTTGTTTGTGTTTTTGTTTCCTGTTGGCAGGAAATGGTAAAAGGAATCCAGCAGATGTACTTTTGTGAGACATCAGAAATAAAGGTCAAAAGTTGCATTCTAAAGGATCTAGTAATTGTTTGTAGTAATGTGGGTAAAAAACATCTAAAAACTTCACTGTATTTCATTTATACACCTACCATGAATTGCAAGAAACAGAACTGTACCTGATAAGTTAAGTTGAGGGTTTTTTAAGGTATTATGAACTAGAAATTTATTAATGAGTTTGAAATCTTGGTGGACTTATTTTGAGTTTTCTCTATGAGTTGAAAACCATCATAAAGTTCAGTTGGCTAGGCTAATGGAAGAAAATACTTCTAGAGTTTGAAATTCCCTTATAAGCAATTGTACAGTTCTTATTTAATAGACATAGAGTTCTAGACTAACCGTCTATAAATTACCTGTCAGCAGAACAGCATGCTTTTAACAAACTATAGTTGTCAGAAAGGTTTTGAGTAAGAATTTACATTTTCTTTATTATTTCTGAGAATGACATGCTGCATCCCTGTATAGTACATATGTTATGGTAAATTTTATGCTTTGTTTCCAAAAGAAAGAAAATAGTTTACAACAGATATTTTTAATAGGAATGAAACCTGAATTTTTTTCTTTGTGTTTTACTATTAGTGTAAGACTACATGTACCATAGAATGCTTTTGCCTCATAAATTTAATAAGAATTGAGAGAAATGGTAATTTTGAAGTGACGGTAGACTTGTGCTTTGAAAAAAAAAAGTCCTGTTTTTCAAGTGTGAAAATTAAAACATGCCATAAATCTCCTGCTGCTTGTGCTGCTTTATCCTTTGCAGACTGCTTGAACTTCTGCACCTTGCTGTAATAAAAACTGGGCTTTCAAAGCTTTCATTGGAATTTTAATGATTTTAAAATATTAAGATATGTGAAGTAGAAATTTTTTTAAAAATATTACCCCTCAACTTATCTGGTGTATATTTTTTCTGTGACAGAATGATAATTTCAAACTCCACAGCTGTATGTATTTATGATATTAACGATTAACTGTATATAGTGTATGGTTGTAAATAATTTTGCCTAGGTTTCACTGATACAATGGTCCAAGCTAGAGAAGAAGTAGGCAATAAGATTTAAAAATATCTATATATCTCCATGCCCATGAATATGGTACTGCTGAGGTGCACCCACAGACCATGATTCATCCTTGCCCTGCAGTGTGGGCAGGCTTACAACAGTAAAAAGATGGAGTGAATTGAGTAGAAAACATTTCATTTTTTCAGTATTTTAGTTTGTATTTGTTGTAATAGGATAAGAATAACATTGGTACCATAGTGATTTTCCCTGTCCATTAGACTGGTATTATAACCACTAATTTATAAAAATGTTGTACCTAATTGTATTTTTATATTAGTTTTTAAAATGCAGGTAGGCAGAAGTCTTTGTTGGACGTCCTGTGATGCTGAGATTTCCCCAGCTCAGCTGATAATTCATGTGTGTGTATTTTACAGGGCGCAATGTCCGTGGACTCTATTACAGATCTTGATGACAATCACTCAAGATTGTTGGAGGCTCTCCAGCTCTCCTTGCCAGCAGAAGCCCAAAGCAAGAAGGAAAAGGCAAGAGATAAGAAACTAAGCCTGAACCCTATTTACAGGCAGGTTCCCCGGCTTGTAGATAGTTGCTGCCAGCACTTGGAAAAGCATGGTAAGAATATTTTGTTTTCCCAGGAGTGGCAGATGTATTTTTACTATAATATAAATAAATGCCTATTTTAAGAAGTATATGCCTTCATTTGCAAGGACGTCTTTGAAAGCTAGACATTTTCCCTCCTGTTTTACCTCTTGCTAAAAATACTGTCTCACAAGTAATTCTGTACATGATAACTTCCCAAACTTTGCTACAAGCTTGTAAACTGGCCCATAGAGCACAGGGATAGAGGCTTTTCTTGGAGGTCACTCATCTTGTGCTGGGGTGCTCAGCTCTGCAGAAATGGCTCTCAACACCCCACAGGTGTATCTGTACCTTCAGAATAAAAAGTCTGAAATGTGCCTGCCAGTCTGGAGTGATTCTTCACAACCAGTGGGTCTTAAGGTGCGAGATCTAGGTGAACTATTTATATGGTAGTGCAAGACTTTTGATATTTGAAGATGGGCTCAAAATAAGAAAGAATTAAATGCTAAATATATATTAAGCTCCAAGAAGCCTCTTCCTGTTCACTGCAAGGCTTGAGGGCTGAATATTCAGTTTGTCTCTGGCTTGGTTCCTCCTGACCAGCCTCAGGCTCAGGCCTGCTCTCTCCAAAGGAGATTACAGACCCCTGCCAGTATTCCTACATGGTCATGATTGTCCAGACACAAGCCTCCCACAGCTTCACATAATGCAGAAACAATAGTCAATCTAGGTATCTGCTCACCATCTCTGCCAAGGTATCTTAGTCTTTTGAAGTTTTTTAATAATTGAAATAACTTGACCACAGTAAGATGGAGTTATCACATGGCCAGATAATCAACGAACCATAAAATAATGGTGATTGTAACAGCAAATGATGTATTTGATGCTAATTTCACCAGCAAGGAATCGTTTGCTAACTCTGAATGAAAGGCTTTTGCAGATGAAGGACTGCAATTTAAACAACAATGCTGAGCTTTCACAATTCATTACTGAAAACTATCTTCTTTTTAACTGTATCAAGGAACATTGCAAAAGATAGTCACTGTTAGAAGTTTAGAGATTAGATACCATGGCTGACAAGTAAGTATGGGATGGTTAAGTTTGAGACGAATGATTTCCATTGCTTTAAGCAAAGGTAGCTGAGTTTGGAGAACATAAAAGTACCTGAGTCAGCCAAAACAGCCATCCAGATGAGTATCATTTGGACACTGTGATTTTATGCCACCTAATAATCTGTGATAAATTTTTTAATCCTTTTAACACAGTTATGACAAAGTTCTTTTCTCAATAATGCTCTTTACGGAAGTACTTGCTTTACATTGAAGTTTCCTTTTAAAATTAAATTTATGATAGGTTATTGTGCATTGTTTAAGAGTAAACTTAATATACCTTAATATAATATACCACAGTGCAATAATCTGATATAATCTGGGACAAATTCTTCAATTTTCAATTTAATCCACTGTTCACAAGACAATCATTGGCACTGAGACAAATGTAAAGATGGTAGGAGATGGACACTGGCAACATCATTCCAGGCTATATGATGGACCAAGTTGCTGATTCTGAAAATATTTGCCTATATGCATAAATCCTTTTTCAGCAACAAATCACCATCAGTTTCTGATGGATGCTTTAAAGGATAATTTTGAGCATTATATGACAAAAAATGGTTGTGTTTTTAGAGATAAAAGCCCCTGTCCTTGTTCACCTTCCTTATTTTACCTAGGATCATGTCCCAGAGATATAAAGGCCTGGCTTTCTGTAGACTTGCAGTGTAGCACAAACACTGTATGTCTGTGTAGGGATGGGTAACCAGCCTGCAGGTTTTGCCCAATGTGTGTAATCCCCATCTCAGATGATTCCCTACCAGTGTTCCTGGGTTTGCTAAATGATAGTCCATCAATATAATTTTCTGTTAACCAAAGAGAGAAGATTTAAAAGAGGTGCTATGTTGAGACTAAATCTAAAAAGCAGAATCCTATCTGAATTTTTCTGATGAAGATCTGGAACTCCAAATACTGCTCAAGGAGACACATCTCCAGCAAGAAAGTATAGCCTAATGCTATCAAAAGGCATTTGTTTCACGGGGTTGTTTAACATCTCCAGTATGTCAGTGGAGATTAGAGCTGCAGAGTAGCCCTTGTTAGATCATAAGCTTCCAAGTTTATAGATAATTTCACTTTTGCAAAAGCGTGTAACCACGTAAAATTATATTACGTACACAGGTCCTTAAGGCTCTAAAATTTCCCCTCACGTTGTCATTGCTAAGGACCATGTCACTGCTCAAATGTTTCAGGTCCTGTTAGACTGTAAGATATGTCCATTTGAGAGCCATATTATCATTTGTTGTATTTATAGTGGCTTTCTACAGGGCTAGACTAAGGTTTGAACTGATTTCTTATGAAATAGCAGGCAACACCAATTTCCTGATCACTTTAGGTCTAAATCACACACTTCTGCACTTTGCCTGAAGTGCCACAATGCTTCTTTATTGCTTTCCTTCTATATAATAGCTGTTCCTACCTTATAAACTGCACAAAACTCCCAGTTAAAGTTCTTCCCTCTCATTGTCTACCTGAGTGCCCTATTTATGTACCTTTGAAGGAGACTCTCAACTTTGTCTTGACAGGAACTTTAGAGACAGTGAGTTACCCCAAATACTTCATCCTGTATCCAAATACACAGCTCAATGCCCATGTATTTTTACTACCAGTTTCCTTTGATGTCAGTCCTGGAAGTTACACCTCCAAATCCTGAGCAGTGCCTCAGTCTCTCATAGCAGTGGCACTGCCGAAGTGGCATCACCAGAAATGTCACAGAGATGCCATTTTGCTGGTTAAGTGTAACCCTTAAAAACCACAGTGGATGGCATCTTAAACACAACTGAATCTTGCATCAAGATGGTAAGTACACGTTTGTGGAGTAAATATGTTGCTTTTTTAAAAATATAAATACACACATAGGTCAGACTGCTTTGGTTCAATGCAATTTTCAGGAGAAAATTAAGCAGTAAATTAGTGCTATGATGTGTTACACTTGCAGGTCTCCAGACAGTAGGAATATTCAGAGTTGGAAGCTCAAAAAAGAGAGTAAGACAGGTGAGTGGATATGGATGTGATTTTCTTTCATCAGCTATGATACAAACAAATCTGATTTCTTTTGTTGTGATTTCTTCCTCATCTGTAGCATGGTGAAATTTAGGTTTTCTGGGTCAGTGACTTCTCTGTTTTTTTGATGGCTCATAAAAGGACATTTGCAATATCTTTAACATCTGGTGAAATCCTCGTCAGGTTCTCAGCAGGTTACCAGTCTCTGTATGTTTTGCTCTGCAAAAGTAGCACAGGGTTGGAGATCCAAATAAACTAGAGTGAAGAAATTTTCCAAAGGTCACACTACAGGGGAAAAAAAATCTTGGCTGTTCGTTTCATCTCAGAAACAGCTGAAGCTCCCAAAGTAAACTCAAACTATAAATCTTTTTTGGAAAACTCACGGTATGAGAAAACATGCAAGCACAGAACAATCTATTTGACACTAAGATTGCTGCTCTTAAATATCACCTTTCTTTTACCCCTGCTAGACTTCAAGGTCAGAGCAGACCCTTCCAAGTCTTAGTCTCAGTCAAATTATGAAAAAGAAAAGATAGTGTACGGTTAGGTTCCAGAGATAAAGTCAAATGTGGGTGTTAGCTCCTAGGTATACCTCCCTAGATATTGCACTGTTATTCCCAGAAGCTGGGAATACATGTTGAATTAGAACAGTGGAGAATAGTGGTTACTGTTTGCATGATGTATGAGGAGGGGATAAAAATTACAGGAAAATAACCCTCCCAGGAAGTTAAGACCAAAAACATCAAACAGAAAAAAAGAGAAAAAGAAAGCTTGATTGCATCTGATCCCAGAAGTTATAGCTCTTTGCAAAAATTTCATAGTGTAATGTTTTATCGTTCTGGAAAGTTACCTTGAATAGCTAGATTGAATTGATTTTGCCTGGTAGAACAGTATAGCCTATGGAATTGTAGCTTATTCTCCAGCAGTTTCTATTCCTGAGTAGCTGGTATAACACTAAGCTAAAAAAACATCTGCAGAGGCTGTTTTCAGATCAACACTGAACTAGACAAAGTATTGAAGTTGCCTCACATTTGCATTGCAAGCTTCAATGTCAAAATATACATTATCTTTTAGGAATGAGTAGAATTGCATCATATGTCTGAGGAAAAAGCAGAGAGCTTCTATCGTTTACTTGTAAACTAAGCCTTACTTTGAACATCAGTGACTTTCACCACTTTTTCTTTTACTCTGTTTTCAAAAGTTGAGGAAATCGAGATTTGGGTATCTATATTTTTTATTACATGGGCTAATTTATTGAAATAGGTAAACTGATATATTTCATTAAACAGCAAGGAAGCATCAGCTTGGCCCTTGTAGTTGCAGTAATAAATGCTGTCAACATGAACACATGGGAAAGTCTGGATTCAATTAAAATTCCACTCATTTTCTGAACCCTAGAAAGCCAAACCCAGCACTCAGATTTTGATGTGCTTTTGCAGCTGTTCATTAGTTTTTCTTGTGTAGAAGGTAAGCATATTTTGTCTTCCTTCCTTCCCCAGTTAGAAAATGTCATGTTTCCACTGTAGTTTGTTGCAGTAAATACCTAAGTGAGTAGATGCATGTGCCAGTGGGGTTTTCAATTGGTGAGCAGGGAGAAAATGTAGAACACGTGCATCTCTTGCAAACCTCCTCCTTCATGTTCAGTGGGGTGTAGCACAGTTTCCCAAGCTCTTGTTGACTCAGGGTGGTAGATCTGGTGCATCAGGATGCCAGGCACCATCTTGTGCCCAGAACAGATGCTGGAGCAGAGCATTGCTGCCAAGGTTGGGGTGGGCAGCCCTTGATGCTGGACCTGGTGACATTGTGGCAGCTTCAGCCCTGAGAATGAAGAGTGAAATAGCTGGAGCTCTGCTCTCCTGTCCCCTGTTCCAGCACAGGTGTCTTCATCTCTCATACATTAAGGTTCACTGGATGCTGTAGTTCACCACCTGTATCTTCCAAAAGTTTGAAAGCGTTCCATGTGCATGGAGTCTGAAAGGGTTACAGTTGAAGAGTACAATATACAGTTTTAACAGCCATGATACCTGGGCCTGAAATGTGGCCACGTCTCCCCAAAACTTCTATGATATTTTGCTGGTTAGGACATCTCTGTAGGTTTAACAGGATATCAGATCACAAGTGCCATATCCAACTCTGTAACAGCAGTTTATGATTTAGCCAGCTATTGGGGAAGTCTGAATTCCTGATGCAGTGGTAATCTGTTTCCTCAGCTACTTTGGGGCACTTACTTGCAGAAACAACCTTCTGGATTGAGGTAATTTATGGTGCTCTGCAGGGATGTTCTGCATTTGTCACCAGTCTGGGGAGTAGAACTAACCTGGAAACGAATCCTCAGGTTGACACTGGAAAATTTTGACCATAAATCAAAAAATAATAGATAAAGAACATATTCTGGTCTTCATAGCATAATTATTAATTATTAGTAATGACTGATACTAATAATGTTAAAAGTAATCCTAATAAATTAGAATGGAGGCTGTGGTTTTTAATGAATACCTCACACACCCATTATGAAAGTGCAATCTCAGCTGAAAACAAAAGATTTTCACACTGAACACACAAATCAAGACAGATTTGCATGTGATCAAGATTTGCCACAAGCAGATAGTTTGCTTCTGACTTAGCTTCCTTCCTCTCTTTGCTATGTTTGTAATATTCCTGGTGAAGAAACCTGACCCCTCAGATTTCTTTGTTTATAAGATTTAGCTGTCATCACTCTCTGAGAAGATAAGTGTGACACTGTGATACCTCATAATGTTAGTAAAGATACAAATTTTTGCTAGGAAATAGTTTTAAAACCTCTTGACTGTTTTCAAAATGCAAAGAGAGTAGAAGGTGAAGCCGTCAGCCTGAAGTATTCTGCTCTTGATGCTGGAAAATCCCTCCAGAAGAGAAGGCTTTTACCTTTTCTCAAGGTATCTTGGATTTGGGAGAGGGTTTTCTTCTGCCTTTGGGAAGTGTGATGCCTTTGAATTATACAGAATTTGTCTGAGGACCAAAGTGGGAAATACCTTGCAATACCTTCCAGTGATGTTAGCTTGATGTTTGTGAACTCTGTAATGATGATTACTTAATGAGTATAACTAAATTACGAAGGCAGAACAAGGTATGTGTGAAGGGATGTTGTGAAGTCATAGCAAACCTGCTTGCTCCCTATCTTTACATACAGTCTTAAATGACAAGAGAAATATGAATTTGGTGGATATTAACATGATCTTACTAATAATGTTTGACCTTACCAAAGACTAGTCATGCTCAATCTTGAAAGTTAAAATGAGTAAATCTGCTTCTTAAAAGATTTTCTGTGTTGGGGTGTATTAATTGGGACAATAAGTGACTGTGGCTTTCTCTCATGATTTTTTTCAGTTACGTGAAGAGTTTGACCGAGGTGTAGATGTTGTATTAGATGAGGAGCACAGCATTCATGATGTTGCTGCCTTGTTAAAGGAATTTCTGCGTGACATGCCTGACCCACTTCTCACCAGAGAGCTTTATACACCTTTCATCAACACTCTCTGTGAGCTCTACAGGATCTTGAGTTATAAATTTTCAAAAGCTAATTTGTTTTAATTCTTTGATCTTTACTAATACCCCTCTTTTATTCTGTTCCTTTAATGCTCTGGCCTTGATTTGCTCCAAGTATTTGTATAATACACTATAAAGTATATAGTATGTTCTAATGTATGATAGTATATATAATATAGTGTATATTAATATAAATAATATAGTATATTCTTTAGTATAAATTTACTGAGATCTCTTCTTGGTTTTTATACTGTATAAGTATAATCCAGAAAACTAGAACAAGAAGGATTTCATTAACTATACGTATGCATTTGTAAGGATGGAATTCATGTTGTTTTTTAAAATCTGATCCTATCATTGATCCAGCAGTGCCAGGTCACAGACTCCCATTTGAATCCTCGTATCTTAAAATTTTTAGATCTGTCCACTGACCAAAGTTCCAGCTTGGCTTCAAAAACTCATGTTTATTCATAGTTATTGGTCCTCAAAGCCATCATATTAAGTACTCCCAATTGTGTTGCCTAAGACCTAAGTGCAGACCCTCAGGGATTTAGGAAAAAGTAAAGTTGGATGTTCCAAGCTTAAGCAGCTGCCTGGTATGTGTTCTTCAGATGCTTTCTAGCCCTCATGTCTGAGATTTTGCCTCTGTCCCACCTTTGCCACTGGCTACCTTGTAGATGGTAGATGGTTCAAGTGGTGGTGGTAGCAGAATGTCCTTTATCTCTCTGGTTGCTTTTCCAATCTTCTGGTACTTCTGCAAGATGAAAAACAGTAAGAAAATTGATCAAAAATGGCTGAAGCATAAACCTGAGTGGAATGCTTGACAGCTACTGTGTATACCAGTAGCTATACCTGAATGAATGGAGTAAGTAGAAAAGTAAGCAGAATATTTGAATCCAGTAACAGTGATGAAGTGTAAAACACGGATTTTCTTCTCTTACAGGATAAGAAAAATCCTATGAACTTGTGAGCAAAATGTTGACTAACTAAGGCAAAAATCCCATAGTAGTAGTTCTTATAAATATTATAAGAACTTAAAACAACTTGCTTTTTTGTTTCCTTAGAGTTTTCTCTTTTTCTTCTGATGTTGTAAGGAAAATGATTCTTAAACAAAGCTATTCCTATACCTTCATTTGGGCTGGGAACAGTATATTTGTTCTGCTTTTAGGTTAGTTGGAGTGATTTTCTTAGAACATATTTTTTCCCCTCTTAGTATTAGAGCCAGATGAGCAGCTCAGCACCTTACAGCTTCTCATTTATCTTCTACCTCCTTGTAACTGCGATACCCTTCACCGGCTGCTGCAGTTCCTCTCCACAGTAGCTGGCCATGCAGAAGACACCAGAGACAAGGATGGACAAGAGGTAAGTCCTGGTCACTTGTGTCCTTTGACTTTACTTAATTAATGGTCTCAAAAGAGATCTTTAAAGCCTTGAAACATTCACAATGGTGGCATATCCGTGAAAGATGGGTGCACTTCTGTCTCTTGTTTACTATGTCCTTAGGGCTGTGAAGGTTTAATTTTTGTATGAATTATTCAGTAAAGCATCTACAACTTCCTTTGGGAGATTCAGTGTACCAACCTTCCTGTCAAGAACATCTAACATCATCCATCCTTCTTCTGCTGCCTTGTTTTATCCCATTATATTCTATGGAAAAAGTACTCAGGAAAGGTCAGGCATGCAAGGATATGCTTTTTCATTTTCTTTTCATTTTCTGTTGTTGCTTTTTCATATGACTTTTGGATATAGCAGTTCCTTTCTTGGTTCTCTTAGCTGCCTTGTGTGCCCTGGGTAGTGAAGAATGAAAAACAGAAGACAGGAACTCCACTGTATCCTTGCAACTGGCAGACCTCATCCTTAGCTGGACTCAGCTCTTTGCCTGTTTTCTTTCTGACCCCCATAATTGTTGAAGTCTGGACCAAATTCAGTGGAGAGTTTGATGTGCACTCACCCCACAGAGACAAGAATGCACTCAGCTGTGGGGCTGAGCTCTAGCCCTGAGCATCCTCACATCTGCACCTGTGCCCATTCAGCCTGGAGAAGACCTGAAAATCCAGGCTTCCTCTTTCCTGCCAGGGAAGTGCTTGGGCTCATAGGCTGCTTTGCAAAAGGAGGCAGCTCTGTTAACTGAATAAAATGGATATTTGTCAGTGCTTAACAAAAACATACCAGTTCATCTATGGAAGGACGTCTCAGTCTTCTGAACTGCAGACTACTTCTGAGACTTTTAGGAAACGCCTTGAGAATTTTGTCCTCCAGATGGAAGATCCTGCTGATTTTGTCAAATTTGGATGCCTTTTGCAGTTGTCCAATTTTAACAGTTAGCACTTGGAGACTTATTTTTGCCAAATTTCTGCCTCAAATCCTAACTTCCATTTATTCCATCTTTTCAAGTCCTAACTTCCAGTGTTGTATGTGACTTCAAGGCCTATTTCACTTTTAAATCCACTTTAAATGCTATTACTTTTGTTCTCAGCAAGGAATTGATAAAAAACAATATCACTGTGATAGAAAGCATTTAGAAAGAGCAGCCTGTAACAGTTTCACTGTGCTTAAAAACATGTATAAGCTAGCTGAGGTCATGGTCCCCCTGGTCCTGAAAAGAGTTCTCTGTTGGTTCAGGAATGTACCCAAGAGGATCTTGTTGCAGGGCTAGGGGATGGTGTTTGGCAGAGTTGATTTGGCTCAACTGTTGCACATCAGCTTTGCCATGGGTGTTTTGGTCAGGCAAATTTGTGTAAGCTATCTTGACAGTATTGTAAGCATCAGGAATATTTTGTGCAATTGGATACCTTTTATAGATAATACAGTATTCTGCTCACAATTATTGAAGCTATTTATGAAGAATTAAGTGAATAAAGGCATACAAGGCAAGGGAAAGTATTTTATCAGACTGCTATCTGGAAGGAAGACAGCCAAGCTTTGGCACACAGGCTCTCGATTTCTTTCAACAACCCTTCTCTCATGAAGATGAAGATGGATGACTAACTTTATTAAAATTACTCATTCAGTTAATTTCAGTGGAGATGTTTACAACATTTTTTAAGGAAGCCCTGAGGCTGCCCTTAAGAGAAGGCTGACTGTACAAGCAGCCTGCACATGCAGATCTGGGCATAGCCAGAGGCTGCCCTGGCACACTTGAGGCACCCTGTGCCCGTGCATCCGTGGTGGCTCAAAACTCATTCAGAGTTTAAAAAGCAGGTCAACCTGAGCACCTGGGTGCTTGGTGGTGTGCAAACAAAGGTGTGCTGTTCTCACAGTCATGCTGGGATGCGTCTCTAAACAAAAAGCCAACATGTTTGCTATGACTGCCCATGCACCTACTTAGTACAGATATCTTTTCAACATTACACACTGCTCCTACCAATAAAAAGACAACTCACTTTTTGAAATTCTGTTTTTACTACCTCTTTTTTATGTCTCTTTATATCCTTTTAAAAAATCATTAGTTCAAATGATCTCTAGTTTTTGCTTTGTTGAAAGAAACTAAAAAAAGCCACCTAACAAGTAAACATTTGGCATATTCTAGAAATACAGGAAAATCCTAATAAAAACTAATGAATCCTGCTCCTTAATTATGTCTACAGTTTAAACATGGAAAAGTATATATGTTTCAAATCATGAGTGCTACTTTAGAAAGCCAGGAGCTTTCAGCATTTTGCCCTAAGAGACAGTAATTTCTGATGTAGGAGGGAGGTTCCTCTGAGTTCAGAAATACTGAACTTTGAGCTCCCAGGGAATTAAAGGCAGAAAACACTTCCACCTTCTACTCCTCTAATCCACTTGAGGATGTATCCAGAAAATCTACAGTGGTTTTTGCAGAGATATTCAAAACAAGATGTTTCTAAAAGTTGTTCATTTTTTTCTTGAGAAGCAGCAGGTTTTGGTTTTGATGAATAAAGCATCTGCCAAATCAGGGAGGAGAAATTGTGAGTGTGTGTGGGTGTAGGGGTGTGAATGTGTGTAGATGTGTACATTGTATATCTGTATACATTAGTCTCTGTGAGACCCCACCTCATTTTTATTCTCTTTTCTAGATTACTGGGAACAAAATGACATCACTTAACCTGGCCACCATCTTTGGCCCTAACTTGTTGCACAAGCAGAAATCTACAGACAAAGAATTCTCAGTTCAGAGCTCAGCTCGAGCTGAAGAGAGTACTGCTATCATAGCTGTCGTGCAAAAGATGATTGAAAACTATGAAACCCTTTTCATGGTGGGTGGATATTTTTTCATATTACTTGTATACATTTGTAAGATAAATGAGAAAATACTTGATTGATATTAAAGTAGATGGGGATGAAATAAACTGTAGAAGCTGTTTTAAATTAGGATAATTATTGGTAAAAAAGAGTAGTCTTCTAGCAAGGAGAATTATTTGCAGTAAGTAAAAATGTTAAAAATGTGTACTTGTATCTTGCTTAGAATGGTTTCTGTGTAGATAAAGGTATATTGTTTAGAAGATTGTCTATGAAAATGATGAGGTTGACCATCCAGTTGCATACTGAGCAACGCATGCACAAGACTGAAAATGATCTTTCACATCTCTTTTGGAAGTCAGTAAGACAATTTTTCCATAGGGATTAAGAGATCCTTGATTAATTTAAGGACTAGCCTTCCCTACCCAAGGCTTTTTTGTTGGCTGGATGGAGAGGAAGGACAAAAATTTGTTTGTTTGTTAGGTAAAAGGAAGAAAACATAAATCTGTATAGTTCCTGAGTTCCCTTCGGTTCCCTTGCTGAAGCAAGCAACTTCTTCGTAAAAAGGCTGATGGCCTTGGATTTAGATGTGTTGTTTACTTAAGACGAAGCTTAGATCACATTTCTCAAGCCTAGCAGTTACCTGAGCAGTTCATTCTGTGGCTTTATCTTCTGCTCTTTTTGTGTACAAAATTGTTGGTCAGCTCAGCATGGCTTGAGCCTGAGGAAGCCCTACTCTAGGGTAGCAGAGGCCAGTCAGACCTAGTGGTGATATTCTTTATTCTGTCTTCATTTTAGTACAAAATACACATTGTAACAGAACCAGTAATCTTGAAAAAGTGGAAAAAACGTTAGTTGTTGTGTCCTGAGACTCAGCAGGGTACCTGTATGTTACCCTGAGGAGATAAGTTCCCAAAGCAGCAAGAGCACTCTGGAAACCTTCAGTGCTTCAGCAAAGCTGAGTTCTGGAGACCTTATTGGAAGAAGATGAACAGCCCTGAACTGTGGGCTGATGGCCACATAGTGCTGTAAATGGAAGATGTCTATCAGTTTTCAGCAGGGAGTAGAGCATGAGAAAGCAATCATGAGCCCTGCCTCAGATGTCTTAGCCTCAGATGAACTTCTTTGTGGTTTTCCTGCCTTTTATTTTTACTATTGTAGCAGTGAGACACTTGCAATAGTCTTATTTTTGTTTGTTTTTTCTTTTTTAATGCTTTTAACAGTTTAGGAAAATGCTAGGTGCTATTTTTCTTTCCACATTAAGAAACGAAAATGACAGAACTGCCCTCTTGGGTGAAGGTCTGCTGGCCCAGATTGTGGATGGCACTTTCAAGTTTAAGATAATACTTGAATAAGAACACTTACAGTACTTGAAGTGTTCTTTTTGTTGTTTCTCTTTAAGAACTTCTTACAGCACAGACACATCTCAGTACATAATACATGCATTCTGACTTTCAATATGGAAAGAATGGGGC
Organism: Thryothorus ludovicianus; assembly: GCA_013397245.1. Classification (NCBI taxonomy): domain Eukaryota; kingdom Metazoa; phylum Chordata; class Aves; order Passeriformes; family Certhiidae; genus Thryothorus; species Thryothorus ludovicianus. Next base: position 757,888 of record VZTB01007819.1, read on the forward strand.
TAAGGTTAGATTAACCTGTGTCTGGGCTCTTAATTCTGAGGGATTTATTCCTTCATCTCTTCAGTGCTTCAACTTTCATTTGGAGGTTAAATGAAGTGTGGGAAAAAGAATTTATCTTGTTTTCTAGAATTACTTTTACTGTTTATATTTGACATCTATGCTGCATAAAAAAAAAAAAAGAACATCTGGAGTTAAACATTCAGCTACAGCTATAACATAGTGTATTAATGCTCAGATGCTTTTGTGTTTGTTTTTTTTTCTCTCTGTTACTTTTATATATAATAGGTTATAAAACTGTGATTAATTTCAGCATTGAAACTGGAACATTTGTGAACCAAACCTTAGGAAGTCAGGATATGGTGGGGTACCCAGACTACAATTTCAGAATGATTCTGACATTTTTGTGGATCAGAGAGATTCTGTTTGTTGAAACAACCCAGGATATTGAGCACCATTTTTACTAAGTAACTATTGTTAACATCAGTAACATGCAAAAGTGGATTTCTTATACAAGATGGAATCTGACCATGCATCATTGATGTCAGTGATGATAGTCACTTGTCATGTGACTATGTCCAAATCTTACCCATTTCAGTGAGTTTTGAGGATGTATTAAAATGTTTAATGGGGATATTTCATGATTGTTCTTTGCCAGTCTGAGCTATGTCCAGCAGCTGAATGAAAGGAGGCACAACTCAACCACCCTTCATTTTTGACTTGGCTTTCACTGGGCATGAAGGATGGAGAACTGAAGCTTGTTCATGTATTTCATCTCCTAGTGTCCAAATCCAGCCCTGCTGCAAAGAAGCGCTACAAAGTGTATGAAATTTCATCTTTTTATGGTTAGAGGCTGTTGTGGCCTTCCCACTGTGGAAGCAGCCACACACCTGCCATTCTGTGCCACATCAGTGGCAAGGGACAGCACAAAGGAGACACTTCAAGGGTCCCTCCACCCTTCTGTGTCTCAACAGCAGTGACTCTCATGTAGCACCCAACCCCAAAATCTCAGAATATCTGGTATTCTGCTGGATTCCTAAAAGCCCTAGAGCCCTCTCATACGTCCCTGTATGTCCTCCAGAGCTGTTATTTCAGAAGTGCCTTGGCTTCCTTTCTGTCCCAAATTTCAAGTTCTCATCCATCTACTTGGCTGCAATTACCAGTGAAACAATTAATTCAGTAATAGTTATGTTGACATCTTCCTGAGATGCTGATACTATAGTTCTCTGTAAGTGTAAGTTTACAATTACATGCATATCATTTCTACACTTGCCAAGTTCCTGAACTAAACTAAAGAAAATTTCTGCACAAACACAGTGGGTAGCTAGCAAGGAGACCATCAGTACAAATCTACTTGCAGATTCATTCTGGTAAAAGTCCTATGAATCAGTAGTGCTGTTAAGTTGGGTTTCAGCTTCTGTTGGAACTGAACTTCTGGTGGAGCTTTTTCAGACTTGTTTTGATGGAAGGAAAGACTGATTTATCTTCTTTTCTTTTTAAATAAGGCAAGATGTATTTTTATCCGACAATGTTCTCTCAGTAGTTTCTTGCAAGTTACTTGTTATAAAGCTGAGTATTAAGTTACAGTCAAAAATGTGTGGATTCTGTTTTATCATGAAACTTTATCCAGATTTTCTTCTAGTATGTAGAAAGGCTGTCTAAATGGAGAAGTTACAGTACACCAGGTTTCTGAAAATTAAATTCCTATTAAAAAAATTTGTTTAAAGACTAGTCTATCAGTGACCATCAGTAAAATATTTTTCCAGTTCAGAGATTGAATGCAATTTTAAAAAAATTAATATGTGTTTACACAAGTTTTTCATAGAGATTTTGGATTAGCTTGAATTAAATTATGCATATCTTCATTTATTTTCTAATTATTTCCTTATTTTAAGAAATATGCCTTTTAATTAACTAGACTCCTTAAATACCTCTCAAAATGAGGTATTCCTCTGGGGAATGTGTTAGTAATTCTATTCCTATTTCCCTGGAAATGTCAGGGGAACAAATGGTCCATGAAATGTGTCTTGAAGGTCCAGAGATTCAGGTTCTGACAGATTGCATCCAGAAAAATAGATTGCCCAGCTGATGGCCCCTTGCTGAGATTGTCTTTGAGTTCCATCTGTCATGAGTGAACCTGGGCAGTTCAAGTTTCTTGGATGGTTTCATCTGTTTCAATGTTTTGAACTTTGAGTTGAATGTTCCACTGTAACACGGACAAAGCAGACAAACTCACTTAAGGACTGCTAAGACTGATGTAAAGTGCAGTTGGAAGCACAAAGTTGAGTTTTGCAGGTTTTGGGGTGCCATTTCTGCTACCCGCCCAGGAGATGTTGCTGTATCCTGCAGCATCTGAAGCTGTCAAGGGTTTTGAAGGCTCATACCCATACAAAGTGCAAAGAGAAAGTTGGAAAATCAGAAGGCCAAACTCCAGAGAAAGTGACAGATTCTGACTGAGCCTGATGGTCGGAGTGGCTGGAGAGGCAGAGATGGAGATTTGTAAATGTCCTCAGATCTTGAAGGGCGGTGTAAAGTGAGGACCTTAAACTGGGGCTTTTGAGTTGGTCATACATAAGTAATCCCACTGTTACTTGCAGATAAAATAACCAATTGGATACCAACCAGTTATTCAACAGCAATCAGCATTGAACATTGCACAAAGTGATCTTCAGCCCTACTTCATCTGTTGTTACATGAAATGTCTCTTTTAAGTGAAAGCTTCTGAATATTTTATATGCTCTCTGTAAATGTACTTGTACTTGGTCGTTTAGATTAGGCATAGTACCAAAATTAATGTATGTGAAAGAATATTAACCTCCAACTAAGTATTTTTTTATGTCTTCATAGGTTTCCCCTGATTTACAGAATGAAGTGCTTATTAGCTTATTAGAGACTGACCCAGATGTTGTAGACTATTTGCTGAGGAGGAAAGCTTCCCAGTCATCGTGAGTAATCTGTTTGTTCATCATCCCTTTTTCTGCTGGGAATTTCTATCTCCCACTGGAAGTGTCCAAAAGGTTCTAGTTTTCCACAGCTCTTCTGCACTGTCTACAGTGGCTTAGAAATATCCTCCCTATTACACAGACTCTGCCAAAGAAATTATGACTCTTGTACAGCATTTTCTAAAGACAAAACTTGTTTCCCTGATTCAGAGGACAGATTGTGTTCTGCTGCAGAGAACAGAATGACATGTACATAAAAATATTCAGTGCACTGTTATCTGACAGGATGTATTTTAGTCATTTGCTGGTTCATGTCTTGGGTTTATTGTAGTCTTCAGTAACAGGAAGCATGTATTCCACTATCCTTGAAACACACCCTAGAGTGCCTTAACACCATCACAGCGAGCTGCTTGACCACTCTGTCATTCTTTTCCTGTGCTATACACATAGGACATGGTGAAAAAGCCAACTGCCACAACAGCAGCCCTATGGACTCTTTGCATATTATTTAATTGTATTCTTTGTGAAAGATCTGAAAAGAAAAAAAAAATAATCACACTGGTCACTATAGCAGTTACAATATATAACAGATTCTGACCTTGTGTATGGTGTATATATGCCTGCACCCGTGTGCCTTAATGCTGTGAGTTTGTACAATCAGATTACAGGATTCCTGGCTTTCTCATGGGACCACACAGTCATTGTCTTTATTCTAGTGAATTCCAATATGGCAGACCCAAAAATCACAAAATTTGACAGACTTGCTTTAAGTCATTTTTAAGAAGGTTTCTAGACTCTAAACTCTCTGGGACATATTGGACTTTGTCTTCCTGTGTTTGTGGAAAGTGCCTAGTGCATTCAGAATATAACTAAAATTGAATTTGTACAGTCAGTTAGCTATGATTTTTTTTTCATCTCCCTTTTAACATTGTATAGTTGGAGGTAATGTAATAGTGTGCCTGGCTTCAAAGGAAAAGGTGAACAAGAAAGAGTATAACTAACACCTTCAGGGAAAAGCTTTCTTTAACCTTAAAATTTGGAAACAAAAATATGTGCAGAATACATTGAGTTGTAAAGGATTTTATTAGTTTGCCATCTTGACCAAATGAAGTAGTGAATTATCACAGATCATCTGATTTGGGGTAATTTTGTCTGTGTGAAATAATTTCAGCTAGTTTGTCTGACTGACAAATAATGTGTATATTTACATCACAGTGAGTGCAGGATAGTTAGAGGTACATGAGCTGTCTTTTAGACTTGTTTCACATTTGCCAGAAGCCAAGATTACAATTAGGACAGACACTACAAACCATATGATATAAGGTAATGTATAGAGACTTCTTCCTTTCCTAGTTTGGAGTGATCATATTATTTCTAACTCAAGCTAATAAAAACTTCATGCTGGATTTCACCATCTGTACAATAAAAAGATATCAAATTGTATCTCACTTGTGACTACACATACCAGTTATGCATAAGATAATCACAAATCATTGTGGATGTAACAGGTAATTGTTAGATCCTGTTTTCTTAATTGACTTTTCCTTGAACTTCCTTACTTTTAGCCAGCATGCACACCTACAGGAGAAAATGCATTTTTGTGGAAAGCTGGCCACAACTGACAAAAGGCATTTTGTAAAGAAGTGTTCTGAAGCCAAATGGGAGCATATAGCTACACTAGTACTAATTTATTGTGTTGTCACTAACGGGCAAAAGAAATATCTCTTGATAAGAAAACATTACTGTCATTTTTTTTTTCTACTCTGCTGTCATGTAAGTGATTTACTTTTAATGCGATGTTTTCACTGTGATTGCACCTTCTTGGTTAAGATATTCCAGGCAATTAGAAAGAATGTTGCTTAGTGTTAGTGCTAGGAGTGTGATGCTCTTAAGAGATTAATGTATTTCACAGCATAATCTCAATTTTGAGGCTACAAATGTGTTGCTTATTTTTCCTGTGAGAAATGTGAGACAGCAGACAACAAGGAGGTGTTTGTATTGATTTCATAAAAATGAGCCTCCAAAATACATCCTTATTGCTCTTGGAAATTGCCTGGTCACATATTCAAAATACAAACATGAATCTGTGGAACAAAAAACTTTATATATTCTTGAGACAATCTTCGTCAGAAGAGCTAGTTGACTGCACAGAGTGTAGAATCAACTTCAAGACTTTAATGTCACGTTAATTGCATTGAAGGTCCTGTTCTGTAATTGCCCTCACATTTCTGCTCTTGCTGTCACTATAAATGCTTTCTTGGCTCTGATCTAACAGAGAAAACACAATCTCTTTTCCTCTCCAGAGGACAAATCTGATATTCCTCATCTTTCAGTTCTCTTAAGAGCTGAGCATTGTGAACAATGTGTCAGGGAATTTATGGAAGTTGTTCATGGTAAAGTGCTAATTACAAATGGCAGCAATTGTGAAGTGTGCTTTTGTGGGTGACTTCCCAATTTTTTCTATGTTGGCTTGATGACAATGGAATTTGGGTTTACAGCTGTAAGATGAAGCATCTTTAAGCTAAAAAAAAATAAAATCAATTTCTTAAGGTTATTTATTGCTTATCTTGGTTAGTAGTCCTTTCACAGTCACAGCATTTTGGGATGTTTTGGGATAATGATAATGAGTTTTAATGCATTCTGATCTCAGACATAAGGGTGAAGCCATACTATAAGGTCATACAGTATGTGTAAATGCAGTTTTTAAAGCTGCTGAGGCTCCTTGAAACATTGAGTCTTCTACCCTGTTACAGCAGCAACCACATCATAATCCCAGAATAATCTGCCTTGTTGGTAGCACCTGTGTTACTCAAATATGTGTGGAAATTAGTACTCTGTGCTGCCAAGTGAAATCATACTCCATATGATTTGCCTCTTGAAGGCATAATTGTTTTCCCACTCAGAAGCTTTAAGTTATAACAAAATAGTTTCTGCCAGAAACAGAAAGGGATTTCCTGCTTTGATAACCTTGATGCTAGTAGAAAAAGTAGGAATATCCTCAGAAGAAGCAATTATTGTGATTAACACATTTCCAGTACACCCATGCTAGTGGACTCGGGTGGACAACATCAGTTCATAGAAAGATGTCTGTTGTTTTGGCATCTGAAATTGTATTTTTAAATTCATGTGGCATAGCTTCCTTCTGCTGGTTTCAAATCTTTTCATTGGCACTTAGCCACTTTTAAAATCTTTTCCTTAACATAGTTCATAATCCCTGGAAAATACTTTACTTGCCTTCCCATTCCTCACATTTGATTGCACATAGTCATCTATTATTCTTTGTGGGGACCATAATCTGCCCTTCCTCATATATTGCATATAGAAGAGTGGGTAGTGCAGTATTTGTGTTTGCCTTCCAATTTGGTTTCTCCCTGGTGAGTGGGTAGAGAATCTCACTATCCAAGGGAAGAAGAATTTTGAATTGTAGTAAACATCTGTTTGCTAATGATCTCAAACAGTAAAGCAAACAGATGCAAAACTTTCATTTTAAGGCATTTGTGAATTCCTTCTTTATTTGCAAAGAAGCAAACCGAAGTCTTCTTGCAAGTTGTTTTATTTTGTTTGTGAAGTAAAGAAGAAAATGTATGACTTCAATTTCCTGCTTTTAAGTATTTAATCCATTTTGATGGTTTATTGTAGTAAGATTGACAGAGGCCACAGCAGTTCCTTTGATTTTTAAAGCTATTTTGCCTAACAAATTGAAAGTGATATTATACATGTATATAAAAAATAATATGGACTTACCAGCCACAGCTATAAATCAGTTTAGAAACTTGAATGTTTGCATCTTTCCAAAGACTTCCAAAGTTTCCATTCAGGTAAATTTTTAGCAGGAGCTCTGTCTTGAGAAGAGGTAGACTATAACAGATCATTAAAGGTAAGACATGAAATCAGTGTTTCACAAAGCTCAAGTTTATGTTCTCACATTCTTTCACTTCCATTTTCCTTATTCCTTGTGTTACCTTGCCATGGCTTAGTGCTGTTTTACCTCTGTCTTTGCCCTGTGTATCTGAACCTTTCTATTCAGATGACATTCAATCTGGAAGGCTGGAAAGAAGGACATTTGGTCATAGGAAATCTGCAGATACCAACATTTCTCTCCTTTTCTGAGGGGTCCTTCTAGTTCTAAAAATTCCAAGGCATTGCTTAAATCTCATATCACTACAAAAGGGTTTTTAGGATTTAGGAGGACAGTAAGAAAGAAGCAAGTGGCAAAAAAAGAGAAAACACATTTGTGATTGAATTATACATACTTAAAAAATGACAGTTCTTCAGTGTTTGTCTGTTTATAGATTAATTTACATTGGACTCATGTTCAGATAAGAAGTGAGAACTTACATAATTGAGTAATTGATGCTTTTTTTTTTTTTTTNCTGCTCTGGAAAGCTTGTGACAGAGCAACTTTGCCAAATGGCAGTTCTGTTTTTTGAGTTTGCTTCAGTTTAACTCCAGTAATGGCTTTGTCACTGAGAGTTACTGATGAGTAACATTATTTAATTCCCAACACTTCATGCTTGCTTTCGTACTAAAAAAAAATAGGAATATTGAATAACATAATAATCATGCTATCAATTGTATATATTTTATTTTTTGGGACATGTGATATGTAAATCAGCCAGGGGAAAAAAAAGCTTGAAGGTGGTGTTAAGTTTTGTCATTATTTCTGTATTAATATTTACTGTGCTGTGGCTAGCTGTGTGTTTTCTTTATTTTCTTTCTTCAGTTTTATTTTATTTGTCTGGAAAGAGGGTTACTGTTCCATAGCGAGAAATGAGTTTTGGCTGCTCTCTACGTTCAAGTTATCTTTGGATTTGACTATGAAAAGTGCTGACCATTTTCAGACATTTACAGGAATGAGCCTCTGTTGTATCACAGTTAATTAGAACAGATATTAACGAGAGGTCGCTGAAAGAAGTGTTTGACTCGAGAAGCAAAAGATAAACATCTACAAAACAAATGTGCAGAGAAATGAAAAATGAGTAATAGAAATATAAGTTAGTGAGGAACAATAGGAGAAATAAGTTATGTTTATTTACAGAGTAGTTCTACATGTTCTTTGTGATATTCAGTGACTCACAGCCTGCCTCCTACCTGCATGGCAGACTGTGACAATTCAAAAAATCTCCATAAATGTTCCCAGCACATTTCAAAAATTAGTTGTCTCTCTGAACTTCGACTGTACTTAGGTGGGAGTTGTGTTTGCCTTTTCTTGGCAAAATTAAAGGCAGTTCATGTTATTGGTGATGTGGAGGTGAAGACGTAGAAGAAGTTGTTGAAGGTGTCAGCAGGACTAATTGTATGGTACCCCAATTATAAGTATAGTAAACACATCTGTTTATACCCTGTAGAATATTAACCTTCTTATATCTCTAGAAGAGGATCATTCTCATAGTATGAAAGGCAAGCTGAGTGCTTGATTTCTCTGTGTAAAACTTCAGAATACAAGAATTTATTTTAGCACACTGCTTAGAATCAAACTAACCTTCCCTATCATGCTTTTAGCTTTATTGTTGCCACAAGCTACATTGTCGAGGTAACATAAGGAATTGATTCACTGCTTAGTTTCCTCTGGTTTACTGTGCAGTTGTGTGGGATTTTTTATTGTTTTCTTTCTTGACGGCAACATCTTTTGATTTTTAGTGGCCTCTGCTGGCCACTTCATGGCAAAAGTTTTACTCACAGAAAATCCACCTCAATAATTGTTTCTGAAGTGTTTTCATTTCAGCAGCTGTGACCATTCTCATGTGTTTGATCTTACCTGTGTGACTGTAGAATCATAGAGTGGTTGGGTTGGAAGGGATCTTAAAAGTAATCTAGTTCCAAACCCCCCTGCCATGGGCAGGAACACCTTTCACTAGACCAGATTGTTCAGAGCCCATCCAGCACGGCTTTGATGTCAAACTGCACCTGTGAACTGTGAACATTTTTTTATTAACAGTAGTTTGTTCATCAAAATTTCTCAGGAGCCCTGAGATGCTGCGGTCAGAAGGTTCCTACTCCACGGGAGAAAGACATTCTTCCACAGATTCCAACAAAGCTTCCAGTGGTGATGTCTCCCCTTACGACAACAACTCCCCGGTGCTGTCTGAGCGCTCGCTGCTGGCAATGCAAGAAGAAGTTGCCCGCAGCCCAGATAAGCTGTACAAGGTACCTGAGCAGTACACGCTGGTTGGACACTTGCAAACCAAGCCAAAGGAGAATTCTTCTGCATCACAGCCTGAAAAAGGTATAGTGCATCCTGCTCGTGCTCCTCCTCCTCAGTGACTGATGGAGATTCCTGAAATAGTTGAAAGTGTCAGATTTGTATTATCAGCTAGCAGGATTTGAGGAGCAATAGTGTAAATAACCTTATAAAGAAATGACAGACCAATACCCTTTTTTTTGTGTTGACCCAAAGGATCTGTGCTGAGTCCTTCTCATTAGCTCAGTCAACTGTCAGGGATGCTCTTGGTATGGCATTTCTCAAAACTTGGAGATTTTATTTAGGAAAATAGAACTGTGTATGTCCAATTTTTCAGCCTGTCTGTGACAGCACAGCACAGTCTAGTCCTGATCCATGAGACCATAATGCCTACAAGTTTATGGTCCAGGCTTTGGAAAAAGATGAGATTTTAAGATTTCAGGCACAAACTTTCTCCAGTTGCAAAAAATGACCTCAACACCCTCTCACTGGAAAATATAGCTGAGCTGCACAGCTTTACATCTGCAACCAATTACACACTGAGCAATACTAGTGTAGGGATCCATTATCCCTGTAGCTACCTGGGGAGTGCATACCTGAATGATTTCTTTGGTAAAGAACTGTGGTTTAAACTAATAGCTCACCAGCACTTCAACATGCTTTTCCTATAAAAATATATATATAAAAGTTGTAATCCATTAAATTTATACATAGTGAGCCAAACTTTAAGAGCTTTCAATGCTTAGGGATGCACATAACTGTTTGGTGGTATTTTTAAAACCACTTAATTTCAGATGTACTGCCTAGGCACCTTAATTCCCTCTGGAATTAATGAGATTTAGACTAATATCTGATTTATATGCCTTATAAATGCCAATTGGAATTTATCTTCTGTATTCAGCATCTAAATCTCTGAACAGATTGAAGAATTTGGTCAAATTTCTATTAAGTTATGAACAGGAAATTACATGAAGTTTTACCATATTAACCATCCTTTGAACTTTAATATGCATCACAAAGCATCACAAAGATACTGCACCATAACAAATTAGGAAATTCCTCTACTGACTAGTGGAATCAGAAAAAGACATTAAATTGTTTATAACCCAGCATTTCATTAAATCTTTGTTCTGTGGCTGCACTTCTGGATAAGACTGGCAGCATCCTTGGGTAGATAGAGCATGCTGTATAGTGACCCCCGGGACTGAGGCTGCCTGGGGGAGCTTTGCCAGAAACTACCTTTTGTGGACCAAATCCCCCTGTTCTTGTGCAAATTCTCTGACTTCAGTAAGGCAGAGGGCTTAAGGACTTAGCAAACTCAAGCACCTTGCCCATATAGAGCATCCTGCCTGTATAGAATCCATTGCAGGGTCTGATCTTGAAACAAGTAGCTGTGAGCAAATACATAGAATCTTAGAGTGTCAGGGGGTTGGAATGGACCCTAAGGACCTTCAGTCCCACCCCCCCACTGCCATGGGCAGGGACACCTGCCATTAGATGGGCTTGCTCAAGGCCTTATCCAGCCTGGCCTTGAACACTGCCAGGCCTGGGGCATCCAAAGCCTTCCTGGGCAACCTGTTCAGTGCCTCACCACCCTGACAGGTATTCTTCCTGACATCTAACCTGAATTTCCCCACTTTCAATTTGCACCCATTACTCCTTTTCCTATCACTACAGTTCCCAGTGGGTTGGCTTCCCTGTCAGCCCCATTCAGATACTGGCAGGTCTCCACACCACTTTCACTTCTCCAGTCTGAACAGCCCCAGTTTCCTCAGCCTATGTTTGCAGACAGGGTGCTCCAGTTCTCTTACCAGCTTCATAGTTCCCCTCTCGATTTTTTCCCTCATTTCCCTTATGTTGGGGTCACCAGACCTGTACACAGTCCTCCAGGTGGGGTCTCACATACGAGATGCCATTGGATGTTAATGACTCTGATACATTACAAAAGGTTCTACCTTTCTATTTGTATATTTCTAAATAATGTCTTTGAGAGGATTGATTCACCATCTTTTCCCTGCTCTTACTGCTGTTTAGATGTTTCTGAAGATCATTTTGATATCTGGGGCACTTGGCATTCAACGCTGAAAAGTGGCTGCAAAGATCCAGTAATCACAGGTCAGTAATTTCTCAATTTTAAAGCCCAAATCTAGCAAAGAAAAAAACAATTCCTTGTTTTCAAGAAATCACATTGAAATCAAGAGGAGAATTCACATTGTCCAGAGCTGGACTTTTGAGAGGTGACTTTAAGTAGAATACAGAGGAGCACAGTGGTTATACTTTTCTGTATTCAGTGGAATACAGAAAACAGCAGCATTTTAAACTATTAAATATAATTTTAAAAGTCATTTTAAAATTGCTTCAAGAAATAGTTTTAAATTCTTCTAGAATTCATAAGAACCATAGAACCATAGAGTAATAAGGGTTGGAAGGGACCCTAAAGATCATCTAATCCTAACCCCCCTCTCTTGGGCAGGGACACTTCCAACTAAACTGGTTCAAGGCCTTATCCAGCCTAACCTTGAACACTGCCAGGGTTGGGACATGCCCAACCTCTCTGAGCAACCTATTCCAGTGTTTAACCACCTTCAAAGTAAAAATTTCTTCCTCATATCTAAACTGAATTTTCCCTCTTTCAATTTGTACCCATTACTCTTTGTGCTGTCACTACAGTTCCTGATGAAGAATCCCTCTCAGGTTTCCCTGTCAGCCCCCTTCAGATACTGAAAGGTGCTGTGAGGTTTCCATGCAATCTTCTCTTCTCCAGGCTGAACAGCCCCAACTTTCTCAGCCTGTCTCAGCCCGCATCCCTCTTCCACAGTGTGATACAAGGGAAGAGCAGTAGCTTGTTAAGTGCTGCCTGAATGGTTCTGCAGACTCATGTTGTGTTTCTGACTCCACCCCAGGTTCTTACGGGAACATTTATGAAAGCAGCTCGCTGCGCCCCGGACAGTGCTCCCTTTCCCAGGGGAACCTCGCCATGTGTTCCCCTCGATGGCAGGGCAGCTCCTCGGAACTGGACAGTGGCAGGCAGGTCATGCGGAGGAGCCACACGACCGCTGCCATTCCCGAGTGTCAGCTCCAGCCCGCGGTGTCCCGGGTGTGCAGTAACCCACACACTGAGGCCGCCTGCAGGAGTTCAGACCTGTCCCACTCCAAGTCGGAGCAGCACTTGACTTTCAGCAGTGTGGAGGACCTCAGTGAGCCCGACTCGAGCACGGGTTGTTTGCAAAGCGCAGCCAAGCCCTACTACAGGAAAGAGCGGCCACCGCCCCCTTACCCAGGCCCAGCAAAAACCAGCTCTGCGTTGCCACAGCGGTCGAGTGTTTCTTCAACGCTGCACTCTCTGTGGAGACTTCAACGCCCAGAAAAAAGTTCTGGGCCGAGAGCAGCTGGAGGGTCCCCAGGCAGAGCCGCTGACCAGGCCACCTCCAGGCAGGAGCAGCCGGCCCCGCACACACAAGCGGGTCACAGCTATTCCACGGCGCCTCACAGCCAGAACAGTAAAAGTGTTTCAGAGGCAGACTGGAATGAGTGGCAAAGGGAGAGGTGGCAAATTTGGGAGCTGTTATCAGCTGATAACCCTGATGCCCTCCCAGAAACCCTTGTATAATCTGACTCTGTGGAACTGCCATTCATACCCACGCTTCCGTCTCATAGGAGAACAACGGTGACATTGGAAAACAGGGAGGGCTTGTTTGTTTTATACCAATTGAATTGCTTATACTTTTTTAAAACTTGGTTCACTTTAATTTCTTAACAGCACTGTCAAGCAGTTAATTTACAAATACAGTATGTTCCTGTTTTTCAGCAAGCTTTTGAGAAAAAACATGGTGAAAACTTCAGTGTAATAACTCTGTATGCATATGCTGTGTATAAGATAAAACTGTTGCTTTGATGTTGCTAAAAATGTATTTATATATCTGCAGTTTTGATGATTGTATATTCTGTAATGGGTATTGTATGATAATCATGTTATGTTTTCATATACAGATGTCAATCAATCATGACTGCTTTTTTAAAAAAATCACTGAACTTACATTACCATGATATGCATTGGAATTCTATAGAAAGTGCACAAGCTGGTTTCTGTGCTTATATATATATATATATATATTAAAAAAAAAAAATCTGTTAAAGGGGAAAGTTGTAATTCTTTTCACTGCCTTTTGAAAAACACTAAAATAAAGTGGAACATGAAAAGCCATATATTTTATAAAGGTAGTAGTGAGCTTAGAGGGGGAAATGCAAAATATTTTTTCTTATACATATGTTTGCAAAAAAAATTTAAAATTTGATACAAGATTGTAAAAGTATTTTTTTAGATTCTGGTAGGAAGCGGCTCAGACAATCCAAGAACAACATTGTGCCTAAACCAACAAAGTATGTAGTCCAAAGTCTGCCCTCCCATTCTAAAGGAAAACCAGTGTTCTATATGCAGGATATAATATATATATTTATAAATGTATGATTTTATGTATTGTTTTAAAACAATAAACTGGAATCCAAATTTTAGAAAACCAAACCTAATAAATTGAGATTGGTAACACTGAGAAAGAATATGGCTTTTCCTTTGAAATAACAGAGCTCCAGCATTAAGAAAGTTGGAGAAAGGAAAAAAATGCAGACACAAGAAAGGGAGTCAAGTATAATTTCAGAAATGAACAAGACATTTGGAGAAGCTCACAACTGTGTTTCTATAAATACTGTGCCAAAGTCTGGGTCTGTCCCACTCCCCGGGTAGCTGTATGTTGCGTTGTGTTAAATGTTGCTGTTTTATCCGCGTTGTTTTTCAGCTGCAGAGCCGTTTGTGGGCAGCGGGTGGCAATGTCCTGCAGCGTTCCAGAGAAATTCCTTCTTAGCACTCCGTGAGGGAAAGTGTATCGTATCAGAAGAATCTTATAAAACATATTAGTCTTAATTTTAATGAAGACTTATTCAGTCATGTTGTCTTTAAGTTCTATCTTGCGCCATAATGATGGAATAAAAAGCTAAGTAAAATAATTGAGCATATTTTTTGCTCCTTTTTTTTTTTTTTGAAGTAAAGTGTACGGGATATTGATGTGTTTTTATTACATTCTTCAGTGTCTATCAAAAACATCTAAAAGGCATAGGAGCTTAAGGGCCACCTTTAAATATAACTTAAATTTACAAGATTCAAGGTTTTACTTTAGTTTGATGCTTAAAAGCCATCATATCTCCACTTCTCATCATATCTCCATTTTCCAAGTAAAATGATAAGATAAAAGCACCAAGCCAAATAGAAAGTGGCAGGATTTGGCCTTTGACTGTTGTAGCTCTTTTTCCAGAATAAATATCATTCTATAGTAGTCGCAAGGCTTTTCCAAATATTATCAGGGTATGAGACTTGATAGCAAAAGGTTCTTGTGTGTCCCTTGTTGCAGCAGCTCTGTGTCAATTTATAAAAAAAAAAAAAGGCAGTCCACCCCAAATTAAAATAATTGTGGAATATAAGGAAAGACGAAAATGAGCTCTTATAATCTTCACTATTTGATCTTGTCTCAATATTATTCCAGGCTTGATGCAGATTTACTACAGGGATTAGCTTTCAAGTAGTCCTCAAAACCAGTCATAGTGTAAATCTTGCTGCAGAAGATACTGTACTCCCTGGCTGACCATCTCTTCATTTTCAACCCTTCTAACTACAGGAGCACTAGCACTGTTTTTAGTGAAAGATGTCTGAGGATTACTCAGCCTCATGAAGAGATTGCCTTTTGCCACTCATTCTCCCTGTATGTATTTTTACATGTGTATATCTGTGTATTAACATCTACATAGGGTTTATGCAACAAAAGATAAAAACAAAAGGCAAGACAAAAGACAAGACCACTGCTGGAGGACAGCATTGTGTGCACACATTTCAATAGATTGTCATGTCATGGGGAGAAGGAGAGATACAAAATAAATTCCAATAAATTAAAGTAACACTTGGCAAGACTACATCATTTCTGTCTTTTTCATTTGAACAGGGCGGAGCAGAATTATCACAAATGGGTTAAGAATGTAATTTTTAGTTGAAAGTCCTTCCAGACTGAAATCAGTGACATAATTTTTTAATGCTTTTTTTTTTTT
>VZTB01007820.1:890-11851 GCA_013397245.1 Thryothorus ludovicianus
CGCAGCCCGCTGGTTTGTGTGAGTTAACCTCGTTACACCGCACACCTGCATGGTGTGATCTGCTCCCCTGCTGTCTTCCCCCTCGCATCCACCTTGGCAGAGAGCATCAGGCCGAAGTGGAGGAGAAACCACAAAAACTAGTCTGCAAGACCAAAGTTCTTCAGCACTGTACTCAAGTCCTGGCTTTCACTACCAAAAGTTTATCCATGTGCAAAAATAAGTCTGTAGAATGAACAGCGACAACTGGTTTTCAAGCCTAAGCTATAAAACAGTGGAAAAGAAGTGTATTCCTTCAGAATGAGCCTACCCTCACTGGAAGAGAAGGAAGAGCAGGACAGGAGGGCCTGTATGTTTTGGAAAGTGCCGTTTTATCAGTGCTTCAAAGTGATTTCTCTCAACAGTTATAAATTTGCTATCTATGTATTAATCAGATACACAGGACTTTTCACACCAGTTAAGACCATGTCTCCACTATATAACAAGAATATTTTTCAATTTACTAGCTCGAAAAAATTCTGTTGTTGAAAAGTTCTCTAATCCTTTTTATAATTAAGTAAAACTAATTATCACACAACCTCCAAACACTTCTCTACCAACTGCAATACTGTTTGCTGAAACAATTTGAAAATAGGCAAGTTTAAACTTGACAGCAAATTTCTTAGGATAAAAAAAAAGTAGAAAACTTTTGGAATATAAGAAAGCTGAAATATTAAAAATAGAGATGCTGACATACAAACTTTATTCCACTTGCAATGATCTTTTTCAGAAATGGTCAGTAAACCCAAAGATGAAAGAGTAATGAAAAACAAGTCACTATAACTGTTGGTGTGAATACAGCACATCATATTAAGTTTCTCCATAATCTCTGAAATATGCATGGAGCAACAGATGTTCCCCATCACAACGAATCCCTTCAAGCTTTCCAGGTTTGTCTTGGTTTCTCCTGCATTCTGTTCTACAAAAAAGATGTTTTGCTGGCAATTACTGTCAACCCTCCTAACTCTATTCTCATCAACCTGGAATTGAAAGAATATCATTTTCACCACAGAAGGACAATAATTTTCAGGAATGTTGCAAAAATACAATAGATGATATAAATTATATTTTCCTTGTCTGCATCAATTTTTCAAGCAGCAGACAAAAATGGTTGATGTGGCAGATGGAAGTATCACTATTAACACTCTGTCAACAGTTCATTTTAGTAATACACAAAGTTTACCTTGCTGTCCCCCGCTGTTCTTTCCCATCACTGTAGTCACAACAATCATCCTATTTTAAAACTTGCTTCATTGGTCCTTCTGGAATTTCTCGAAATTTCACACCAAGTTTCTCATGGTTACTGTCAGTAATAAAAGTGTGTAATTAAGCTGCAATTCTCACATTGCTAATATTACCAGCATCATTTCAACAATAATGCAATGGAATATTCAGATTCCTTTGCAAACACAATGAATAGTACATTAATGAAAACAAATCACTGGTTCTTACTTGTATGTCTAAAGGACCTTTGTCATGGTTTGTTGATTTATCATGCAGTTCAATACCCTGTTGCAATCTCTTAGTTCCTGCAACACCACAGCTCCCCAGTGCAACTTCCATAAACAGATTTTAAACTCCTTGAAAAATAGAGTGTAGTTTCACAGAAATTTAGTGTCTAAAAAAAATAGTTTATCCTCGAATTTAATGTCGGAATTTTCAAATAAATTAATTCTGAAATTCCAGTTAAGTCAATCTAATTGCTGAATTTATTAGTCTACACAAAGACTACACACCATTTTCAAAATGCCAGCCAACCATCTTCTAGTGAGATTTGGGGAATGGCTGTGCGAGACAGCTACAAAGACTATGGAAGTCCCAGCTACTGGACTCCCAAAAGCCCAAGACCAAGAAGTATTAATGAAAAAAACAAGCAGCTCTTCTCCCAGTCCAGTTTCTATACCTTTTTTTAGGTCCTGGCCATGGTCACAGTCTAATGGAATTCAGTTAAGAGTCCTGCTGTGCAATCACAGAATGAGTAAAAACTGGCAAAACAAGTTACTGAATTTGTTCAGGCTGTGCACCGTAAGAGCTGTGTCGCTGTTTAAGCCCAGCTGGTAACAAGCACCCCCAGCTGCTCACTCACCCACCACCCCAGACTGGTGGAATGGGGAGAAGAATTGAAAGGAAAACCTGTAGGTTGAGATAAAAACAGTTTAATAATTGAAACAAAGTAAAAAAGAGCAATAATAGTAAATAATAATAATAATGATAACAATAAGGATTAAAAATAAAGAAAAACAAGAAAGGCAAATCACCCACTGACAAGATGCCAGACGCCATTCTTGAGGCCTGATCTGCTCACCCTTCCCACTAACTCCCCAGCTGATGGACTGGGCATGACATTCCATGGTATGAATGTCCCCTTGCCCAGCTCAGCTCACTTGTCTAGCTATGTTCTCTCACAGCTTTTTTAAATTTTTTGCTCCTCCTCACTGGCAGAGCAGGAGACACAAAAAAGTCCTTGATTTAGGATAAAGGCAACTTAGCAACAACCAAAACATCAGTGTGTTACCAAAATTATTCCCATACTGAATCCAAAACACAGCACTGTACCAGGTACTGAGAATAAAATTAACTCTATCCCATCTGAAAGCAGGACAGCCCATGAGAAGAATATAGAAAGATCATGGAGGACAAAGCACAGAGCCTTAAAAAGTCACCTATGTGGATTGCTTCTGCTAGTGGGAAACCCATCCATAGATTAAAATATTGAAGAAAGAAACAAAAAGGAGGCAGCTAGAAAGGAATTTTCCATATTGACTTCTTTTGAAACAAGTCCTGTATCTACTATGCTTGAAACCAAGCTAGTTGAGCTCCACAGAAGAGTATTAGGCCCATCTCCATGACCCCCCTAAATCTAAAGACTTTGAAGTAAGTGATATTGCCAATGTTCTATCATGGAAATAATGGTACAAATAATTATGTCACTCTACATCTGATTGTAAAGGAGCCTCTAAAGCAAAGTCTTTTATATTTTGATTTGTAGATTCATCCATGTAAAATACAAGGTAGACTTATGTAAATAGAATTCCTGTTCTAGATGCCACTTTTATAACTGTATTAAGGACTGAATACTTTCAGAACACCACACATTACTATTGTGGGAAATAAAATACAAATTATGTAACTTAGCACTTTTCATTTCAGCAATTTCTGCAGACAGAGTAGGTAGGCAGGTATGTAGAGTCACTGCAATTATCTAATATGAGCAATGGATCTTAATCTTCCTCTACTGCAGTTATTTGGTTTCACAAAGATATTTCTGAATCTCTCTCTCGTTCCCATACTATCTCATACCAAGAACATCTCCTCTTTACTTGTAAGCTTTAAAATACCTATATCATTTATTTGTTTTATACAGAGCCCTACAAATCTTTTTTTTCAGTAAAAGAAATTAATCCTATTGGGGTTTCTTTAGGAGAAAAGCAATTTACTTTTAAAAGACGGATGTTGGGGGTAGGGTTTCTTTCTTATAGAATTTTTTGCCCATAAGTTGCTAGGAAACTAATTACTGTATACTTATGGGTACTTAAGAAAGACAAAAGAAGTAGCTGAAGTCGGGAGAGGAGTGTGGCATCCTGCTACACTTTCCCTGGGGGGGTTTTCTTCTGGAGGGAAAGTGACGCCGTAAGAATAGAGGCAGGTAAAGGACAGGGGCTGGGCCAGCTGCTCTCTCGCTTTTTGGCTTCGGAGGGGACGGCCAGGCTGTCGCTTACTGCGGGGAGATTTCACTGGCACCGCTGGAGCTCAGCCCTGAGGGACCTTTCACCGTCTGCTCGTGTGTCCCGGGAATCCTGAATCTCGCCTCTCCCTGCCCTGCTGGGAGCCGCGCCGCCGCAGGCCCGTGCCCGCTGCTCCTTCGCTTCTGCTCTGGGTTTCCCCACGCTGTGTCCCGCACCCCCTGCCCTGCCTGGACATTCCGCAGCTCCAGCCGCCGAGCTTCTGATACATCTCATCCAGCACCCCGGCACTTGGGCTCATTCCTGCCGGCTCTGACGGTAACTGCACCAAAGGGGAAAGTGCCTGGGGCCGAGAATTGTGTCTGGGTCCCTGATTCTGTTTGTTGTTAATGCCATAGTTATTGTTGTTGTTTTGTTTACCTTGTTATACACACGAGTAAAGAACTGTTGTTCCTATCCTCATATCCTAATTCGGAGGGAGGGGGTTGACATTCTCCATTCCAAGGGAGGATCCTGCCGTCCCTAGCAGACAGCCATCCTCCAAACTAAGACAACTGAAAATAACCTCTGAGTTGCATTACACATATTTCAGTAAATCATTGTTTTAATCTCTCAGCAGGTAGCAGCAAAAAGTTATTTACAGTGTTATATCAATTCTGTACTACATTAAGTATTTTTTTCTCAAATTTCCAATTTTAAACACCTACTATTAGTTATACGATATGGAAGAGTTAATAAGAAAAATCAGCCTGTCTGTTTATTCCAGTTCTTCAGGATCACTTCAGCTGCATCTATTGTGCTGTCTTTCTGCAAAACAAGGAACAACATTATTATTGCTAGTATGGAGTTCCTGGTAAGAGTCAGTCATGATTATATCATCTCAAATTTCAGCCAGTTTTTCATTGACAGTTATTAGGTACAAACCTGGACTATATATACTAAGAATTTAATGCTGATTCCTTGAAAATATTTATTAGATATATTTAAAATATAACATCTCAACATTCATATAATCCCATTTAATGAAAGCAATACTTACATAAATTCATGGCATTAATGCAGTGGTGTAACTTAACAGCTCTGGTTTGGAGACATTCTAGCACACTTTCTTAATTCCTGTGAGTACTGGTGGTATTTTTTAATCTCCTTGCAACCATGTTATGCTGTGAGCTACTTAAACATAATCCCTCTAAATTGTGTAGTTTGGCTTCAGCCTGGTGAGTCATAAAGGCAGCCTAACTTGAAACAATTAGTGCTGTTAATCAGCCATAGCTACAACCAATAACTTCATCCTGGTTGTTACTGGCTCAGTTTATACCATAGACTTTACACCTCATCAAAAGAAGTAACACAAGGAGAAACTCCCCTTCATTACTGTTTCAGGCTAAGGCTTTGATCTTTTCACAGAACAGTTCGGGATTTGCACATGTTCCATTATGCTGACTCTGATACAGAACAATTGGGAAACATCTTAGGACTTTGGGCTTATAAAAGTTTAGGTACCTGTCCCCAAAGTCTTGCAGCCCGTCAAGGCTGAAAAAAAAAGGGGAAGAATATGTGCAAAGAAGGTGCTCACAAAATGGCAAAAAAACATGTTTTCTTTTGCAATTTGGAGCTTGTGTGAAACTGTGTATTTTCAGGCCAGCAAGCTAAATTTGAAGGTGACCACTGTTTTTGCTGTTGGATACTGAATGGCCATGGGGCACATACTGCTATAGTTATTCTCTGCTCTGGATTATGGGTATCACATTAATTGATAGCTCACCTGGCTCAATAATTTTCACTGTCACTACTGGTCAAGAATGTTTTTAAAAATCAATACAATATGCTTAAAAGGGCTACCCGTCCAGTTGTTTTCTGCCAGTTGCCCTTCCTAGCCATGTCACCACACTGGTGGTGTTAAGTCCCTCAGCAAAAAGACAATTGAAGATATTTTGTGTTGAATTTTACACCAAACTAACTTTATGTTCCTAAAAGCTTTCAATACAAGAGATCCTGGGAAAAATGTAACAGTCAGTCTCTCGCAGATTCCTGTACTGCATTGATTTTCAGGACAGAAGTTTACCTTTATGAAGCAAAAACGTATGTATTTTTCAAATTGTTTTTTTGTCTCAGGACCACAGAATGCTGAAAGAGGAATTGCTGACAGCTTCTGAAACATAAAACAGAAATAGCATTTGCTTATTTAAATGTGTATAAAAAATCTGGTTTAAACATGATGATTTTACTATTCTGTTTCTAGAACTCTCTCCCTCCCAACACAAAGACAAGGTTCAGTTTTTTATGCCCTAGCTAGGCTTTACTAAATGTAAATTACTTTCCTTAGGCAAAATATTTCAAAGGTAATTTTGTACAACTAACACGTCAGCATGCTGAAAGAAAGGTGCTGGGATGTAGCACAAACCTACAGTGCACATTTTCAACATACTTAGTAATATTTTAGTCACACCATTATCAGCAATACCAAATAATATTTTGAATGGAGCAGCTCTACTACATTATTTAATAGCTACAGTTGCACTGCTCTTGCTTTCAATAGAAAAGCATTTCTAAAACTAGGGTATGACTAAGACTTCTTACCTTAGATGCTATCATCCATTTGACAAATTTATAATCATAAGGTTGTTTCTCATCTACATCAGAGAGATCCACATCTAAATGTAAAACAAATTTGATGTAAGATTTCCTAGACTCCAATGGGAAGGCATTCGTTAACAGCATTTTATTACAGTTAATACTTAAGAATGAAGATATATGTTTTATTTTATTACATAATTTTAAAATTATACTGTAAGAAGTAAAGTAGGCCAACAGATTGAACACTTCCCTTCTGATCTGAGCACTTGCTTTCTGTCCAAAGCAAATTCAGACATGTAGCTTGGAAGAAAGCCATGTAATACTCCAAGAAGTCCTGAAGTCTGGGCTATTGGGGGATCAGGGCTATGGAGGATACTTAAGAGTGCATTTATTGCACGGAGAGCAATAATTCCTGAAAATGCAGTTTTCTCATCGGTGAAACTGGGGTACCTAAAACTTCCTGACACACACTGTGATATCCTTCTATGTTTAAACATTTCTGTCTGAATGACAAAGGCCATTTAGACCAATTAGTGAAAAAATGTGGAACTAAAAAAAAAACCTTCCCCTGTGGGAATTCTTCCTCTGAAGCTACCATAAACTGAATTTTCAAAAGGCTTATAAATTTTGGAAGCATTTTGTGGTGTTTAGAGATCAGAATGCTCCAAAGAGCCTTTAGGGTGTGACTTCAGATTAGGAAAAACAAAGAAACAAACAAAAAATTATGAGAAAGATGGGAAAATACAATTCGTATGAACTCAGGATATTATCCAGGTGCCTGGCTCTCAAACATTTTCATAATCATAGACATTTTGAAAATAGAAGTGTTTATATGCCTCCTTTATCCTCTCTAAAAACTTGTCAAAGCTTTGTAAAACATGGACAACAAGTTAGGATCACAAATGCTTTGCTGAAGCTCATAAAATCTACCTTACCAGCTAAGGTGAAACTGAAACTTTCAATCCCAGTTACTACTCCTGACAATGTTATGCACACATGTGTGCATATGAGATGAGAATATAGTTTAAAATGAAAGCTGCATTTTCTCATTAGCCAAATTTACTTTCTACACGCTCTTTAATAAACTTTATACTGACTTAATGTGGAAACATCAACAATCATAAAGTATCCTCCATCTGGAACAACAGGCTTTAGTCCAGCCTCTTTCAGTAGCTGAGCCATCCGATCACGCTTGCTTTCCAGCTCTCGAGACAGAGAGTAAAAATAGCAATCTGGGTCATCCATGCGCTTATAGTCTATCCAAAATGCTTGTGCCAAAGCCTCCTGGAAACAGAAGGTCCAAAGTACTCATGAACACTCAGTAAACTCACAGACAGACACTCACACTTCCTGCTGAAATCACATGGATTTTTGTTCAATCCTGGCCCTTATTAAGCAATCACCATACAAATTTACACAAGCTACATCTGTAATCTGTTTGTTACTTTGTGCTGTGGCAACACCCAAAATACCCAATCTTTTGCTAGGCACTAATCATACACAGAAGTCAGAGTCCTTGACATGACTGTTTACAGTCTGAATTGAAGTTAAATTTAATTGTTTGATAATAATGTACTACTAGACACTAGTAGACAGAATTTTCATTTATATTTGCTAGGAAACCATTAAGATTGTCATGTTTTATGCAAGAAGTAGTTTGTAGGAGAAAGATGAAAAAAATCTACAAGACTGATTTTTGTTTTTTTTTTTTTAATGCCTGGTGAGCTGATCAAATTTGTTTGTCTTCTTACACCCTAGAATATGTATTTTGACAATTAAAAATTCATTGTTGTGATTATTGTTTTATTACATGATGCCAACAGCTTTCTTACACCAGAAAACAATCTCCTTTTCCCCATCTGTACCTACCTGTAATGGAGTTGGACAAGTATATAGTGTATTTTGGTGAACAACTTGTAAATGCTTAATCAGGTACTCAGGACCAATGGACCAACCAAGCTAAGGGAGGAAAGCGTGCATATATTATATTTATGGGCAGTGGTGTTACTAAAAGATAAAAAGTACTAAAAATTAGCCAATGTCTTGAGTTTTTCTATTTTAAGAATTTGTTTTGTTAAATTATTAACAAAAAGCTGGTTTATACAAAGCTCAATGCACAATGCCATTAAAAAAGGTAGATTTGAGAAAACAGTTATAGTTTCCCTTATCCTCGT
This sequence comes from Thryothorus ludovicianus, assembly GCA_013397245.1. Lineage (NCBI taxonomy): Eukaryota > Metazoa > Chordata > Aves > Passeriformes > Certhiidae > Thryothorus > Thryothorus ludovicianus. The sequence continues at coordinate 9,361 of VZTB01007820.1, forward strand.
CTCTCATAAGATACTGAGCAAACTTTTACCTCTTCATATAACAAGGGTTAGAAATCAAACTGAACATTTATAAGGAATGTTATTTGTAATTGGTTTAGAACCTTTCCATCTCTTAAGCTTCTGTGTCAAAGCCAGTTTGAATCTGAAACAGAAGTTCACTACTGAATCATACAAGCTGTGGTTTGGTTTGAGCACAGGTGATTAAGAAGAATTCAGTTGCCAAAATTTTTTTTTTCACTTTCTGATACATATTTAAAAGTCAAGATGGGAAAATTGGTAAGTTAAAATATCATAATACCTATGTTTTCTCCAAGAATCTTTACTGATTTTGAACAAATCATACTGTGTTTTTTTTTTTTAGTAATTTATGCTCACAAGAGTTTATCAATTAAGAGACAAGAAGATAATTTAGACATGGGTGTTAAAGATGGATAATTGTTCTAACGGAATGATATTGTAATATTTTGGAGACATGAAGATTTGCCAGAAACTTTCAGAACATGAGTCATTAAAACAGAGGCATCTTTAGAGTAATAAATGCATTCTGTTATTTATATAACTTAACTCATTTATACTGATTCTTCTTACCTTCCAGCCAGTCACACTGTACGTTTTCCCAGCACTTCCTATAGTTACTGTTCTTTCCCACATACCTGGCAACGTAGCTGTAGATAAAATACAATTAATTTGGTATAGGTGCACTCACATATTCCATGTAGTTTGAAGAACTGTACTACGCCTAGCTCAGAGCTATATGTTCACTGCAGCATCTTAAGCAAACAACAAGAATATTCTAAAATTATAGCAGTTGTAAAAAATGAGAAAGGATATATAGGCCAGTGGTTTTTAGCATGAAAAGAAGGTAAGGATTAATGAAAGGAGAAAGAAGAGACAGAAAATAAGAGGTACAGTTTGAAAACTACATGTTAGTTATTCCCAGCAAAAACGCACAATTATCCATAAGCAAAATACGATCTAAGGCTACCTATTTACCTGAGGACAGATTACTTCTGATGCCTGGTAATAGTACTATACACAACATTAAGTCAGGCACTGCAACCTACTTTACTAGAACTGTCCAGTTCAGTGTCACTGGCTGTCTCAGACATCAGAAAAAGAAAATAATTACTAAGACTTCTAACCCAGAATCAAACAAGAGAACACCAGAAAGCTAGCAGTGTGAATAAATGAATTATCCTGTATTGTACAATTTGAACAGGCCTGAGACTGACTGACAATAGCAGTCAGCTAAAAATCTGCAAGGATTAAGGGAACTCACAGAGGCCTGTCTCTGTCTTTACAGTTGTATCTGATAGGAGAACAAAATCCTTTTGTTTCCTTTTCAAGGAGATGACAGAGCAAAGGTCTCTTCCTGTAGTTCGCAATTTTTTTTCCTCTATACAGCTCTACTTGGACTCTAACTTAATTTCAAGAGGAACAGAGAAAACCAGACACAAGTAAGTCTGAGACACAAAGTCAGACAAAGTTGCAATTACAGTAGTTACCATCTGTCTCTACCTCATTTGTATACTAGAACCACTGTCTGAATCTGTCAGTTGTTAAATCCCCTCTCTAGAGAGACCAATGAACAAATATTTTCCAAATTAAACCTCTGAATTTCACAAGGAAATTTTTGCGGCAGTTATTGGCATTAGACATGGTATGAGTCTTTCAGTGATTCGAAAACATGTATTGCAATTTTTGGAGCAAACTTACCAAGAAGAGAAACCAAACCAGAAACTGATTTTCTTATTAGCATACCCATACTCAACTACTCTGTGACCTTGAAAAAAAGAAGTTTGAACAGATGTATCTTCTATCAAGCTAGGCCAAGAGTATAGTTCACTTTCTAGAGGCACCAAACTAGCTCTCAGACTGCAAGAGGAATTGGCTTTCAAAGCTAATGGCTTCTAGCAAACCTGTTTTGCCACATATTCACAGGAATTCAACCTTGGAGATAGAATGTGATAGAATAGCATTTCAAACAACAGCAGCAGTACAAGGGCACAGAGAAAGAAGCACCTCAATTGCTTTTACAAACAAGTTTTAAATCTAAAGGGAAATTTCCTCATGGCACTTGGCCACCATACATGACATCACATCACACCATAACCAAGTCTGACTACAATTCAAAAACTAATGAAGTGTAAATTAACATATAATAAGTCTGTTACCTGGGATGGTACCCAGCTTGTTGAGTGGCTGGTTCAGAATCCTGAGTTAGGAGGTGCAATCTCTAAATCTGCCAGTGCAACCCTAATCATTATGCAGAGGAAGTCCACATTTTTACAGAAGTCAGATGATGAGAATCATGATGAAGTGTTCCACACTACAGAAAACGGCTTCAGTGACAGTACAAAGACTGTACTAATTTCATGATCTGTGGCTAGCAACCCCTGCTAAATTGTATCAAGGAATAACTGAGATCCTGTAAATTGATGCAATATCCATTTTATACCTCCCACAAAAAAAAAAATAAAAATCACTGCAT
>VZTB01007820.1:11971-23633 GCA_013397245.1 Thryothorus ludovicianus
ACTAAAGTTATAGCTGATATCATGGGACCTGTTAGAGAATCTGTACCTAAACCTATTTGACTAACTTTCTGGGCTTTAATTTGCATTTTCTTTTTACAGTATTTTTACATTTTATGCTAAATTACAGAACACTTTTTGTTCAACAGGAAATGTTTTGGTTAGAAGCATTAAGATGCTGATGACAATGGAGTTACTGCATCTTAAGAATTCACCACCTGTCCACAAGATGAAGCATAGTGGACAATGTGTTTGGACCTGCTGCTGTTGAAAAAGAAATGGGATTACCTTACACCACACACAGGGATTTTGATTCTGAAGATAGCCTTGCATGAAATGCTAAGGCTGTTGAACACCTGCTAAGCCCATGTAGAAATCTTTAATCTAACTGACTTCACTTTGCAACTGGGACACTTGATCAGTTACTGTTAGGTAACCTGTAAGAATACTCAGATTACTATCACATTAATGTACCCGAAATGTTCCCCTTCTTCCATGTCTGAAGGTCTTCAAGACAGTATCACCATCAAGGCAACCACAAAAGCTGTGGAATTAGGTCACCTTCAAAACAGACTCACAGCCTAGGCATGGCCAATACAATCAATGTACTACAGCTGGATGATCAGCAACTGTGCAGATGAGCTAACAAGTATTGCAAGGTCATTTAGATCTAATTTTCTTTCTATTACTCACAAGATTAATTTTTCACAATGATGTAGCCCCCACCAATGGGTTTTATCGTCATTCTACAAATATAGAATTGAAGCCTAGAAGCAAAGTCATTCAGTGTTCAGCCAGTGGCAGAGCCAGGAAAGAAGGTAAGTCTTTTTATGTCTAATTTATACTTGTGTCTTGATTTTGTTGTTTAATCTTAATCTTGAAATGAAATGTGCCTTCAATACAACCTTAAGTACATCATAACAGGTAGTTCATGCAAGATGCTACCATCAGAAACAAAATATCTGTACATATGAGAAGGTAGTTTTGGACTTTTTAAATACATCAGCAGAGCCAGCCCAAGGCCACTAGACTAGAAACTTTCACAGAAATATACAGCATTACAGAGATGGCAAAGGAGTTCAGTAACTTGCACTAGGTCAATTTGTTCCGAGAAAGGCAGTGGGAGTGATTCCGCTAACTTCAGTGAAACTTGGATCAAGTAAAACAAGATCAGGAACCTGGCATCATTATTTGTTTTTCTGGTTTACTCTTGCAATGGTGCTTTACTCCTGTAGCAACACTACCTGAAGATTTAACAGGCTTTCACACTGCACTTGCAGGACTCACTTCACTGAATTCAATGTCCATTAACCCTGTCTCTGTCCTTCAGAAGGATAGTGCTCATGCTCACATCTCCACAATGACCTTTATACTATTTTTTAGTTTTTATAATTAGTGGAGCAAAAAAGTAATTGTGTTCCTCATTGTCGATTTCCCTCACTGATTACCACTACAAAGCTTTGAGAAGGAAGTTCCAACTCCTGTTCCTTCTATTAGTTCTTAAGCAAAGCACTATCAAATACACATACAGTAACAGCAGCTATACTTGTCATGGCCAACAAAGTAACTGAATAAGGAGGGCAAATTCTTATGATCATAACTGACTTACAGGCATCAGTCCCACTGATTTCTGTGCATATCCGCGCCAAAGTCACTTAAGAGCTTTGGAAATTCTATTTGGAAATTATTCTTTTAAATACTTTTCAGAAAAGAAAAGGGCTCTCCTCCTTAGAGCCTAAACACTGAAAAATTTCAAAGCTTGAAATTTGAACTTCTTCCAGCAAGCATTACCCCTGGGAGGCAAGTTCACAGCAACATTCCATAACCACTTGTAAGATGCCACAAAAAATCAGTACCTATTTTAATGTGTTTATTCCCTTTATACACCAGCCATTCATACACCTCATCGCTGATGCACAGAGTGTCATGTTTAATACAGAGATCAGCTATTACTTGGAGCTCTTCTCGGGTAAAAACCTGGGATACAAAAAAAGTAAAGTAAAATGCATTAATCACAGTATTTAAGGCATTCTTTGAAATTAAAGTGGTGTTAAAGCAGGACTCTTACCTTGCCTATTGGGTTGTGCGGGGTATTCAGAATAATTGCTTTTGTTTTGGAATTAAATTTATTTGCAAGTTCAGCAGGATCTAAGACCCAATCAGCACTAGATGCAGAGTTTCCATCATTTTTCTAAAAAACCACAAAAAACAAAACCACAATAAATTTATACATGACTTTAATACATGTTGCTGCCTAAAGAGAGCTGCTCAACTTATCACCCTCAAACACTTTCATAGCTATATGTGACAACCTATGCAATCTGTCTTGCTCACATTAGAGAAGGTAGTTCTAGGAACAAGTAAACTATTATGACAGTGGCTGTCCTCTCCTGGCCACTGCCTGTCTTAAAGCTCCTGCAGGATTTGGTTTCTCAGATCTTGTTGCACACATGCTGATTATTACAGTGTGTAATGCAGAAAGTACAGCCACATGGCAGGAGAGTTTACAGCAGAGCAAGTGTGTGCTTGCTTGACTGAAAAGACTGATTGCTACTGGGGACTCAAGGTCTTTTCCTCCTTCTTAAACTAATGAAAATGGCCAAAGTGTTAAAAATCTGCACTACTGAGTCTCTTGAGTTTATATATTACATAATAAAAGTATCCCTGAGGTATGACAAATGGTTAAGAAGTTTGAGCCTGTTGGTACAGAGAACACAGAGCACGGCCACACTACCCTTCTGACACCTGCAATGACTGGGGGAAGGCCAGACCAAAAACAAGGATGTGAAACAGAAAATACTTGGAGGTGCCCTGTCATTTGAAACATCCCTAGAAGGTGGGCATCCAGAGGAACAGTGTCACCTACTCCCACTGCAGTCCTGGAGATTTTGTCACTCTGTTGCTCTGATTTCATGGTGTTCCTGCAACAGTCCTGCCCAAAGAGCCCCTCAGCCCTTCCCACACAAGGCTGCCAGTTGTACAAGACAAAGCTGGCTTACAGAACAATCTTTGCAAGCTGTGGGCATAATGACAGCAGTACCAATTTCACAATTAACCCATAGCCTTTTTAACAACAAAGGAAATAGTAATTCTTGTGTGTATAGCAAATACATCTACTACATGAACAAGCATATTTTGGAAAAGAAACTATTCTGTCATTGTAGGAATTGCTGCAGGGATCAGGAACTAAATCTTTTGAAAACCAGCTGACAGAGAAATTGCACAGATACATGGATACCCCTTCCATAATTTGCACTAAAAACTGAAGAAAGCAGTTTTAATCAGCTTTCAGAATGCACAAATTAAAACAAATAAGAAACATTGTTGCACCTTCTCCAACACTAATTAAATATTCTATCTCTTTTGGATTATCATTGTCTCAGACTTGCACTATAGCAATCTATCTCATTTTTATGTAATTTGATATTATGAAAAAGGATACAGAAAAGCATCATATAGGTGTTCATCAAACTGTACTGAATATGGATGAGAAGCTTTATATAATCAGTAATTTTTAAAAAGTTACACATCTTAGTGGGATAAAAACAGGCTTTGCACCCGCCATCTTTACCATTGGCTCATAACACTCATAAAATGGCTCTATTATTATTACCTGAAATGACAATCACCAGTATCAGAAGCAAAGAGTTTATTGTGCATGATACTATCATATTTCTCCATTTACCTTGGTGCCATAACTTGATAATGTTTCTGGCACTCCAGGTTCAATGTTATAACATTGCAGAATATTCCCTCTTTTAGAGTACAACACAATAACTCAGGCTAAGTATGACAAGCACTACTCATTTTTGACAACACACACAGGCTATTTTTCTATAGTTACACATTACAACTATTGAGTTATAATAAGAAGAATGTTTGAGTCCTATATACAGATTTGAAGGTGCAAGGCAAAGATGCAAAGATGGGAAATAGCAATGGCTAATTACTGAACAACAGCAGAGCTGCTCTAATCATACCCATGAAATTCCAAGATTTCCAATTATCTAGAAATCTCAGAAAAACAGTTAAGTCCTTAAATTTTTTGAGACAAAAATTCTCAGGCGAAGAAAGAGGACAAATTCAAGAAAAACTGCACAGAGGCTAGACAATAGGAAAACAAACCAAACAAAAAAACCCACCAAAAGCAAAGGCTAATAGAACTATTCCAAACAAAAGAGAAGTGATTATCAAAGCAACAGAAAAGTAAGATGAGATTACAATATACAAGTAAAAGAAATAAAACACTGAAAGCAAAATACATGACAACACAAGAGGTTTTGTCCACTATGGATAGAAATATTCCTGTAAAATGACTTTTAATATCATTGTCAAAAAGGAAAACATCAGTAATAGTGAAGAGCTGAGTCATCACAGCCAGTACAGTAAACTAACAAGGTTTTCTGCTACCTATATTGTCACCATGCAATGGCCCAAAACACAACCTGATACACAGTGGTTACCAAAACACCAACAATTTTGTGCCACCTTTAGTTGTCTGTTGCAGACAACAGCCCACATGTTTTCTCAAACAAGAAATCAGTGTGTATTGTGTCACCTAACAGTAACATTGCTAAAGAATCAGCCACAGATACCCTAAGTGTGGAAAAAAGATGTTTGTAAGTTGATGACTGATAGGAAGACATCCAAAGGACAGTCTGCTAATCACAGCTTCTGAAATCATAAGTTAGATGTACAACTGTAAAAAATCAAACCAATGGGGACAGAACGAAGCCCCAACATTCACTTATATTTAGAAGTAGAAAAATAAGAAAAAGAGAAAGATTCTCATGTCTGTGAGTATAGGTGAATATTTCCAGTAAAAACTTACTTCATCTCCCTCTTCAATTAGTGCCTGTATTGTGCTAAAGAGAGATCCATAAGCTCCCACAGTCACCAGGATATCTGTGAGAGGATCAATCTTTCTTCCACAAACTTTCTCATAGACTTGAGACAAGGCTTTCACCAGTGATGAATGTCCCTGTTCAATACAAAAAAGAAGTAACTGATTGGAGTGTTCCTGACAATGTATAAAGCCTGTGTTTGGGCTTTTTTTCCACATGTATCAAACTATTACATTTTGAAATAGAAAAATACAACACTAGGCCTCAGTGTTAACAGGTAGCAGAGTTTCAGCTTTTTGCACACTAGAAAAGAAAAGCGTTTTCAATTTATTTGTATCTACTAGGAAATTCTTTTTCTATCTGGTGCTTTTTAATTTCTTTCATATTGTCACATCTCAGAGTAGGTCCAGATAGCCTATAGCATAGCTAGGACAAGAGACAGAAGGAGACAAGGGAATACTCTGACATCAAGTCCCCCTCTCCTCCTTTTGAGTCTCTTTCAGCTCCTTCTGATTCCTTCCTTATCTTTCAACTAAAAGTATTTGGTGCAAGGAAAATCTTTTTAGTGTATTTATATATTGCTGATAAATAGCACTTGTGATCAAAATATTTATTCATACAGTCACAGCCCAAATCTCAGAGTACCACTCACCATTTGTGTCCCCTCCAGGGACATAGCAGTTAGCATACTCTTCTCAAAATGTGCAATAAAAAGAAAACAAACATGCAACAAATATAATACACAACGTGGAAATAAGAAGGTACAGTTCTGTTTATTAAGGAAAACTGAAGGATTTCTACTTTAAAAATATTTTTTCCTTTAGGATACCTGGCAGAAATAGAAAAAAGCTCCTTGAGAAAATGCAACTATGTAACAAAAATCCTCTCAAATATTGAACATTATATCTCGACACACACAAGGCATTAAATCATGAACCCTTCTGTAAACAAAAACATTACCATAAAATAAGGCTTACAAATCATTGCTGATTCAAATGACAGCCATTTCTTGCCACGAGCCAGTCAGCAAGACAGGAATGCTGCCACATCAGGCCATTCTGTGGCCCTACAGTCATTGAGAGCACCAAGTTTAGGTAGGACAATGGCTCAGCTATCAGATCGATGGGCATCATTCATTCTCATCCCTCCCACATGTGCTACCACGAATACTTGTGCTCAAAAACCTTAGAAATGCAGAAATTTGTAGATGAAGTACAAAGGTTGACAATGGGAATATTAGTAGAAATTCCTCTTTAATTACTATCTACAGTGTATCTGTCAATATCCATAATTATCACGAGAATTACCAACCCATTTGGATATAAAGAACAAAGTGAGAGAAATAAATACTGAATAATTGCATGCATTAGGAAAATCAAATTTATGTTTGATTAGCAAATAGTTTTACAGAGTCAGTCTGTGAATATTTGTCAGAAGACAGACTCGGCATGGTTTCAGCTTGAGATAAGAGTTAATGTTCTTCTTAGTAGCTGGTTGTCCTGAGTTGATAATAAATTGTATCCCCATTTGTCTGTTTAGCTCAGAAATAAGTGTTGTACCTTTAAAAACTGGATATGAGAGTGAAAGAGATGCAGTAGAATGTCTGAAGTAGTTGTTTTCTAAACATAAAGATAAGAGTTTTCAGCTTTCCTTCACACACATGGCCTGTGTTGTCTGCAGTGTGGACGGCGAGAGAGAGAGCTCTCCTTTAGTTTTCATTATCTTTTTTTTAGCTAGCTGAGGCAGAGAAGTTCTCCAGACTGTGTTTTTTTTTCCCTTTCCTCTTTTTCCTTAGAACTGTTTGAACCTGCTCTAGACTAAACACCCAAAAGGGCACCAGGAGCTCAGCCCTGTGTCCCACGTGGGCCTGGCCTGGGCCCGGCCTTTCCCAGCACCAGAGGGAACGACAGCAACTGAGCCGAGCTACAGCTCACGAGAGAGACTTTCTGGCATCTCTGCGGAGCAGCAAGAGGTTTTGTTGTTCAGTATTGTTCCTTTGTTAGTTGTGCTGGGGAGTGCTTTTGACTGTTAAATAAACAATTTTTTTCCACTTTCCTCCAAGGAAACTTTTCCTATCCCAAACCAGCTAAAAAGAGGGACAATTTAAATTCGTTTTCTAAAGAAACTCCATTCAAAGTTTTTTTTTCCAAATTTGCTCTAAACCAAGACACTGGTAAATTCTGTTACAGTACAGCAGCCAGACAAGACTGCAGCCCATGCTCTCTGTGACCTTGTCACTGTGCCAAGGCTCCTCCAAAACCTTGTCTGCTTGGTGAGCAAAGACTTTTCAGATACCTTATTGTGGGTGATGAACATACTAATGCTTAGCTCAGAAGTTCACTTAATTCAGGATATCATTTATGTGTATCTTACATAAAATAATTGCTTTATTATTTCAAGTCTACATAGAGAGAACTTTTTGTCATGTGCATGTATATTTATATGTATGTATATATGTATGTATCTCTTACTTGCAGAGACTCTTTGTACATAGCTAAAAGTCCCTGTTGATTTTGTGGCTTGACCTTAGACCTGCTGTGTCACCCTGGAGCTGCCCAGTGATGGCTGGGTTATGTCTGACTGTGGTTAGCATTGATGAGCCTGACCTGTGGATTTACTTCCTGGCTTGATATCAGGTGAGCTGAACTGCCTCAGCCAGTATCTCTGGGCATGCAGTGCTCCCCAGGGCACAGGTGCCCAGATCTCCACTCTGCTCACTCTGGGAACTGCTGGCCACTGCTGCTCCCCATCATTTCTAATGCCTGCAGACTCTCAGAGAATAGGCAAAAAGTTATGTTGGAATATGCACACAGTGATGCCACAACTGCCAACACAATTTCTGCCCTACTGATCTATACACTGCTTTTCTGCCCCTGTTGCAAAACATGGTCAGCTAGAAAAATACTTGATAGACTCCTGAGGGTCTTGTAGCAGTCCTGGCACATGGTTCTCATTCAGGCAATACAGTTTATAACAAAACAGAAGACAGACAAACCAAACAAGGAAGTGGTCATGCTAAAACAGTAATAGTCCCTTGAATACCCTGCCTTGGACAATGATAAATGCCACATGCTCACACCCAGGTCAAGACACAGATTCTACAAGCCAGCTTACAGAATGGGTAATAAATATCTTCCAGGGAAAAAAACTTCCAGTTTTCATCCCTACCTAGTCTCCACTAAGTTCTGTGGATGAATCTCTTCTTGATCCAAGAGGTGCTGTCTCAAGTGGTATCAAGTATGTCTTTCTCATTCCCCCATTGTACTGTCTGATTCATGTTCCCACTGACCAAAGCCAGAGGTAAATGTTTAACCTACACTCTAACTCCTCAGAGACAGTCTATCCCAGACCTGCTCTACCATTTTGCTCTCGCTGAAGGATTCTGCCTCAAAGAAGACTACACAAAGGAAGTTCATTAGTAACAGATAAGGCTACTAGATCAACTTAATTTGGAGCATCAGACTATAATCTATAGATAAAATTAATTTAAAGTAACATTTTTTTTCCCTGTGGCACATTTTCTACTGAACTTGGGTCCTGGAGTTCCACAATACTTACAAAGCTTCGGGTGTACTGGTTCAGTCTGTCAACTGCTGCCACCTTTGCCAGCTCCTCTTTAACATAGCTGGGAGGGGATATATCAGGAAGACCTTGACCGAGATTCACAATTGAGGGATCTGCTGCCACTTTTGTAAATTCAACCCTGAAGGGAAAAACATCTTAAAGTTAACATACGAGATAAAATTATCTTTTTATTCATTAGCATGAGAAGGCAAAAAAAAAGCATTTCAGTTTGCCAAATTTACAGCAGTGGGAACAGGTTTAAGTAGAATGCTCACATGGAGAGCTGAGGGCTGACAGGAGTCAGAGAGCACCCAAGAAAAGCTTGATGTTCTTCATCCACAGAATAACTTTTCTACCAGAAGTGTGCTCAGATGTGCAGATACACAAACACACAGTTACTCTGGATATAGGCAGAAATTGAGTACCAGGCACATTAAATGTCTTAAAGGTTAAATTCAGTCAATTGAAGGTGTCATTTAAACTATCCAGTCACCTCAGAGTGCTATAATTTTTTTAAGTAATTTTAGGCAACAGACTGTTTCAGGCTGACTATTAACTTTTCCTAGTAGCCCGCAGGATCCTTGAACAATTCTTCCTTCCTCCCTTCCCAGGTCAGCTTTACATTTGACTCTCTCCTCCCTACCAAAATGTTAACAAGATTTAAAAAACAACAAAAAAACAACCCCCTCCCCATCATAACCCTCCCCACATATCATTACAGTTCTGTCAAAAATTAATACAAATTGCTAAAAAATTAGCTTGAGGCTAAATAATCAAAACACCTTGTGTATATGTACACACAACTAATGCAACACATACATAAAACTAAGGTAAGCCCAAAATAGTCTTTTCAATGACTAAGAAAATTCCATATTTATCAGTGATGGCAATATTGCTTTAAGACCAATTTAATACCTAGAAAAAGATGTATTAAAAATAATGACTAAATTATAAATCAAGTATTATGGCTTTAATAAAAATCTGACTTGTTTGCTAAACACAAATCAGGTGTAATTGAAACACATTACTCTACAGAATTAACAATTAAATTTGAAAATCAGCTATACTATCATGTCCGTGAGTAAGACAAGTGTCTTACATGGTTTAATAGACGAAGAGAAGCCCAAGCCTAATATTTAAAGCTCAAAAATAACAATCATACCTTTAATTTAATTTTATTCACTGCTTCCTTCTAAACAGGTGCCAAATATATTGCAGCAGAGATAGCAACTGCTATGTACCTTATTATTGGCAATACTTATCTTTTTGGAAAGAAAATACATCAGTCAAGGACATTTTCTGAAATTTGCAGATATTTTCCTCTTACCACACATTGCTATCAAGGCCTTCAATTCGTCTTGTATTTTTGTGTCTGAAGGGCATTGTCTACAAGATCAAAATATACAGAAGGATTTTGTTAAAAAAGATAAAGTGTGATACTGTTGGATTCAACATGAAAACCCTCATTCACGCTTTCTCAAATATACCATTGCCAGCTGAATTCAGTAGTTACATGAAATTATAGACATGTTCTTTCATTAAAGCTTCCATAATAGCTTGAATTCAGACTAACAAGAAAATACAAAAAAACATCCTAAATTCCCATTTGTCATCATCTAAATCTACTAAACTTTCAGCAAGGATGAAGGAGGGGCATAACTTAGCCCAATAGCTTTAAAAGATGACCTTAAAAGGAAAAAAATTAGTGTACATACTTTCTTTTTCTTTTCTATTATATGCTCACAGCTTAAAGACTATGCCATTTCTAGTCCAATTCCTCCTCAATCCAGTTTGGAAAGTATGCACTTGCAATGTAATTTTATTTGTTAAATTGACGGGTAAGAAGAAAATAGCAAAGACATTTCCTATTTTCATGCAGATTTTTTAATCTTTAAAGTATCTGCCTTTGAGCACAGCAAAACCACATCAGAATGTTTTTTTCTGTATATTCAGACCCTAAATTAAGGTACTGGAAAACTTCGGTAAAATACGTTTGTAATGACTACTCTATATGGAGGCGGAGAAAAACCGACTGATAGTTGTGATATTTTTAAGCTAAAAATGGAAAGGAAGTTAGGAAAAGGAGCCCCAAATTTATTTCAATGTGCAAACAAAAAAGGTGCAAGTTCATATCTATCTTTGCAAACTAACTTGATACTGGAAAAAAAAATACATAGAAATTACATAGTCCCTCAGGACTTCAGACACTCCTGTTTTTTTTCAGTCAAGCGATAGATTTTTAGTTATTTTTACCACTGCCAGCTATTGTTATTACCAGAAAGATCCAAAAACCATATTCTAGCCAGCATACTCTAAGATGAAAATGTCTGCATTACCATTACACTCAAGTTTCAATTTTGAATCCATAGAAATGACTCCTAGTAGACACAGTATACAGCAGGTCCATGCTTGCACTCAACCTGCTTACAGTAATGAAGCCATCTCACATGCTGTGATATGAAGAATTACACAGAATCTTCTCTGCTCCTATGTCTTCTCAACAGACCTGATTCTGACCCCATCCCTGAGAAATGAACACACCAGAAGAATCAAACACAGAACACCTTTTAGCTGTCCTGTAGGAAGAAAACCTTTAAGATAACTAGATAGGTGAAGTCAGATTTCTTAATACAGAACAAGAGGGAGTTAAGGGAGAGTCCTGACTAGGTAATCTCTATTGCATTTATTTAAAAACACACACATTGTTTAGAAGATTTACAATTTTACCGTGTTTTGGTAAATATGATTAATGTTTGCCTGTACTTTAAGAATCCAGACAACACAGGTAATACTTCCACAACACACACATCTTTCTTTACATGCTGGACTACTCCTTGTAAAGGAAGGAATAAGACTTACCTCTAATCTTGCTAATTAACAATAAGAATTCTGTATGTTGCCGTGAGTAAATTTGTTCCATGCACTTCCTCTCCTTATATTGTTTCAGTTTGCTAAAACCTAAAGGCTTATCAACTGCAGGACTTTTATAATTAACCATAATGTAAATCCTAACTGCATTGAGTAATCTTCCCTAACTAAAAATGTTTTGACAATAAAATAAGCCTTCACCTTACTGATCCACACTACATAAGTTTAAATATTTAACAATTCAAGTATTTCTATTTCTTTCTTATGTCTTGGAACTAGTTTTAAAACAGAATAGCAGGACTTGGCATTAGTTTTCAGGTTTCCATAGATTCAGACTACAGGTGGAGTTCAGGTCAACCTTACTACTTTGGGGAAGCCAACTAATTAAC
>VZTB01007821.1:0-37399 GCA_013397245.1 Thryothorus ludovicianus
TGTATTCTCTGGCTTAATTGTGATGCTTTATTTTAGCACTCAGATCCAACATATGAAAAAATTATTTGGGTGGATGATTGGCTGCTCTTAATCAACAGCTCAAGAGCAGCCCTGAGGAGAAGGGCTCAGGGGTGCTGGGGCAGGAGAAGCTCAACACGGCCCGGCCGTGACACTCAGAGCCCTGAGGGACAAACGTGACCTGGGCTGCAGCCAGAGCCCCGTGGGCAGCAGGGCAGGGAGGGGGCTCTGCCCCTCTGCTCTGCTCAGACCCCACCTGCAGGGCTGGGACCAGCTCAGGAATCCCCAGCATGAGGACCTGGAGCTGTTGGAGCAAGTCCAGAGGAGGCCACGAAGGTGATGCAAGAGCTGGAGCGCTTCCCCTGCAAAGACAGAGAGTAGGAGCTGTGCAGCCTGGAGTAAAGACTCTTTTGAGACCTTACAGGACTTTCTAGAACCTGATGGGTCAATGTTAATGAGATCAATAGAGTGAGTCAAGACATGTCCAACCCCACCTGCAGCTTACTGCACAGAAATCTAAGCTAGTTTGCTAATTCACATGTGGGACACCTGGTTTAACCAAGGTCAGACATGAAAAACACCTACCAGCAGTCTATCCCTAAAGAGGACCCATATGCTCCTAGAGCTCTTTTGGAGAGTCAAATCCCATCACTATTGCATCAGGCAGCTCAAATATCATTCAAATCTTTCCTCTAACTCTCCCATTTTTAGGTGAAAAACTCCATAAGATAAAAAAATTGGTTTTGGAAGTACGTCCATGATTGCATGGCACACCAGAGTCTACTGCAGACTCTGTGCTTTGAATGCCATCCCACATTTTCTAGCAGGAGTTATGAATGTCAAGTGGTGCAGGTGGAGCTAATAAAAGGTTGCAATACTGTCAGAAGTGCCATTATTTTTGTTGATTCGTCTGTTGTAGAGCTACTCTAAGCCCGGTTTGTGAAAGGATGAGGGGAAATCAATCAGCTTCCTGCTGCTCTGGAGCCAACAGTTTTGATGCCCTATTTTCTCTGCCTGTGTTAGTGTAAGATCCTCTGAGATATACACGGGCTGTTTGGAATCATGAATCAGGGTAGGAATGCAGAGGTTTTTGTCACCATTTATTTGTTTAAATACAATGCTGTCAAGTCGAAATTTAAGCTTCAACTCAACTCATTTCCCAAAGAATTCATGTGAGACACCACCACACATTCTGTGTTAGGTGTTGTATATTCTCTGCCAGCCACAGACTCCAGCATCACAACTCCCATCTCTCCATGTCTAAGCTACACTCCCTGCAAAGTAGCCATGAGAGGCTGATAAAGAAGAAAACCTGAGCTGTCATCTCAATTCACAGTAAAATGCAAGTTTCTCCCATTTCTTGAAAAAAAATCAATCTAATAAAATCACCTCTGACGTCAAAGCTGGAGCTGGGTGTCCTTGGCTGGGGCAGGTGGGGCTGCCAAGCTCCTGTCTGCTCCCACCTCCAGAGCACCAAGCTCACACCCCCACTGCTTGGGGAAGCCCTCTAGGGACCAGGGGGTCTACCCAAGGGCAGCCCCTTCCATTTTCATATCTTGGCCTGAGAAATTGTAGTTTATCAAATTTTTAGTATTTACAGACTCAGTTCTCACCTGGCAGAAATCTTTGTAAAGCCACAACATCACATGGATTTACAAGCCTGGGGAATCAGGGGCTGCCAGCTGCAGCTATCACATGGCAAAAGAGGTTTTAAAAGTATTCATTTCTTATTGTTTGCATTCTCACCTGATTAGAAAAAGAAACCACATTACTTCAAGAGTAATACTACTGCCAAATCCAAGAACAGAGCCCAGTTTAGGACTGAATTAGAAGTCTCTGAGAAGTGAGTTCATTATAAAAGTGCAGCATGAGTGGTTTCATCACTCCTCTTTGCAAAGCAGCAAACAGCTGAAGGTATCAGCTATTCCAGCTGCTTGGTGCTGATTCAAGCTGCTCCTCCCAACCTACTCAGGAAGGCATCAAAAACCCCCAGTCATTAACTCAACAATTGCTCTTTATAGTGTTATCATTTCTATTGCCTAAATGTTCAACATAACCACCCAACATGTTTTGAAAGAATCACTGAAATTGAGAACACTTGCTCACCTGGTCTTAGATACTATCTTGGCTTTCACTAAAAATAAGTGTTCTCATTCCTTTAATATCTTGTTCAAAATAATACCCATGAAGTTAAACTACCCCTGGGAAATCACAGACAATAATTAAATCAGAATCAATACCTCAGATGAATCAGCATCTGTCAGATAGTATCAGGACCAAAACAAAACAAAACAAAACAACCAAAAAAATGAAAAGAAAAAAAAAAAAAGAAAAAAGAGGACAAAGCAAGTCGAAATAAAACATTAAACTAGATAGTAAAATTCTAAGGAGAGACCATCTGGAATATCAATATCTGTCCTTGCATCAAAGTACCTGATAACTCAAGTAATTTAATGAATTATTATAGTCAAAACCTTTCAGAAAAGTAAAAAATTAACACCCAAATAACAGCACTGAGCTACGGCTTCCAGTGACTGTGATCAAAACAGAAAATGGACAGAAGAGGAAGAGGGAGAAAAAAAGTAAAAGAGTCAGTCTATGATTTTAGGTAATACATCTGTGAAAATGCTAAACACAGAAATATTTTCTGCCATACTATGAAATTCCATCAGCACTCATTTATTTCCATTCAAAATGCTTGAACATTGGTGCATGTTTAAACACAAATATGTATCATCTAAGCAGTGAAAACATAACCCAGGCTTGAACAAATTACTTGTTTCAATATGATATCAATTACATTTTCCTATTTGGTGTGAAGGTTTCTTGATACTGCCTGTTACTTACCCATATAAAATTTTGGAAAGCGACTTGACAACTATAAAAATGTTTATGTTGAAGAGCTACATACTGTAATGTAATAGAAACAGATTTTCCTTGATGCAAGTTTTAACTGCACATTAAAAGCATTGGAACCACCCATCATATTTTGCTGTTATTGTTTGCACTTACTGTTTAAACAGAACATTAAATTCAAGATAGAAACTAATACTTTGGCTTTTTCATTAAGTTTCATAGGCAGTAAGAAAAAGGCTTTCCAACTAAGTGTGCAAGTTGCACAATGGTGCAAGGTTAAACAAGATTAACAGAGTTTCAAATCTGTGCCCGAAGTTCCATGCCCATGGTGCATCTTTGCCTAGTGGAAACAATTTTTTCGCAGAGGCAATTGCAGCTTCAAGAAATCAGGCACTTCCCAGAGCCAGAGGCGGGTGCAGGGCCCAGTGTTCAGCTGCCTCCCTGCCACTGCCCATGTCACTCCTTTCAATACAGGATTAAAAAATGCACACTGGACCCCACATACCTACATGAGCTCTATCAAATTGCCTTTCCAAAAGCATCAATGAATAAAATTTCAGAGTCCAATTTAGAATTGTAAGGGATGCGATGCCAAAGGGAGCATTAAAGACAAGGAGTGACATCTCTCCCCAGTTCAGTATTTATCATGTTTCATTCACATACACAACAAAGCTGGCAGCTTTGCAAAGGGATACTTCAGGGACAGGCAAGGTACCTCCCCCAGGGAAATCACTCCTTTTTTTAAGGCTCAGCTGCACTTTCTGCAAACTCTAAGAGCCGTGGCTGTTGCTGGGGAGTCCCATGAAATAGCCATGGGCCTCTCTGCACTGGCAGTTTATCTGATCATGCCCTCTGTAGCCAGTTTAAGCAGTCCAAGCAGCATCCCTAGAGACTGTTCTGTCCTCTCCACAGAGGGAGGTGCCATGCCAGGCCCATCTCACAGGAGCCCAAGAGGGCTCCTTGGTCCCAGTGATTTGTCCCCCTCACTGAGCTGGAGGGTGTACCAGCCAACAGGCTGCAGATCACAGCTCCACTACCCCAGTCACTTCTGGAGCTGCAAAGTCCTTAACTAAGTCTTCAACAGGATCACCCAAGGTTTTTTTATGCTGCTGATTGATTCTAGTGCTTTCTTGAAGAGCTCACAGTACTGGTCAATGGATTCCAGCTACGTATTTTCATCTTTATCAGTGTACCTGACAGAAGTGTTTTGTCTTTTAAATCTGAAATATCTCAAAATCTTGAGAGAAGTGATTTAGAGCCATCTATGCAGGAACAAAAGTAATGATAAAACCCACTTGAATAGAAACAGAAATGAATTGCTATAGTAATAGGTGATCTATAACTACAACACATCAATAAGATTAGATAAACAGACTTATCTTAATGAATTTGTCTATATAAGCAATTCCAGAGTCTTCCTTTTTCATATCTTTCTTGTAAGCCACACATATCAGTTTACACACATGAAGCAGCTATTGATCTCTCTGGGAAAATGTGCTTAGATAGGACTTTCAGAAATAAAAAAACAACCAAAAAAAAAAAAAAAAGAGGAATATAGCAGAGATACCAGAATAGGGAACTGCTGCATTGCATTTCCTTAGCACGCACCCACTGGTTATATTTTAGTATTGGTTGTCTATCTCAAGTGTAAATATTGTTACCTGAAAGAAGAAAGCTGGAATGGCTTTGAGGCACAGAAAGAATATTTCTGCTAAAATTTACATCATCTCATTTTTGTAAAATTTAACTAGCTCATTAGTAAAAAAATAAATAAACAAACAACTATTGAGAAAGGTACTGACTAGCCCTGCCAACAGCCTTTGTCCCGTGCACTAAATTCTGGGATTGCACCACCAATGCATTTGGATTATGAGGGCTTCGCTCACAGTTTGTGAAGGTGTGAGCAAAGGCTTCCTCTTCACAGCTCCACATGCAGACATGCTCTACCCCAAGTCTTCATTGCTAGTGAGAAGAGACAGGGAAACAAAACGCAGCTAAAATTTTTACCATACACCTTTTTGCTTCTCCATAGCATAAAGGAGCAGCAAGGATGATTTAACTTCCAAAACTTCTGGAACATGCTCGTGTTTTAAAATCCTTCACTGTCCACCACATCATTATCTTTGTTACTACTTAAATTATTATTTCTCACCACATACATTAAGCCCCAAACTATACTAGGCTGAAGAGCAGAAAAACTGTACCCAAACACCAGTCTGAAGTCAACACCTCAGACGTCTACACCTGCAGAAAGCCACCCTTCCAACAGCTGAGCCTCTAATCCTGACGGGAAGTTGGATCTGACCATTATGATTGCTATGCATTAAAAAGCCACATTAGGCAGTGTTCAGGGTTTGAAACATGTGAAACTGTAAGTCATGGAACACAACCCTAATAACAACTTCCTTTTGAGGCAGCATAAAAAACATACATGTATTTGTAAAAAAACATATTTTTAAAAATCAAATATTCAATTGTACAGATCTCCTTAGGTGTTTTCTACACTCTTTAAATCAAAATCAAGGGAAAAAAAACAACACTCAAAGGATAACTTTCTCTCTAAATCACCGTACGAAATGCAGATTCTACACATCTTACTGCTGGAAGCATGGAATATTAGCAAAACTCAAAGCCAGCTCTCTGTTCAGCTGTACCCATGGGAGTTTGGGGGGAGGGCTGCTTGCATACATCTATTGCATTGCATATCCAGAGATCTTTATACAATTGTTTTATTAATTATTCCTGGCCATTAAGAGAAAGGATCTTTAAATTGAATTTCTTTCTAAAATCATTATTGCTTATTAATGTACAATTATCTTACCACTGCCCATTGTTTTCTCAAGTCAAGTTTTCATTAGAACAGAAATGCCTGTGTGAGAGGGTCCTTGAAGTGCAGTCAGACCTTTTGCATGGGTTTGTGCTAATTACCAGAGATTCTTTTGTTATCAGCCCGGATGTTAATGACAAAAGAAGACAAGTGTAGAGTCTATTTTGCTTGAGCTAATTATTAACCATTCCCCATTCAATTTATGCTCGGAGGAGTACAATAATCATGACACAGTGCATTAGCTCTGTCCCAGGCAGTTTCTGCCACGCTGAGTGTTAATTGTCAGGACAGATTCCAGTCAGGAATAACAGTGTCTCAGGCATGTCTGCTCACGAGCAGTGCTATAGCAATTTCTTTTGTGCAGTAAGACAGGCCCTTTTAATTTTTTATGTAGGGGGATATCAGAAGGTTTCCTCTTTTAGAGAGGTAAATGGCATTGCTCTCAGTGGCTTACAGTTTTTACGATTAAACACTGCACCTAGTTAGAAAAAATTAATGAACCAGAACAAAGAACCAAAGAATATGAACAAAACTGAGCAACTCATCTGGATATTTTTTTAAAGTATATATTTTGGGAAAATATATCAATACAACTAACTGAGCTGTGAACCTTGCACTAAAAGCAGGGAGCTTAGAGGGCTAGTCATAGGTAGTAAGTCATTTCGTATTATCCAAAACCCACTGAATTTGAAAAGGTATTAGTGGATTTAGCATTGCTTCAGGGTCTTTGCGATCTTGAAAATTAATGGATTTAGGGTAAGTCCTCCAAAAATCATTTCACAGAGTGTAATGAATAGTGATAGATATTCCTAAGTTATTCGTCTCCTCTATCCTGCGCTTTGGTGATACCACACTCTAAACTAAAAGCATCTGTTCTGTAATGATCTAATGTATCATCAAGTCTGGAGGGATAAAAAAGAGAAGAAGGCTCATTTCTCCTCTGTGCTCATGCTTCTTTAAAAAATGATCTTGGAAACCCAAAGCGCAGCCACACAAAGTCTGCTCATAAGTTTCTCCAGAGTGTCACTTGGCAAACAATGTACCATCATGGTATCCTAAGAAACTTCACACATAAAGAAAAATTGTAGCAATCCTCAGCGTAGTGGTTGGGTTTAGGATGATCATCTAGAGGATACCATCAGTGCAGGCACAAAGGGGAAAATCTGTCTGAAACAATTCACACTTACTCTCACAGTCTATCCATTAATTTTCCTGGTCCAGTCTGCAAGATTATTCCATGCACTAATCAACCCAAAATAACACTGTTTGGGGTGAGTGACAGGAAAATACCCTGATAAAACAGTGAGTGCTGTAATTAAGTTATTAGATATTAAAGAAGGCACCAAAGCCTTCTTATTATCTAAATGCTAATGGAGACATGACCAAAAGTGCCTCTTCCACCCACTGTTAATAAGGAAATCATCCCCTCCTGAGGCCAAATGTTTGAAGTCAGTATTTTGCCACATGCTAGTATCACAAAGCCATGTCATGCAAGATTAGACAGATTCCACAAATCAGCACAAACTTTCCCAAACCAGCAGGAGAACAGCAAGAGCACAAACTGGTGCAGTGTGATCCACAGCAAGGTCCTGCAGGACTGGAGGTTTATCCTGCCTGAGCACCACTGTCACGGCCTGCTGTGCATTATAATGATACCATCCAAATATGGAGAGAGATGCACTCAGATATAGATCTCTGTAGAAAAGCATCTGCTGCCACTTGCAAGCCTCAGCACAACTTTCAGACTGATGTTTTCACTTTCCAGTTTAGTGAGGAGGCTTTCTTTAATTTAGGAAAAAAATACTAGTCCTGCCCTACAAAACAGAATCAGTATCAGAAAAAAGCATTATTTTGTTTCATAAAATTGTTAACTTATTTACACCTATAAAAGTGAAGTTAAAAGGACCACTATTTTCCTAGGAAAACAATAATTTCCCTGGCAGACAGTTCAAAAACAGAGGATTCATGGTTTTGCAGTGTCCCATCAGCTCGTTAGTAATGGTGGTCTCAGTCACACAATATGACCACATGTTCAGAGTTACACAGAAATCGAGGTGTCAGCTCAGAAGGCTGATACCTTTTTATTCTATTTCAGTCATTTTCTTTTGTCTCCTCTCCTCTCTGATACAGCACCAGGAAGTTTCTCTGCACATTTACTTCTGCATTTACAGTCATCAAACACCAAACTGCTTTTGGTTGCCTTGCTGTAACAGGTGGGTTCATTGACACGCTCATTAATTTGTAACTTAAAAGCAGAGGGAAGAGAAACAGCTAATTGCTGTAGCTGGTAGAGGTGGCATTTCCACAAACTGCAGCACACACACAACCCTGTGTCTTCATCTTTTCAGTGTGGTACCGCCTCGTTTGATGCAGCTGAACCAGGCAAGGCAGCCCCATAGTATGAGTTTCAGTACAGCACAGCAGGGAGGAACATCACAACAAATGAATCATCAGAGCTCTGCCAAGCGTCAAGACCTCCATTTTCCTAATTTACATTTCAAAAGGGTCTGCAGTTTGAAGTAGTAAAGAAATCATTTGCTTTTGCAAGATAAGTGCTTTTCCAAGTAGGAAACTCAGTGGCAATTCCGAAAAGAGCTCTGATTATAATTTTTGTCTGTATTAGAACAGACACAAAAGACTTTTAGAATTTCTCCACCAAAAGCTACCCAGCATTCAGTATTTCTGCAATCTTTGACCATGAACTGCTCCCATGGAACACACTGGGTCAACATGCTCAGCTGCCTTCAACACTTGGCAGAAACAAAGTGTTCTTTGAATAGATGTTTATAGGCTAAAATACAATTAATTGTGTGGAATAAAAACACCTCCAAGAGACATTGTCAGAAGCAGCACAAAATGAGAAGATTTATATAAATCTTGTCTCTTGAGATTCCTCACAGAAGTTTTTTTGGGAGAATGTTTTTGGAGCAATATGCAGCATTGTCCACCAGTGAGCTTCTTGGCAGAAGGAGGAGTTGGTACCTCCAAGCCACTGCCATCTATTTGTACAGAAAGGTTCTTAACTCTCACTCTCTCATATTTCTGCAAGGCAGGATATTCTAAATATTATCATGGCCCATCAATGCTCCTAAAGGGAGGTGAGGAAAGAAGCAGAGTGTGTTCTCACATATCACTCCCTCTCTCTGCCTGAAGTAACAAATTCCCACAGTAGGAATGACTAGGAAGTGTCCTTCTTGCTCTGTATTTGGGCAGAATGACATGGATCTCATCACTGGCCCCAGCACAATTTATATTTATTTCTTATTCATCTGAATAACAAAAATTAAGCCTCATAAAACCAACTTGCAATCATTTGCTCTTAGGTGCAAAGGTTATTACTACATATTCCTCCTGCCAGGTTATTATTACATATTCCTCCTATAACTGAAACTCCAGCTAGAGGGAACAAAGATGCCAAGGACTCCTACAATTCAGCACACAGTAATATCTCCTAGCAAGTACCTGGCTTCCATCATGCTCACGAGTCCTTATGACAAAGCCTGTCATGAGAACTAGTAATTGAAAAACAAATTCATTTCCATAATGCCAAGAGGGATCAAAAAGGGGGTGTTGCACTTTAAATTGTTGTTACTAATTCTTAAATTGACTGTTCTCCAAACACTAGCTGCCAAAATTCAGGCTTCTCATTAACTGTATCCAGGTAATTACAGAACTTTTGGAGAAGACAAGAGAATAATTCTTTTAAAAGCAAGGAAGCAGAAAATCTGAGTGGCTCAGTGATCTCCCTGAAACTATTTTGTTAGCTAATTTTGGAAAAAGGAAAATTTGCAAAATGGACTGACATTCTGTCAGATATAACAGAAAGCACTCAAAGCTGGCTCCCTCTGTCTGGGATATTACATCATGTCTTCAGTCAAATTCATGGTGTGTGGATTGCTCCTCTCATCACTGTTTACCTGGAACAGTCATACTCTAATAACTTCACAAATATATATTTGCATATAATGAAGCAATTATGTACATCATTTAGCCACTCTAATTGAAATTATTAAATACAAAATTCTCTTGTAATTTGCAGGGTTCAGATCTTTAATGGCCTGAATGCCCTAGATAACTCTGTGACAATACAGTGTCGAGTGGGAGGCAGTATTAAAATTAAAAGTATTGAAAAAGATCTAATAATCAAGATAAAGTTGTCATGAAAGCAAGTCCAACTGGATAGTAAATCTTACATGACATTCAAACATATCACATTTAATACATCCAGTGAAATCTATCATGATAGCTTGTTCCAATAGATTATTCTTTTCAGGTGTGGGTAAAGAAATTCACTGAGACAAGAGTCATGTTCCTTTTAATGACATTATGGCATTCTCTTGGCCTATGCAGTAGTGAGTTCCAATACAGAACATCCTGAGTTGAGCATCTGAACCCCTGTTTGGAGTTTGTGAAAACCCCTCCATACAAAGCATCCTCTTTAATTTGAAAGCTGAGACAGACTGCCAAACAAAGTTTTGCACATACTTAATTTGGAATTTCTTTCAGATACAAGCTAGCATCTTGAAAAAGAGTTTATAAATACTTTTTTAGGATCTACAAAAATCATCTGCATCCCATTTTCATCCTTTCTACCTCAAGAGACAGTCTCTGTCTAAAGCAATGAGCTTTAATACAGCAATGATTTGATGCATGTGAACATTTCAGGCAATCGTTGTTTCCTGGGAAACAAAGGCAGCTCCTCTCAGCACACACACCTTGATCCCGAGCTTCACCAGGTGTCCAGGACTGAATCCATTTAGCAATCAACTGATCCACTTCAGCCTTTCATTTGTACTATCAGATACATTTAAGGTTTATTGAGTGTTTCCTTTCCACTGCATCTGTACCTTTTCACACCTGTATTTCAGCTAATCATTGCATTATCCCGTCGTGCTTGCATTTGATTATGACGGCACACAGATGCCAAAACAGTACAAATCAATCAGGAGAGTCTGTTTTCACAAGGAACTGTTTTGTTTCTTCAAAAGAAAATTAAACAAGTATTCTTGGAAAACCTTTGATAACAGGTCATGTTTGAATTTGAGATCCAAAGACTGGCTATTCTCAACGTCAAAAAAAAATGAAAAAAGGAAAAGGAAAAAAAAAAAAGAAAGAGACTTTAAAATATTTCCATCTCAAATCTTTTCATATGCAGGAGAACCTGTTCACCAGTCTTTACTTATTAGTGAAGGAAAATAATTAAACTGAAAAGCTGCAGTTTGGAGACATGTCTCAGGAGACTCTTATGCTGTTTATTTACCATCAACAGGAAAAGCACAATGCAGATCTCCTTGTACACTGTCTTCTGCACACTGAAAGTGCACAGTACCTACTCTGAAGTCCTTCCATTTTAATAGGAATTGACAGGACACAGCAAGGGTTAGATACCTCAATGATCACAAATAAATTTTGTTGTTGTGTATGTAAAAAGGAAAACACATTTGATGTTCTGAAAGCTGAAGTCTAGCTTCTGTTTTTGTTCCAGCTAAGAGTAAAATGTGGGGAATTTGGTGGGGGTGGTAGTGATGGGTTGGCCCATCCTGGAGATGAGATCTTGTGTTTAACAAAGCTGGAAGATAATGTATAATGGCAAATCCAGTCCTTTTTTGTTCTACCTCAGACAGTGCAAAACATTGCAGAAACAGTTTATGCATGCGCAGTGCTCTTAAATCACATCCCATAGCAGATTTGGGCTTGAAATGATTGCATATTTTCCTTTGCATCTACAAATGTGAAAGTTTAAAATAAGCCTTGGCAATTAACAATCCAGTTACAACTGTTGGAACTGCTTTCAAGTGATTTATCAGCCTTTTAGTGATACACCCAGAGTTATATGAGTATCAACCCCACTGCAGCCACACACTGCCTGGTGATCCATTCTCCTTCCTATGAAAATATTGTCTTGAGATTCAAGGGGGAAAAATTGGACTTGGAATGACCTGCATATCAGAAAGAGCAAAATGCTTTTGAACTCAGTAAAACACAAGCCTCATTTATCTAGCTCCAGTTTTTCTTTGCATCTCTGAAGTCCCCTTTCCTTCGAAAACAACTTCATTTTCTTATTGAAAGTTGGCTTCTGTTGTCCCTCACATATTTCACAAATAACTGTATCAATTTCACCAACATAAAACACTAAGCTCTAGACAATCAGACCCTTACTTGGTTTAAATTCAAGATACAAACCCAAATATGCTGATTTCCTGGTGTTTAGCAAATAGAAAATTTCATTTTAGTGAGGAAATTAAAATTTTTTGGTCTTCTCTATTCAGTACTTTCAAAGCCAATAATGACACAAAAATCCCAACTACCAAATACTTCCTGCAGAAAAGTTCTGCAGAAAATACTAATTGAGTACATTCAAGTAACTTAAATCTCACCAGTCATGAGCTTTTGATAGCTCCCCAGTTCCTTCCAGGGGAAGACACACGGATTTATGGAGCAATGCCTCACAACTGGGCATCCCTGGCTTCCCAGCAAACCTGCCAGGCTGAGTGCCCAGCAGGCAGGGAGCTGGGATTCCCTGGGCAGTGCACTCAGGCAAGCTCCTGCCCAGGTCAGCAGTGTCCCACAGCCAGGAACCACAGCTTCCCTGTCCCTCTGGAACCAGATGTAGTCAGCAAGAACACAAAAACTGGGAAGCAAATTTAATTCAGAGTATTTGGGGAGAGAGGATTTTGGCATTGTCAAGGCAATCCAAGTTGAAACAAAATAAATTGTTGAAAAAAATTCTTCACTTTTGAAGAAATTCCAGAGCTGAGAAAAGCTGAAACAAATCTCCAGTTTATGGATCTGGGAACACTGGGATGAAGTGACCAGGCAGCAGCCAGCCCACACAGATCAGCATGATACCTCTCCTCTCTTAGAACAATCAGGGAATAATCTCAGCAAGTACTCATGGAAAAACAGACACGAGACTGTTTCAGCCATCCTGGATTACCTCCAGCTGATTTACCTGCCTAACCTACACAGGTCACTCTAGTGTGCTCCACTAAAAGTACATGAGAATAACATTCTTCTCCCTCACCTTTTCCAAATTAAATCCAAGGGGAGGGAGGGAAAGAAACTCATTTTACTTCTAGTTCAACATTGCCTGACTCTATTTCTTACCTCATGATAGAGGAATATATTTATTCACAAAAAAAGGTTTATAGATCACAGCACAGGTCGTGGTCTCAGTCAGCATTCCTGTCTCTAAGTTATAACTGCAATGTCACTCCAGTTTGAGGCAGCAGACAAAATAAATAGATTGTTAACAAATGTTACTTTTCTCTGTTTCACACTGCTTCTATCAATAAAGATAAATTTTTTAGGCTCTGGGGAAGGGAATTTGGACTGTTTGGTTGGAAATATTGTTAAAAGGTTTTCCTCACCTTAGATCACATTGGAGCTATAAACCTGAGCTTGCTTGCAACAACTATAATTCAATGGAGCCTGGGAGAAGGGGGCAGGGAAGAATAATGTTTAATTGTTCCTCAATAAACTGTTACATAGCATTATTGTAACAAATCAAATCTGTTATCACAGAAGGAGGAAGCTTTTATTTTAAATAATTTTAAATAATTTGAGCTTCAAGAACCAAGGTTGTCAGAAACTGCAGCCTCCAATCTCAGTCATGGTACCTCTGATGTCTTCAAAAGCCCCAAGGATATTTATTCTATGCTGCACAAGGATTCCTCAGATAGTTTGGCAGAGACAGCAAAGCAACTTGGTTTTTCCCCTCCAAAGCCGCATAATAAAGTGCTAATAAGAATTCCCCAAGTGTGATACCAAGATGCCAGTGTTTCTCTGAGAAAGCTTTTATCTTTGTATCTTATTTTTTTCCTGTATGGACAAGCAGAATGGGATTTTGAAAAGAATTCACTTTAGCCTGACTTAAAAAAGAAAGTAAAATTTCTAGTGATTTCAGAGGAAAGAGATGAACAGCTACTTCTGAAAATGCTTCCTGTACCCTGCATAGTGTATGAAACCATCACTGATGGAGGAATACATTAAATATAGCAATAATATAGCAACTTCTGCCAGGAGACTTAAGCAGCATATCCCTATCCAATGGACAGGGACAAAAAAATCATGAGCAGAGAGAAAAGCTGGCAGCTCTCATTTGTATCTGATATCACTGTTAAGTGAAATCTTAACAGAAAATTTACAGAAGTATAAGAAAATACAATATTGTCTTATGTTTTGGACATATCCCCTGTGGAAAAAAACCAACATCATAGAACAGAGCATATCTGGGAGGTGCACGACATTCACTTTCTATCTAATCACATCAGCATGCATTGCAGTTTTGAGAAATTTACTAAGCCTAAATAAAAGTGTTCATTAATAAAGACTGAGCAGTTGTTTTCTGAGGCAAAGCCATCATTCATTACATTGCGGAAATAGAAAATTCATGCTAAGCATTAAAGACACAATAAAAAATATGGAGATTGCTTCATTTCTCTTTTCTAAAACTGTCAACTGTTAATGATCTTTCAGAGGTAGAATCACTTCATACATCAAGCAGAAATCTACCTTAGATTCAAAATCTAAGGCTTCTAGACAAAATTCTAGCTTTGAGCATTATATGGTAGTCCAATGTAAATGTCTTACAGTGGAGAAACTAAGTAAAAAAAAATTACAAGGTGAACAGTTTCAATTTTAATGAGTATTAATCAATAAACTCTTAAAGTGTTTCAGATAAAAGTTGCTTCAGGAATGTGGCTGAAGATTTCAGTGATCTTTGCAATATGGCAGGATGCTAAAGATGAGAATGGCCAAGCCTAGGATTACATTTCTATGACAGGATATATGGGTGAACATTTCAAACTTTGCGTAGTGAAATTAGAAAAACCAAAAACAGAACCTTCCTACTTCTGGGAGAATAGTTGATAACAAATCATTTGTTCAATTAATTTCATTTTACTTATTCACAAATTGCCTGCAAAACACTTATAATTTTCCCCATGGTGTTACTTCAATTAATTCACTGCGTAATTTCAGTGAATAACTTTTCAGCTGCAGATTGTTACAAGGGTTCAGTGTCCATAACTTGAAAGGTGTTGATTATCTCTGGCTGATCTGGGGATGATTGATGTCAGAAAAGGAGCTGGTCCTGCCCATAGCCCTCTGCATTTATTCCTCCTGTGTAACCTGGCGCCAGCAAGCCACCCAAAGGCTGAGCTACAGCTGCCATTTACTTGCACTAGTTCAAATGCAGCTTTACAATGAGGTGTTTACAATAAACACCTTTCTGTTTAAACTTGACTCCAGGAACTCAACTTTGCTTGCAGATAGATAACCACATATGGCTAACTTACACCCAAATGATTTCTCTTTTTTTTTCTGGATGGAAGCAAGTTTGAAAGTAGCTCAGTCTAACAAGGCTTGATGAAATCAGCATAACTGATTTCAGTAAATGACCTCTCTTACTGGGAATAGCCAACAGCCCAGACAGATTCCAGAACTGAACAAGATTTCTGTCTTACTTCTACTGACAGCTACCAGAAACCAGATCATTAAAAACCATAAAGCCAGCCAGCAGTTTGTGGAGAAATCTCATGATCATGCCTTGCCAGAAAAATAAGCATGATGCAAGTATTTCAGAGCCAAAGCCTTCAGCTATTTAGTGGTAAGGGCTGAGTCACACAATGGCTGTTTAACTGCTTGCACATATGGATAACCAACACTAGTCATGCCTTTGAGAACTTAAGCATTTGTTATACTGTGCCATCAGCCAATGTGTTTTCCCACTTACTAAGCACCAATCTCAAGTTATCTTTGAGAGCTGAAAAGAAAGGGATTTCACAAAAGAGGTTTCAGGAAGAAAATCAAAATCAAAACTCCTGCCTGGAGAGTCAGAACCGCCTCCTGTATCCAGTGTCACAGAGCCATGCTGTCACTGAGCTACTCAGCCACTGCCTCAATTTTCCACCTCCACCTGCTCTGTGAGCTCCTACTAATGATCTGTTAGGTGTCTTCTCTTTGGCACATGACACACCAGCTACACCTTTCAACAACTGACCTTTTGTTCCTCAGTCATCTTCCTTCTTTCTGGATTAGATTTCAGTTTCACTGTCATTACTTTATGTTGTTCTGTGCTGCTTTTTCTGACAATCCGTTTCCCTGCACATCTCTCACCTGATCCTCAGTGCTCACCATCTTTAACTCTTGCCAGTCCTCCCCTCACTCCTGCAGCTTTGCTGGTCTCCCACACCACAGTTCTTGTCTCTTTATGTTCCTCACACAAAACACCCAATCTGAAATGCACCTTCACCTGCTGGCTGTCACACAGAATCAATCTCTCCTCTTCCTCTGGAGAGGATCTCAGCCTCTGACAAGAAAGTTGAATTCTACAAATTTCATACACACCTTCTTCTACTTATTGCAGATCTCCATTTAAAATATTTAGTAGATCTTCAGGTCAGAGGCCACCGTACGATCATTTACCTAGATATTAATCTCTTTCCTTAAGGACACTTTTAGATTTCCCCACATATCAAATAATTTTCCCATATACTTGTCCATAGATTATTTCCAGACAAAATACAGCATGAAGAGGATCAAGGATAAAAGCCATTGAGGCAAATATATGAGTTTAACTGGCAAAAACTCCTGCCTTGCCCTGAGACTGGTGAGCAGTTTGACCCTGACAGTGCGAATGTGACAGGGCCAGCAGGCGTGGAGGAATCTGGCCCTTTGTGCATCAGTAGGGCTTGCTAGACATGTGGGTGGCCACTCAGAGTTTTCTGAAGGAACTAAACCAACAAAACCAGCAGGCTGTTACTGTGCTGAGTGGCTGGGAGGGAAATTCCTCTGCTGGGCATTGGAAGGATGAGCTTGGCTCATGCTCCCTGTGTTTGGGGCCTATGGAAGGTGACGCAGGTGGGCTGGCAGAACATGGCTCCCTGGTGCACCATCCCTGCACACAGCTGTCCGCCTTCCATTTTCCATGTACAGACAAAACGTCCTTGGAGATATTCTCCTTTGAGCTGATATGCCATAAAATGTCACAGTGGTACAAGAAACACCACTTTTTTATCCATCACTACAAAGATATGAGCCAATGCTGGCAAATACAACTGATCCGGAGCAAGAGGCATCTGCATGTTGTTTTCAAGACACTGACAGACTTCAAAAATTATCAGTCAAAATAAGATGCTGGAGCAAAAAGCACAGTTACAGAATAGTGTTCTCTGGATTCAAAAATGTGTTTCACTTGCAGTACCATTCCACTGGAATTAGTGTGACTGGTTGCCAAGTGGAGTTATCATCACAGTTGGCAATGGTGTGACATCACACAACATTCTGGCCCAAACAATCTGCTGTGCAAGTCCTCCAGGATATGGAGTATCTTTGGAGCAAACAACCATAGAAAATATACAAATTGCTGTATAAACCTAATTTTAAGACCCTGAAAAAACAAAAAATGCAACCACCAAATATTTTCAAATAGTGGTTGCCTAATGTTTTCTTTAGATGCTCTACAAAGTCTCTGATTGGATGCTCTGATACATTCAGCCAAGATTAAGAGAGGAAAAATTCTAAATTGTATAAATACATTCTTATTTTCTTTTTTCTTTTTCATTAATCCCCTGACTAATCTACAGAGGATGGTGATAGATTTTATGTATAGAGCTCCCATTAAAGTCTACGGAGTTACAGCAATTAAACCAGCATACCTTTCTAAGTCTTTGGCTAAGAAGTTGAAGCTGAAATTGGCAATATGTTTTAGCTTTTTTCTCCCTCTCTGCTTTAGTCAGTAAAAATTTTAGATTATT
Organism: Thryothorus ludovicianus; assembly: GCA_013397245.1. Lineage (NCBI taxonomy): Eukaryota > Metazoa > Chordata > Aves > Passeriformes > Certhiidae > Thryothorus > Thryothorus ludovicianus. Next base: position 17,461 of record VZTB01007821.1, read on the forward strand.
TTTAAGAATCTTTTAGACTGTGGCTTATCCTGAGAACTGGTGAATTTCTTTAAATATGTAAGTCAATTTGCAGATTCAATAGGGATGAACAAAATTAAGGATAAGTCTCAATGGAGTGTTAGGAATGATCTCAGACTTGGAGCACATCATTGGCATACAGATATCTAGAAATATCATAGTTAAACTGACACCACTATTGAGAAAAAGCCTCTAGATAATCACCTAGGCCACATTAAAGAAAGTATTCCATCACATTGCTGGACTACTCACAACAAAACCCAGCCAAAATGCTGTAATGTATAAGATATTCGTTCCTTTCCTAGACTTCAAACGAAGAGTGTGATTAAGAATTTAAAACTACAGCATGAGAGATTATTCATTTTGTAACAGCAATATAAAGTACATTGTCTTTGCCACAGAGTATTTAATTAGAAGCTGTTTTATAATTAGGTTTACTGCAAACTAAAAAACTCAAATGCAATTGCTTTAATGCAATTAGTCCACCTTATATTTCAATGATACAAAGTCTTGTTGAGCCATAATACGATCAAAATAGATTTTTCTCTGCCTTCCTCTTACATTAGTGATTTTAAATCCAGAAGTTAGTATCCAACTTCTGATGAAATTTTCTCCTTTCCTACCAATTCTCATAAGAGTTGAGTATTCCCATCTCTTATTGTACCAGCCTGAAGTTAATACTCAGTCTGAAGAAGGAAAATAATGCACAGAAATCTGCAATGTTCATATTATATTTAGTTTTTCAATCTATTATGTGGTATTAGGACTCAAAAAAAAAAGAAAGTTGCTGCATATTTAATGGAAATTAAATAGGAATTCAAGATGCGACTTACCTTAGAAGATGCTTGAGCTGCCCTCTTTGTAATGTTTCTCTGAATATTGCATGTGACCATGTCAAAACATTGAATTTTGAAACTAAGATCCGCTCTTTCCTAGTTTGTATGTACCTCCGTTTATAATTTAAAAGAAAAACTTATTCAATGAAATAAAAATACCTTATTGATATTCAAAAAAAGCATCTGGGAGAGACCCTGTGGATAGTGAAACTATTTTACTGAATAATTCTTCAGGATATTAATCTTATAAGGTTTATTTTGAAAATGCTAAGACAGGTCTATACTTTATCTTGCATTAAAACTGTGGAAAGTCCTTTCACTGCAGCTTTTTCTGGTTCATTTCCTCTGCTTTGCTTTGGAATCCACATTACCTCATAGGCATGGGAGATGATGCTCTCCACCCCCAAAGGCATTAGTATGGCTTTAGAGTAGGCCAGTTGTCTTCTGACAGGTCCTTATTTTGAGTGTTAACTATTTGACCATATCCCTAACTCAACATCTATTTATTTACTTGTTTGCTTGGGCCTAAAACATCACTTTCTCTGCAAATGCAAACTAAAGTTTTATCTTGTTTTATTATTTTCAAGAAAAATTTGCTTTCCTCATGTCTTTTTCTGGCTGAGAGATCATTTTAAAACCATTTTAGAATGTTTTCTATACTCCACAGCAGCAGCTAAGCTCCATCTCTGCTTTCAGCAGCCCCACTAATTAAAGATATTCAGATTATTCTCCTCTCCAGTGCATAGCTTATAGGCCATTTTCTTTCATCATTCACATCCATGCTGCCCATCTATAACTGCACTGATTTCTAAAGGATTTTCAATGACATAACTGGAAATACAATTTATCCATTGCGGTACCCAGCTTCATGACCTAATTAATTAAGATGCAAAATTGTTTATGCTATTCTGTGTAAGACAGCTAGAGAAAGGTGGACCATATATGGATTTTTCTCTCTCCAGCAGTGGCATAAAAATAAAACTATCTTTAAATTAATGAAAGAGAATTCTTTTGTAAAGACTTTCTGCTTTGACTACACAGAATTGTAGATAAACAACTATCACAGAACAATTTTTATTTCCCCTGAGCATATATATCCTGTCACTGAAAATAATCCTCTGAAATGGCAAGAACAAATGAGTATCAAAACTATGGTTTTTAATAATATTGTTCAGACTCCTGGCAAATGGTAGAGTCACATGAAGTGACATGGGACTTCACAAATACCTCTGTCATGTGGCCATGTGTGTCCCCAGTGCAGGTGCAGAAAGGTCAATGCATCAGGTCTGAATCTCATTTAACAGCTACCAGCACCTAAATGCTCAGTATGGGAATAAAACTCAGCTGTGCTGTCTCAAACTCCACAAGGCCATTTGCCCAGGATCTCAGACAGACTTATTGCTCTTATCAGATGCCTATAAATCTTAAAAAAATGTGTTGCATGGAACAAGCAATGGGACATGAAGACATCTTGGTTTCATCAGTAAGTCAAACTACAAGGATTTCCAAGTTCAAACACCTCATCTTCAGAGAAAAGTTTGAAGAAAAATCATGATACAGTGTTTTTTTCAAGCTTAAGTTGAGCAAAGCAGCTAGAAGGGAGGTATTGTCTGTGTACATGTAAGATACAGGATTTCAAATCCAACTGCAAATAAACTCCTGATGATGCTTCTCTCATCATACTTAATTGCACTGCTCAATCACTTCCCTTCAACAAAGAGTAATTCTATACAAAAATATAGCAAAGATGACCACAGAAACTGTCTCAAACATCTTCAAGCAGCTGTACTGTTATACGTTTGAATGTCTGAAACTACACGTTTACAAATTTCTAAACTACACGTTCCATAAAGCTCCCTCACTGCTTTTCCCATTTTTTTTTTTTTTTTCTAGTGTGTGCTTCAGGCCAGTCTGTCATTTAATAAGTTGCTATTGCTATTGCTAAATCAAACTCCGGGAGACTTAGGAGAATTGCATGGAGATAACAGCTATCTTCACATCTTAATATAGATATTTTAAAAAAACAAATGTGATATAGACAGGAGTCAAGCTGCACATGTATTTTCATTAGCACAATTTGACTGTTGCTCACATGGTTATAGGAGGAACAGAATTTAGACCTTGATTCATTGGCTGATGTTCCTTGCAAGTCACTGGATGGGTCACCTTAATCTGAAAAGATAATCCCTCTCTTTCTACTGAATTTAGGATAATGACCTAAATTGTCTTTAAATTATGACAGCAATCTGGATTAATCCAAGTTCTTATTAGCATAATGACTTTTGCATCCTACTTTACCATATTTAAGGGAAAATCTGTTTATCACTTCTTCAACTTTAAAAGCACTGGGGATTACCTGAGATGAAATGTGTCCTGTTCAAGTCTAGTGCATTATTCTACAATCCTTGTTCTGAGAAATTTCAACAGTTTTCCAACATTTGAGATAAAAATTCTCAAGATAAAATAAATTTTCAGGAAGCTGGATTCTTCTAGCCTAGCAGTGAATTTGGACCAGTGGGAGTTTTGTCTTTATAAGGGTCTTGCCGTGAGATGCTTAATTAATTTCTAATGAGTTGCACTGTGCTTTTGCTGAGTATGTGTTAATGTGTTATTTTTTTTTTCTGTAATTGTGAATCTTCTTGGTTCAGAGCACAACTGTCATGTCCCTTTGATGTATAATAGATATAAAAAGTAATAAAGGCAAGCCTGGAGCTCTCTGGTTTAACTGTATTTAGGTATTCAACCAAATTGTTCATTATGGCATTAGCACTATATATGAAATCTGAAGCCTATAAAGTAAAACATGAAATTTCTTACAGATTCTCCAAACTAGACTCTAAACTTCATCAAAGCATTGCCTTAAGGAACTAATCAGTTTCAGAGCTATAATCAAGTAAGTTATAATGACTATGTTCACAATGGAAGCCATATTAGAATTAAAACCCATTTTGCTCTCAAAAAGATACAAACTCCACCCCACTCCCCCTCAAAAAATCCAACCAGAGACAAAATCCCCTGGGCCCTAGGCCTTTGTCCCATTACAAAGCAAAACTCAAATAATTTTATGGCAATTTCTCATTGCCTTACCTCATCCTTCTTATCTTCTACTCTGCACTGACAGGGTAGTGACTTTCTCATGAGATTTTGTGCTATGAATTATTTTCTCTTCTGATTCTTTAAAAGCCTGTTGATTGTAATTTGATGCTACACTCTATAGGGGACAGCACAGGCTTGTCTTTTCCCTCCCTTGTAAATATTTGCCTTCTCTAGAGCAAAGCAAAAGAAATATCCTTTCTTTCCAATCAAATATTTTCACCACTAGAAATCAGCTTCCGACCTCTCTTCTGTTATTCTTCATGACTACAAAGTACATCAAGCACTGAAATTGATGTCCGCCCAAAACTTTACACAATGTGCTTGAGCAACAGATTTTGGCCAATTGTGATAACCTGGAAGACCAGCAGTTAGAAAGTTCTGATTCTGCCTGGGGGTGCTAGAGTAAAATAATTGCCAAAAAACAACCCTGCCATTGAGAATTGCATCCTAAAAGTCAGCAATGGGTTTGTGAGCTGCAGCAGTTCTGTAGTTTTGGCACTTACTGCTACTATAAACCTGTGAGAAAAGTGGTTCCAGTCTTTGGCTGGTAAATTACACTAACATAGAAGACTAAAAATAACCCCAGCCATTCCTGTTGGCTGTAAGTCATTTCATCCCTGATATGCTAGAAAAACACGATTATTTTCACATTTCACTCATATAACAGATGAGATGTGAAATGAGTGTCATGGTTGATAAACACCACAGTGGCTGCTGAGTCTCATGCTATGTAAACAAAAACTTCTCTGTTCACTGTACACAAAATTAACAATAAAAATTACTGTGAAATCTGGGTATAAAACCAAGCACGACTTCAGAGAGGAAAGGGTCATTACAGAGGAAATGAGTTGGTGACAGCAGCTCTCCCAGCCAGCTGCAGCTGTACAAAGTTATCCATTGACTTTGATGGGAAATCCAGCCTGGGCATTTAATATTGCTTCAAATACTCTAATTCCTCCCCAGTTCTAGGGTTTAGTGGAACAAAAGAGGAAGAAAGAAAACACAGAGCTCAGTTTTGTGCAATGCACCTACACGTAGGCCACTTCCAAGTGACTTCAGCAGGGTCCAACAGGTCTGACACAGAAAGGCCTTTCACTCAGAGCTGAGAGAAAGCTCTCACCAAATGCCACCTACTTCTCTATACTCCTAACTTTCTGACATTAACAGTCTTTCAGAAATACATTAGTTATGATGCACCCCTGCATGACTATAATACAGATAGACTAACACACCTGGAAGAATGAAAAAAAATAAAATAGCAGAACAATTGCAAGCACAGGAAAGTGCTTAGTTAACTGCAGCTTCCCCTCCCACACCTCCCTTTTCTAACACAGAACATCTGCTGTGAACAAGAACTAACCTGTTGCTAACCAAATTCCAGTAGATGCGTTATACACTCCCTCAATCATGCCATTATCCCCTTAAATGGGGCTGAAATAATAACTCAAAATGCTCAGGTATGCTCTACAACAGGTGGATATTGTTTCAGCTTTCACTAAAAGCAATGTAGTGCTGCATTATAGGTTTATTTGGGCTTGACTCTACCTTAACTATTGCTACAGAACTGCTAAAGTAAGGTGCTCCTAGGATTACAACAAAATCAGCTGAGGCTGTGTGACTCCAGGTATGCTCTGGGTTCTGCCACACAACTTATGAGCAGAGCTGAGTTTGTAGAAGTTTGCAGGAGTCAAAGCAATTCTTCTGCACTTCTGTAGCTCTCATTACTGCTCTGTCCCGTGGTAGCAGGCTGCTGCAGGAGCAAGGGCTGAGCAGCCTGGCTGCAGAATGATTGTCTTCTATGTGGGGGCCCTTTCTGAGATTCAAAATTAAATTGTTTCCTTTTTCATTGAACAAATGCTGTGGGCCAGCACGTGATGTAGCATGTACTTCCATAGCTTCATGCTACTAATTTCTCCTTATATGGAAGCAGTCCCTACAGGTTCTTTACATTATCAGACTTAGATTTCTACATTCCAAAACTGAACCAGTAAAAATATGGAAATAGCTTACTCCTAAACAAACAGCTCCCACAGCCTTTGCTTTTCCAGTGCAAATCAGACACCTCAGTGATGTCTGACTGTGGATATGGATAGGTCAATTATTTAGGAACTACAGAACTAGATTGGAATAGAGACACTTCCTAGAAGACACAGAAAGAATTAAAAATAGTTATTGGAAAGATGAGAGGAAGAAAGTACAAATTTCCACTCAAAAATTCCATCGCTTCAAACTTCTAGCAATTTCTAAACTCTGCCCAAAATGAGTTACCGTACATGGAAAGAGCTCTGCAGGAGAGAGCTCATATCTTTGCCCCTCCCATGCACAGAATTCTCATCATTCATGAAAGGGAAGTAAGCCAGCAGAAAACAGAGCAGCACAGGGCACAGACACTCTTTATTGTGTATACTGCACAGGTTTAGGTATGGACAGTCCATATATATAAAGGTGTACTTGCAAAACTTTTGAGGAGTTTTTTGCTTGAATACAAAGTAGCAAAGTGTGGAAGCAGGGGCTTTTAAAATAGTTTTCATTGAAATACATTGCAACCAGAGAACAGTTCCCATTAAACAGAATAGAAAGGGATTTTTGGTGAAGTAATGAATGGGTACCATTGTTGGTTTGCAAGATGGAGATCAAGAGGTTGGCATCAGGTTTTTTGTCTGCTTGGTACAACAGTTTCTTACACTGTATAAATGTGAAGGAAGAAATGTCTTTTTATACTCTTTGGATTAGATTCAGGTTTTCTGTGATGAGAAAGAATTGTTTTCTTAGACGTGCTGCCTGAATTTACTGGCTTGTGTCATATTAAAACTTAGTTTTAAAGTGTGAAAAGTTTTCTGAAAAAAAATATGCTTTCTAGGCAGCTTAAAGTGGATCAGCTTCCTCTGCAGCATTTACAGAATAAACATGAAACTCTTCAAAGTCTCACAGAAAAGATTTTTGAAATACCTTCCTCTTCAAATGTTCTTCTTTCTCTCTACTCCTCTCTTTTTAAACAAGCACAATTTACTTGCAAGCAGGAATCCGTTGTATGCTGAACCTGCTGAACCTGAATTTCACAACTATACCTAATTATGATAGATGAATACATTATGTAAGTAGAGATATTTATTTCAATACAGCCATTTTTCACCATTCTAACAAAAGAACTTTTGAAGCTGTGAAAAACTGGTGTCTGATGGAATCTCTCCTCAGTAGCAGCAGTGTTTAGTTAGACTTGCTAATGCTGCAATGGTAAACATTTAATTTCCTTTTAGTCTTTAATTTTTTGTGGTTAGTCAGTACCCACGAAGGGATTCAGACTGTGAGTTCTGGAAACATGACTTCCCTCCTTCTGGTAAGTGCAGACATTGGCTATGCTTTGTGTTTTGAGTTAGAACAGCCCCAAAGGATCCCTGGCATCTGTAAGGCGAGCCAGGCCTTACAGACTTCTCAAATTTAACTTCTCCTCTGAAGGAGTCACTGGCTGCAAGAATAAAAAGTTGTGATTTTTCCCTTCCTTACCACAACCACTTCTGTACTCAGCAGACAAGCACCAAAAAAACCTAGCTGTGGGATTTCCAAGAGGAGATAAGTGCTCTACAATCACATTTCCAATGCTACGTGATATCTCTTGGCAGTCTTTGACACTTCCTTTTTGGAATTTCAACACTTTGGCATCTAATTGTATCACTATAAAACACAAGCAACAAATGGCATAGGTGGCCTTTAATGACACCTTTAAATGCCTATTTTCTCCTTCTCCCAAGAAGCAGAACCAACTAGTTGTGCCAAAAATGTGAGGCAGTTTAGAAAGACAATTGTTCAAACAAAAGAATGCTTTGGGCCTTGTGAATTCTAGAGCTAAAATGTATATTGTAGTCCTGAGTTAAATGAGAGCTCTGTACAGCTGAGAGTTAAAAACTGTGTGAACCAAATTCATTTTTTTTAGTGCAGATTCACGCTTGTATTGACATCGGCAGGCCTGGAGTAGGCAGCCCTTTGAAAAAAATCAGGACTCTTCTCTGCTCTCTGCATAAATGTTTGTCACAACATTTTGGCCCTATTAAACCCACACAGACTGCTTAGAGATAAGAGGCTCTTATTAAGCAGCCCTCCCAGCCATGCACTTTTACATTACTTTCCTGTCATTTGTTCAGGCCCCTGAAACTGAGCTGCACAGCAGAAAGCAAAAAATATACAGTAGCCATTATTGGCCTATAGAATACAACAGCCTTTGTTTCCCTGAAAATTGCTTCTAGGACTGAACAGCCTGTGTCCCTACAGTACAATTCACCAGTGTAAATCCACACAGGCTCCAACAGAGCACTGCTCCAGAGGCACAGCCAGCTATGAAAGCCTTGTTCCACCTTTGTTTATCAGATCTCTATTCATCATCCTTCCAGACACTTCTGCTTTCCCAGGGAAGGGTGGGATGCTCGATGGGTTGTGAGACAGATGATAAGACATACCTGATCTGGGAGTTTGAATAGTTTGTTTAAAGAAACTCTGTTCAGTTTTGCAGACATCCTGTCATCTGACTGCTGCTGTCACATGGCATGTGAAACAGCTGGAATTCTCAAAGCTGCTCTTTATAGAAAATAAATAGGTGAATGTATCCAAAATATATTTCATATGCATGCTGAATATATTTAAACAAAATACCTTGATTCAAATAAATTTTGGTAGGAAAAAACAGCTGGCAAGTACTACATTCTTTCTTTTCCTGGTAGTCATGGGCTACTCTACAGCACCAGTAAAAGTAAAAGCAAGAGTCAAACCACCCTTTTACACAACCATATATTTTCATAGTATCACAAAAACATTTACCATAATTGTGGGGGTATTAAATTGCTTGATTAATGTTACATTTAAAGTAGAGCACTACATTTGCCTTCATATGACGGTGAGAAAAGTACTTATATGTCTGCGATCAAGTGTATAACTTTCTAAGTCAGATCTAACTATTCAGGTAAAAAAACACATAAGAAGAAAAAACCCCACAGATTAAAATTACTGGTCAGAAGCAGTGCCATAGTTTGTGTCTACTCTCAGATACATATGATTTCTGGAAGACATATTACTTATTAAACCTGTATGAGCCAAGAGCCACGGTAGCACCTGAAATTCAACTCCCATAGGGAAGATATTATTTACCTGTCACATAAACTGCTGCTTAGTTTTGTCTTTCCTAAAAGTTACCAAGTCAAAGACTTCCAGAAGTTAAATTTCTATTTACTTTTTTTTAAAAAGCAACTGATGCTAGGAGCTTGAATTTATCTCAGCAGGAGCTAACTGTAAAACTAAGTGGCAGTGCTTAAATACCTCCACTTTAACTGTTATACAATTAATCATTTTGGCAGCCACACCAAACCAGTGATTATCAAAAGCATACACTTATTTTACGCAAGCAGAGATGTTGAGATAAGAGCTAATTCTGCTCTGGTTTTACAGCACCAAGATATCATCAGGTGTGGCCTTTTTAACGAATGTGTGATTGCTACTTCCCCAACAGAGGAGAGGGGAATTATATCCTTTCCCAGGTACAAGATTGAGCTTTGCCACCTGCATATCAAACCTGGAAACAGACTGCTACAGTCTTTTTGCTCCAGAAGGCTCCTGGAATGAGCTCTCAAAGCCTGCAGCTTCCCTCCCTTCTTTTTCTGCCACAGTCATTCACCTCTCATGTTTTCTATCTAAAATCTGCAGGACCCAAAAAATCTATGCATTTTCTCAATTACACAAGTAAAATCACCAGATATCCAAACTGAGAAATAGGAAACAGAGCTGTGTGAAATACAAGGGGCATTGATAGTCTTGGAAAGGACAATTTATGGGAGCAGCCCAGCACAATCCTGGGACACGTACAGAATCCAGCTGTTATACAACATATGAATCATGTCCTTATTTCCTAGGATGTCTGGGAAAGGTATTGTTCTTCCTCCTCTGACACCACAGTCATGCTCTGTGTTCACAGAGCATAACCACTGCACTGCTTTATGCAAGAGTGGAGAAGGAAATCCTGATTTTAACCACCTAGGAAAAGGAGCAACTGTTAAATGAAACAGCCTGCAGTGACCTAATTCAAGAAAGCTTTGTCAGGTTGATAATCTTTCTCACCATTTCTGTGTCAGTCCCTGAAGAACATAAGTGTTCAAAACAGTTTTAAAACATTCAGAAATGTGAGAGAAGTAGCTGTCCTCCTGTGCAGCTCTGACAAAGATTAGAATTCCCAATATAGTCACTGGTTGCAGAAGTGCTCTTAAGCTGCTGTTTCACTGGGTTCATGTCTGAGTGCCACTAATCAAATTAAGTGTGATGGCTGCAGTAAGCTGTTTATAGAGATGAAAGAACTACCAAAAGAAGTTTCTGTTACAGCTTATGAAGCTGAATACTGTTAAGCACATAAACACCCATTGCCCAGAAAATCTTGACTTTTTTCTTTCTGTAGTTCCTTACTAGAGGGTCAAGAGTACATAACTGTTCTTGTTAAGTCTTCCACAAGCCCAAAAATCCCTCTTCCCATCATATAACTGCTTTTTATTTTTACCCTGGGGAAAAAGAAGAAAAATAATTTATCTTTGTTCCCTCTTAGGAAAAAAAAAAAGTAATAGAAGCAGTAAACGATTTAATAGAATACATTATTACAGTGTAATGGTTGTGTCAAGCTGCAAGCTCTTCCCCATGGTGCAGTTAAAAAAATCAAAAAGCAGTCGAGTCTGTTTCAAACCAGGAAACTGCCAACCAGGCACTTTTAGCCTGTCAGACTGTTGTGACTTTGAAAAGGAATATCAAGCTGTCGATGTTTGTGGAAAGCATCACTATGCAGCAGAAAAAAAGATATAAGAGAGCAGCTACTGAGATGACACAGGAGGCCCCTCACACACAACCAAACCACCTGTAACTACAGCAACCCAGGGAGACAAAGGAAGGCAGCAGACACCCTCTGCACAGAGGATGGTGGCCCCAGCTCTTTACCAGGATCTGGAGCAGATGCCTGAGGACTGGAGATCTGGGAGCTCTGCAACATTACAGATCTTCTAAAGGGTCACTCACACAGGATCTTTTTCTCAGTTCACATCAACCCATTTATTTTACTTCATCATCAGGATGCTAGCCTTCAGTGTTGGCAGAGGAAGGTAATGCAGACAAAATATGCTGAAAAGATGACTAACTTATGAAGCATACAGATGTTTTCTTATTAAAAGTTATAAAATCTGTCTCCTCCCTTCCTTTTCTCATTAACATATATGAAAGTCATAAAATTGGTACTTTTTAAATACTTGATACAAAAATATCTGTTCTTAATTTGCACAGGTTAAGTGCAAAGAAGGACAATGAAGACTGTTTTACACCTGCAGTGCTTGCTCAAGGAGTACAAGGTAACTCTGCCACTAATGAGTGCCCACTCTGGAACAGCCACACAGCGGGCACAGCGCTGGCAAATCACAGAGGTCCTTCTAAATGAGGTTTGAGAACCCTCCTGACAGGAAGAATTAATTAGTGGTATTAAAAATGTCAGAGGTCTCTTCCTTTGATAGTATTACAATTGTCCTAAATAAACATGTAGCATAAGGTTCCTCTGGATTTCAAAGCAAAGAAAATAATGTTTTCATGTCTTTTTGGCATTAGTATCCATTTATGTATCCACTGAATGTACAATCATTATATCTAATGATAATATCATCCCGTCAGTCAAATGACTGCCAAGTTTCTCTATTGTAATCCAACAATGAAGAAAATACTTCATCTTCTCACCACTCTGACATCCTGATATCTTAATTTTTTTCACTCCAGTTTTAGCTTTTAAGATAGGCAGTGCTGGATTAATAGATGTTTAAAAGTGGTTCTCTTTAGACTTCACAAAAGTGGAGAATTTTTTTTTAGCTCAGCACAAATTTGTAGCAACTGATACTTTACCAGAAACTTCTTTTAGAATATTCTGCTCCATAAAATAAATCTGTTCCTATCATTCATCTCAGTACCATACCTATTCTGTACTTAAACAGAGTTTCTTTGTGATTCCTGGGTGAATTTATCTATGATTAGAAATATTACAATCAGTTACATTAAGAGCTTAGGGTAACTTCTGAATAGATCAAAATCGTGCTTAGAAAAGACAGAAATACTAACAAGCCATAATTTAACCAGTTCAACAGCTATTTTAGAACTCAAATTAGGATAAAAATGGATAACAAGAAAATACTTCCATTTTATACATGATGTATCAAATTAGACCTCAGTGGTCAAGTATTAAACACTGCAGAAGCGTAAGTACATAAAATGGGACAAAAGGCTTTTAAAGCTTAGCACAGAGAAACATGAGATAACCCAACATTTCCTGATACAACTTCCTAGAAACAGCCAGTATTAATTTGACCAGGTAACTTTCAGAGGCAGGATTATTTTTCTGCAGTGTAAATAGTCTCTGATGTTAGAGAGAAAATCTTTTCTCTCAGATAAAAGCTGGCTTTTAACAAAGCATATCTTAAGCTTCAGACTAGTGACATATTATGAATTGCTCTGAAACATGGTGTGCTGCTGGCATCAGGTGTATCACCCTCATGACACATCAAGCCAGGGAGTTCTGCAATGGGGAGCACATTAGTAAAAATTACCTTTAAAGACCAGTGTTTGCATTCATATGCACTACTGATATAAAACAGATGTCTTCATGCTTGAGCTCCTATTTTAATGCCAGACACAAAGCATTTTGTGCCTGTACAATGAGATGTGCTGCCCCACCAGTCCTGTGTGTGCAGAACACTGCAGACCTGGCTGCTGTAGTGCTCTGCTGCCCTGCCACAGGGATGTCTCTGCCCGAGAGCTGGGCTGAGGGGGCTGTGCACAGGCCCCAGGGACAGCAGGGGTGGGGGCAGAGTGTAAGGGCTCCCCCGGGCTGCAGCATCCCCACACTCTGCCAGATCTGATAAGCACAGACACTGGACAGCTGATGGTGATTCCATCTGCCTTGGGGTGGGGACTGACATGACCTATTATGAGAAAATATTTTCTTATCTTTACCAACAGACAATGAAGACTTAGTGGGTTTTTAGGAAGAAGGTAGCTAGACCACCAAAGATGCTATTAATACTTGATTTCTTGCCAAGGAGACATGCAAAGCAAACCTGCAGCAACAGCTGCAACAGGAGTACCTTGGAGAAAACTTCGTTCTCACATATTCTAAGGCCAGTGAAAGGCCCAGAGAGACCTCTGAATTTCAGGAACTACCCTTGCCCTTACAGGATGCAGGCAGGAGGAGACAGTGACCCTGCTCTCAGTGCTGGTGCTGCTGCTGGGCAGGGCAAGCCCAACCCACCAGTCTGCCTGGCAGACTGACCCCACTGCCAAGGCAGGGAAAGAAGATGCTCACAGCACAGCAAGGAGCTGCCCCTGCTTCTTGATCACTTCACTTCTGCCACATAAGACAGCAACAGGTCACATGAATACAGGTATTTCACCCATCACAGCCATGACTTTCCCCCATCGTGACTCAATATCATGTGTGGTGGTCCCTTTTTCCCCTGAGAGCCTGCACACCTTAAAGACAACAGGATCAACCAAGGCCTCACTGAAGTCCGGTAAACTTCTTCCCATTTCCATGAGGCTTTGGGTCTGCTCCTTAGTGTACTGCTGATGAAGTGTATTAAAATCTATACACTCGGCTTTCTCCAGCTTATTCAGTATAAATTATGCTACTTCTTATCTACAAATATAAATTGTTTTGTTGTTTATATGTTTTTGTAAAGTGAGCCTTTGCTGCACACTGAAAAGTTGCTCTCTCTATCAAAAGGCATGAGTCTGTGTCTTGCTAGAAGCAGCATTATCTATTGTCAGAGACACCAGTTTCATTTTTTGATTAGGGGGAAACATGTACCAATGGTGTTATAGTTAATAGAGCAGTTTTACTACACAGGTCACATGGGAGACAACATATTAACTGTGCTACTGAGGAATGCAAACAGCACAGAGTGTTTGGGTTTCCAGCATCCTTGAAAAGTGACTTTGCAATTATACTAACAATGCCCCAGTGAGTAATCATTTTCAGGTACTACCAACTCTTGAAAATAACTCTTTCAGTCTAATTATGCTGCCGGATTAGAGAAAGCCTTTCAGAGAAGTTTATGGGCTGGATTCTTAGTCACTGTAAACAGTCATAACTCCACAGGTTCCAGAAGGAGTAATCCAATTTATACACCAGACCTACCTCTCTCTTCTGTAAACCCTTTATTAAAGGTTATGTAATAATTAAGGATGAAGGAATAAAAAAGTCAAACTTCCTGACTTGATTCAGGCAATGACTTTGCACTTACTGAAATGAGGATGAAGAGAGCCAGGCTTCAAGAGATTAGGTATAACTAGGAGATTAGTTCAGTGCAAGAAAGCCCATTTAGCATAACACAGAGAACTCTCTGCCACATTTTGGAATAATGCATTTTAAATCTGTCAGTTTTCTCTGAAGGTCCCAATCCTGCAAAGCTCAGTCACGATTTAACATTATGTGGTATACATAATCCTACTGAAATCAGACTACTCACAGTGCAGACAGACAAGCAGTGTTAAACTGCTGGATAAATTAAGGGTTAGGCCAAGGGAAAGTTCCCTGGATTTTGTGTCTCCTTGAGACTTGACCTATAAACAAACAGAGAAATATTTGGCATTTGCTTAGTAGAAATAGCCCTGATTTTCAGTCATTTTGGTTCTACTTCAAAGCAAATCATCTATTATTTCTCAAACACAAGAAACACAAAAAAGGTCTAATTTGGTTCATAAGAAACCACATAAAGGTCTAACTCTCTATAGACATGCTTTTAATGCATCTCCAATACGGAAAAAAAATATTCAATCAAAATTGCCAAAATAAGGAATTATACATAATTCATTTCCATTAATCCTGCTACAATTCTTGCCTTCTAAACTCATTTGAAGCCTGTGTTCTAGATCAGGAGCATAATGTTAAGGCTGGTTTGAGGCACAGAGCTCTTAAATGTCATATACCAAATGACAAAATATTCAATAATGTCGCTGCCTTGCTCCAGCAAGAAAAATATTTTTCTCAACATTACTACAGAGGACTAAGAAAGACAGGTGCTTTTAGCTCAAGTGTATTTTAGAAGAAATACAATAACCAGACCCCAGGCAGAAAGCCAGCAGCCACTAGACCCGAAATTTACATTTAATCAACACAATTAGGGACAAGCAACAATTTAACACACTGTTTGCAGAACATTTACTCTGGAAGCACCTTGTATGATGCAGCAGTGCTAAAATTACCCCCACAGAAATCAGATGTTATTAAGGAAAGTACAATGGCCAGAGAAAATATGCCACAGAAATCACTGAAATAGAACAAGGGATTTCTTTATTTGGTTTCCCAAAACTTCAAACGTAACCTTTGATAAGTTGAATGTTTGATCTTTTAGCTACCAGCACAATTTCCTAGTTACTTTTATAAACTGGAGCTTTCAAACTCCTACCTACTCCCAGTGATCTCTGCATACTGGCTTATTTAATATTCCCTCAGCTTATCTCAAGTCTCAGTGCAGCAAGGCTTTTTAGTTGCTATGGCCCTAAGCATGGAACATGAAAGAAAAGGATATCTGGGAGCCTCATTCTATATTTTTCATTTAAAAACAAGGCCTGGGAGCCTGAGGCATGTCCCCAGTCATTTTCATTTGTTTTGGAGCTCCCACTTACACTTGGGGCATTCTGTCTTCACAGGCTACCTCTTCAAATATTCACTGAGACACGCAGAAGTATCAAAGCTGTATCAGATCTGTAACTCTGGTTCAGTATGAAATGGGATGCCTGCTTGCACTATTAGCAAAAAGGACAAAACTGTTAAACTGGTCAAAGGGGTCTTGCCCAAAATCC
The DNA here is from genome assembly GCA_013397245.1 of Thryothorus ludovicianus. Taxonomy (NCBI): domain Eukaryota; kingdom Metazoa; phylum Chordata; class Aves; order Passeriformes; family Certhiidae; genus Thryothorus; species Thryothorus ludovicianus. Next base: position 33,264 of record VZTB01007821.1, read on the forward strand.
CATGGCCTAGTTTCCTATTGGTCACTGTGGTACAGTGTTCCTAACCCCGGTACTCATACAAGAAGCATTTGCTTTCCACAGCCCAAATAACTCACAGCTCCTTCAGTGTAGCACCGTTGCACTAATCTGGTTGTTGTCACAAACACAACAAGAGCTGCTAAGCACAATGTGTTACACCAAGTATGAACAGACAGCGAGACAGCACTACATTCACACTGTTTGCTTTTGTTATTCTAGTAAAAAAGGCGCAATATCTTTGTGAGCACCTTTGAATTAATATGCTTGTGTCATCTTAAGCTTGCAGAAAAGGCCAAGCATGTGTAAGAGGTAAGGAATTTGGAATATCTGAGCACAGCTGTTCCTGTCCAGTTGTACCACTGACAAACAAGAGCTCTTTGCTTGGGAGCTGCATTGACACCAGCTCTGAAACCTTCTTAAGTTGGAGGCTGAGGTATGCAGAAATGCAATGACTCTCACACTGTACAGACACCACCAGGTGGGTCAGCAATGCAGAGTGACAAAACACACAGACTACACTAGATGGAGGTGCTGACAGCTCTGGGAGAGGGAAGCTCCTGTGGCAGAGACAGCAGAAGCAAGTTAAGCCCCTTCATCCTATACCCCTATATCATCCTATATCCCTATAGCCTATATTCTGCCAGCTCAAACACCTCATCACGACCGTCTGGAGCTGGGGAGGGCTGGACTCATTGATGTTCAGGCCAGAAGAATACAGCAGTGATGAGAAATTACCTCTCCATTTCCACCAGTGCTTATATTCTAGAAGTATACTGTGCTTGATCCCTTGGACTTCTTGCTTGAAGCACCAGGAATCCTTCATTAGCTCAACCAGAGCAATCATGACACCCTAAGCACTGCTAGTGAGAGGATGGTTCCACTGGCTTTGGAGACCCCATGGAAGCTTTACAATCTAATGCAGCCTACACCTCAAGCTTCACACTGCTGTACCTAAAGTCTCTCTGTTACTTTAAAATCTGGCTCAGCTCTATGTTACACTGAAATGTGCAAGGTACTTGAGTTCAGTTTGCCCTGGCAGGATGGCACAACCCAAGTAAATTCACTGCCAAGGTAAAGGTGTTGTTATCTAGAAATGTGAAGATTTGCTGCTCCCTTCAGAAGTACTCTGACATCAGCAAGAATAAGATCCCACGTCTTTCTCTTAAATCTCCTCTCCTTCAGCAAGGTATGTTGTATACACAAAGTAATTCAAACACTTAAGACAGTATTTCACTTCCAGTTTCAGGAATAATTCAACTTTGCCTGGGAGCTTTAAAAGAGCACTCACTATAGAGATGTAAATATGGGTCGAAAGAAATCTACCAGATATTATACATATGATGAAGGAAAATGATCTCTACTGAATTTAAAATATGTTGTAGACTCTCATTTCCATTTGTCCTTGGTTGTAAAGACTAGCAGAGAGGTATTGTGGAATAGCAGACAAACTGGGACTCTTTTCCTACTGGGGAGAATGTAGAGGTGGTGGATAAGGGAAAGAGATTAATGTTCTCTGTGGTTTTCACCTCCCAGACAAAAAATGCTGCTCATTCAAAAACATGGGAATGTTAATGATAAAGGCTGCCTAAAAAAAAATTTCCCAAGGAAAATTTACAGCAGGAATTTCCAGCTAATCAAGATACAAAAGTTGAAGAACTTCTGTACAGGGAAAGAGTGGCTTAAATATGTTTTTCCATTTCCAATTTCTGATTATTTGAAAATCTTTGATTTTTGCTCTTTGAAACAAACTGAATACTATGCGTGATATCTGTAATTTAAAGCTTGCTGGTTTTAAATCTTTGTGCTCACAAGCAGTTTTATTGACATTATCATTATTGCAAAGTTCAATTAATAAAGAAAAATCCTGTCCTTTGATGTCAGCAACATTTTAGATGAGCACAGAAGACATTACAATACTACCTTTCTTTGTGAACTCAGTTATGATTTATATGTGCTTGCTGTTGTTCGTTAAAGTTTCATTAAAAATAATGACTCATCAGTAGAAAGTGAAACTTTGTTACAGTGAAAACCTTTTGGAGCTTTTCACCTGAATTTCTCAAAGAAACCAAAGTATTATTCGTTTGAACTCAGCAATAACTATGACATAGATCTAAAGCATATGATAGATATTGCTGAGTGCTGAGGAACACAATTCAAAAATTATATAGACCATAACTCAGCAGATATTACTACTATGTCAAGTATACTGCAGCACTCAGGGAACTTCAGCTTCTTCTCCACTGAGTGTTCCTAGTAGTCACGTGCCTGAGCAGTTTAATGAAACAGGTATATTATTAATGCTGCCAGAAAAAGGAAGATTCCTGTGAGAAAGAAAATATATACTTGGAGTGTTAAATTTGAATTTAAAATAAACTCTATATGTTGTAAATTTTGCTCTGTTTTAGGGGGATTGTTAGTCCTAAGCTTGGAATTCCTTAAGGGTGTTGAGAGATATTTTAGGGGCTCATTTTCTTATGCCAGTTTCTCCTCCACAAATACACGTTTGATCCCAACACATGGAATATCTGTGCATGTAGATGAACAAGCCCCAAACTGTTATAAAGCTCCTCAGGTTTATCACCTGGTATTTACACACAAATCACACCACAACATATGGAGACCTAATAGGGTTAAGTACTGTGGGATTTTGAAATTAGGTAAAAGCACTGGGCCCCAGCATGCTTAGGGGATGATGATGTCAAGAAGCTACCCTGACTGATGTTAACCTGCAGGAGCAGCCAGGAAAGCAACATCCCACTATTTTGAATAACTCCACACTGTAGCACTGCAGGGTTGTTGTGACCCAGGTGCAGGATCTGCTGCTTTGCCTTGCTGAACCTTGCAGAGCTGCCATCAGCCCATCAATCCAGCCTGTCCAGATCCCCCTGCAGAGCCTTCCTGCCCTCCAGCAGATCCACATTCCCAGGCAGCCTGGTGCTGTCTGTGAACCCACTGACAGTGCCCTTGATCCCCTTGTCCAGATCATCAGTGAAGGCACGAAACAGGGCTGGCCCCAGACTGAGCTCTGGGGAGCCCCACCATGACCAGTTGCCAGCTGGATGTGATTCCATTCCCTGCTCTCTCTGGGCCCCTTTTCACCCAGCAGGGAGAGCACCTGTGCAAGCCATGAGCAGCCAGCTTCTCCAGGAGATGCTGTGGGAAACAGTGCCATGGGCTTTGCTACAGTGCAGGCAGCCACAGCCACCTCCCCACCCACAGATCAGGTCACCCTGTCACGGGAGGAGACGAGGCTGGTCAAGCAGGACGTGCCTTTCTATGCCTTTGGCTGACTCCCTGGTTGTCCTGTATGTGCCGTGGGATGGCTCTCAGATTGATCTTCTCCCTGACCTTCCGCAGCACCAAGACCAGGCTGACAGACCTGCAGGTCCCTGCGTGCTCCTCCTGACCCTCCTGCAGAGAGGCTCTCCTCTGGTGACACTGCAGCCCTGCTGGGCTGACCAGGACTGATGATAAATGATGGAGAGCAGTTGGACAAGCTCTTCTTCCAGCACCTTCACTGCCCTTGGGTGGGCTCTGTCCAGTACCAGAGACTCAGAGGGTCTAAGTGGCTCAGCTGGTCACCATCTACTCCCTCCTGGGTTTCAGGGGCTCTATTCTCATATTCATCCCTCTCTCCCATCTCAGGGGGCTGGTTGCCCCAAGGATAACTGGCCTTTCTGCTGAAGTCTGAGGTAAAGAAGCTATGAAGTACCCCTGTTAAGTCTACAGAATGCAATTAACCTGCAAGGTTCACATTAGTAAGTTGTGTGATTTTAAATATGTTAAAATTTACTATTCAACATAGCTGTTTGTGTCCATCAAACCTGTATTTCTGCAAAATGGATAACAGATTTGTTTACCAAAAATTACTTATCCTGAAGCCATCTCCCATTTTTTATTCCTAAATTATGTGTTTACAGTCTCTATTTAACTATTTTATTTATTAAAAATAAATAATATTTTATGCTCTGTGTGACCTGTAGCTAACCAGCTTAGAGTTTTCTGTTCTTCAAAAAATCAAATTTCCCAATTTTTTTTACATCAGTGAAAAAAAAACATTGTTGATCATGTCTTTTAGGTCTCTGACAAATTTTCTTAGCTTGTGGGTTTAATCTTAG
>VZTB01007821.1:37441-75186 GCA_013397245.1 Thryothorus ludovicianus
CTTTTTTTTTTTGTCCTAACCAGTGAATATTCAATTCTCTCAAAATCTGCCTCCTGCATGTGTGTTCTTGCTTTATTCTAAATATAGGACACAAATTGTTGTTGACATTTCTTGCCTCTTCTGCATCACTATTCAGGATTTCCCCATGTGTATGAAGAAAGGAACCCAATAAAGGTTTCTTTCGATCCCAATTATATTCTAAAATGCTTTTAAAAATTGTTTCACCCTTTAGCCATTGACATATTTCCATTAGTGCCCTTTATCAGATAAAGTTTCTTTCTAATACTGTGTGTTTTAACAAGGATGGCTTTTGACCACTGTAATGTATTATTCAGGCAAGACTGCTTTTTCTGACTGTAGTTTTGGTTAATATTTTTCACTTTAAATGTATGATCTAGGCAGAAAGTTGCAGTGGTTTTTAGTCAGACAGTTGTCACACTCAAGCTATAGTCTGTTGTGAAAATAAGGGGTGGTGAATTGTAATTAGGGAATGTAAAAATAGTTTTTCTGAAGGAAATCCAACTGACTTACTCCACATTGGGCTCAAAACAAAGCTCTACTAAGAAAATACATTTCAATAAAACATCTGATGAAATTGTTTAGCACCTCTACCAACATTCACCAATTATATATAGTTATAGCTATTATAAAAAAGAGTTTTCTTCATGCATGCCATAGACTGATGCTTTCAGCCCAGATTGTTCCCTGTGAGATTTGCTATTATTCATATAACTGAGGAAGGCAGACTCAGTAAGTTTGCATGTATGTGAGTCTTCCTCACACACATGAGAACAGTGCTGACAGGAAAACTCTATTTCTAAAACAGGCAAGAGGTGTCAGCCAGCAGGTGATCTCACTTTAGGTCACAGCATTTATGGACACAAAAGTAAAAGCGAATTAGATGTCAGGGACTTAGCAAAAGCAGTGGAAACACCAAAAATTATCTTTATTCCCATAAAACCAAGTCCATAGGATTATTTCTTCCTTCCTTTTTTTCTCCCAGTAAGTCAAATGGAGAGACAAGAAAAAAAAATAAAGGAAAGTTACAATGGAACAGATTGGCTTAATTTATAAACTTCAGGTATTTTGAGGGCTAGAAAAACATTACATTTGTAGTGATGCATATCCAACAATTGTCATAGTCCTCTTCCTATATTTTTAAGGAGAACTCAGCGCTTACCTGACCCAATAGCCCTATACATGAGAAAGTTGTAGAATTTAGAAATCCATTGAAGGCTTTTCATCTGTAAAACTATTTGATTGCATGTTTCACTTTAAAATGTATTCACTTGAAAAGGATAATGATGTCTTTGTATAAAGAGAAACCACCCCAACCTGAAGCAGCCCACACTGATTCACCAACGAAAAAAAGAAAAAAGCAAATGAGGAGGAAAATAGCTCACATTCACTGTACATTGTATGCAAAACTCCATTTACTTGCTTTATGAGGGATTTTTGGAAGGTTTAAAGAAGCTGGAGTGATAGCTTAGTCTTGTATGCCAAATTAAGCTCAAATTTGCAATAGGCAAATGGAGCATGTAGTAAGATGTAATGCTTTAGTACTAGTTAAGGAACAAATGTGGCTTATCTGTGGAGAGTTTTTCCACACTGAAAACTCAGTGCAAAGACATAAATCACTGCTTGCTTTCTACATTTAGTTTGATCCAGTGCATAAGTGAAAGAAATATGCTGGCAGCTTGGAGGAAATAATAGGTGTTACAGAAAAGGAGATGCTTACTTGAAGAGCGTTTCTTTTAAAGTCTAGTCAAAGAATTGTCTGTGCAGTGTGTATGGGACACTACCAAAATCTGCACACATATTGTTCCTAGTAGTTATTATTCTGCATTCATTTAGATTCTTACAATCTCATTAGTCTCAGCAGATGGGAACCTTCTTCCAAAATTCAATCAAACTTCAAGAGACAAAGTCTGTTTACAAAGCTACTCATACCTTTCCATCTTTCTGAGCATATTGGAGTTCGAATTTCCAAAGCACTAATTTTTCTTTCATGGTGACTGGAAGAAATAGAGAGAATCATGTGGAGTTTCTTTTAAGAGAGATCACAATTTCATTTTACAAATAAAATAGCCTTTCATTCAAAAACTTCAAATGAATTTGCCCCAGGACCAACTTGAACTTTTGGCACCCACAGTTCTTGTCAAGGAGATCACAGGCCTGCTACCCCTTAATCCTGCTTATCTTGTTTGTTTTGATTCCCACCCATTCTGGCTTCATTCAATACCCTCCTGGACTAAACCAGCAGCAGCCAGCCCCCTCCATGCTTTGCATGCTGCTAATGATTTTATAGACTGCAATCACATGGCTGTTTGTCGAGCTCAGAGCCTGGCCTCTTCACATAGATGCTAAAGCTAAGCATGTTAATTTTGGTGCTTTAACTATATCTTGCCTCACCTCTTTTTTTTATCTTCATGTGTGGCAAATAAAAAAAGAAAAGGGAAAAAATCCAACTTTCCCATAACAAGTATTTACCTCTTACAAAAGTTCTAAAATGTCTAGTAAGTGAAAATTATCAAGAAAAAAAGAGGAAAGAGAAAGTTTTTCTAAAGCAGAGGGGCTGTAAACAGCTACTCTACTTTCTTGATGTAATTTCAATAGGACTTTTCAGCCACCACTTGCACCATAATGCAGCAAACCTGGTAGAGAGGACTACTTCTAGAACTGATATTCTATTTTATATTCTATTTTTCCTTCCTTCCTCTTGTGAGCATGCTGTGCTTCCCTTTATTCCTTTTCTCCTTCCCTGTTGTTTCATGTTCTCTGATCTTTCACTTAGGCAGATGATTAAAATAATTCTTTTTCAAAAGTAGAAGGGGTGTGGATTTTTTTCAAAAAGGTGAACACTGATATGATCCACCTGGGATTACATGGAAGAAAAACTCTTAAAAGGTAGAGGTCACTGTCAGCAAATTTGCTTATTGGACTGCAATTATGCTTTCAGTCATAAACCAGCTTTCAATTCCTACATTATCTTAAGGTGCTTGTCCAAGCTGACAGCTAAAGGAGAGACACCATCCCAAGAGCAAGCAATTATCTACAAAGATTTCAAAACTTGAAAGGAAAAAAACCCAGAAAAATGAGAGACTGGCTGTTCGTCAGTTCTATTCTTAGTGTATATTTGATGAGCTGGTTTAAAGACTTTGAAATGAAAACATCTTGATCACCACAATGGCTGATGAAGTTAAACTTTTTATGAGGGAGGGAGACATCACGGACAATTTCTATTCATAAGACTGAAATCAAGCCTTCTTAAAAAAAAATTATTCCTTTTACCTTTATGAACATACCAGTTACTGACTCTCAGATAGCTGACAAAATGGTTTACAGCATTTCTATAATAAATATCATAATTCTATAGTGAAAGGTGTAGTCAGAGAGTGACTTTAAAAAACCCTGTACTTACTATCCACAGAAATAGGAAAGAAAATAAAGATTTCTGCTAAAAGTCTGAAAAGGACTAAGTTAATAATGTGAAATCCCTTGAGTAATTTCTAATTTGACTATAAGCATAACTCAAATATAAGATTTGCATGGTGCCCTCAAGTGTCATTATTGCTGCTTGATTGCATTAATTAATACATTGCCAGCATCAGCTCAATAATCATTGGTTCCTGCTTTGTGAATGATTCCTTAAATTTTAAGTCAATGCAGGATTTTTTTAATACAATTTATTGTTATGTTTACTCCAGTAAGCTTATAGTTCACTGCAATTATATAGTAATCTAAAATTTTATATGCAAAAAATAATTTTGCATTTCTAATGCAAATTTAGGTTTTTCCCCTTCAGAATTTCTGCTGCTACATTTTGCACTGTCATAATCAGTCAGAGAGGATTCTCTCAAGGATAACAAGGCAGGATGGAAGATTCAAACGAACCTCCACAGACAGCAAGATGTCTTTCTTTAGATTTGGTAGCATACAGCTGCACTTTGTTCTTTCAACCCCACAGATAAATACTTTCATTGTGTATGTTAATCAGACTGGGAAAAGACACAGAAAATGGAAGAGTCAGATTTAAACTACATTTCTGAATAATTACATCAAAATGTGTCACTTACTGAGGGTTTCTTTTTTCCTAAGTGAAAAACATTAAAGAAAATGTACAGTAATTATTTTTCTTGGAGGATGCAAACCTTTATACTTACATGAAAAAGAAATGAACCAGTATATCTACTATAATAGATATTAATAGGCACCCCAAGGACAGTAGTACACACTGTCTCACAATACTTCAGACAGGAAGGAAAAATCAAAGCAGCTCAGCATAGAGCAAACAAGGCTTTCAAAAAGCTCCTTCTATATTAAAGGCTTGAGCAAAAAGGTTCAGAGACCTTCCAAGATAGGCAAGGCACCAGCACACAATTCCCCTTGGACAGAGGTTACAGCCACAGTCCTATTGATTCTGATGAGACTATTATGTACTGAAATGAATGCTGTTTGATTCAATGGGACTTTTTAGAGATACAAATTGCTTTCCTTAATTGTGATGGGTAGAACAGAGGTAAGAGAACAGTATTGGATCCTCAGTCTTTTTGTGTAGAGGAAAGAGCAATTTCCTGAGCTGCAGGACTGAAATGTTCCACCCCATCAGGGAGGCAGGAGGTGTTTTTTCCTCTGTGATTTTAGGGTGGTTTTGTCCTAATATTATTTCTGAACAAAGCATCCTTTATCTATGTTTAAAAAAAGCCAAAAAGCAAGTGTCATCTTCTAATGTCTTTAGTTATTACTGCAACAGTATTTGATTATCCTTATCACCTGACCTGGGCCCATTACAGTTGATGAAAAAATTTTATAGGCTTTTGACTAAGCCTATTATAATACAAAACTTCATTTCTATTCCAAAATCTCAATTTGATATAGAACTACAGTACAATTTTAGTAAACTCTATCCAAGAAAAGAAATTTACTGAGATTAAATTGCATAACACTCATCATATGAATTCTAGATGCACTGGCTACTCAAAATCTCAGCTGAAGTTTGTATAAAGTCAAAATCATACAAATGAAATGAATTATTCAAACTTTAACTTCAAAAACGTAGCAATATTTAAAGTCTGTCTGCCTGGTATGAAATGGGGAGGAAAAGACAAGAGTTGAGCAGTGACTGGTACAAAACATACATGCAGAACATGGGGGCTCCTGTCCATGCTGTGAGCATGAGAAGCAGCTTGTGAGTGGATTGGATCCCACAGTGCTGTGGAGATGATTTAAAGAACAAAGCAAGTCTAACACCCCTCAGCTTCATCCTTCTCTCTGCACACCTTACCTCATCACCAATAAACAGTAGTGCATAGTAGGAGTCCAGTCCATCTTTTCTCAACCTGTTTCACAGACCCTTCTCTGTGGAATGTAGTATAATAATACACATGATGGCTTACACTGAATTATTTTAGCAGAATTCCATTGATAGAAAAGATTTCCATCCATTCCTATTGCAATTAAAGTTCATTTAGTGATTGTTACAATGACCTTCAAACTCTTGGTAAAAGTGATAGACTTTCTGTGTTTGTTAAAAAAAAACAAATAAAATAAAAACCAAACCCTACTCTAACCTCAGTTTTTAACACAGATTTCTTTGAATGAATAGACAAAAATTTTAGTTAATTGACTTATTTAACATGCTGTAAGAATTATGGAATCAATTCTGATTTGGCATCTTAAATTTGCCACACTTGTTGAAACACTAAAGGCAAACCACTAATTTTTGCCACTGCTATAGGGCCTCTGCAGAGGAAATGCATTCTGACAGACAAATTACAACCTCAGCTTCTTTTGGGTACAACAGTTGAGATTATGAAATGTTTCAATAACTAAAGGACTCAAACCGCTTTGTATGTAACATTCTGACTTGGTAAGAATATAAACATAAAATTCAAGTAGAAATGTTCCTCTTCTCTCTCTAGAATGGTTTAGTCCAAGAAAACTCATTTCCCATTAAGCAAAGAATATAGAATATGCTACATATGTTCTCAACAGTTACTAACTCGAGGGAATTAGTGAGTAATAGATCATTTAAATTCAAAAAGACAGAATTTCCCTTTTCAGCCAGCACTCCACACAGAATTATGTGAAATGGTGAGAGGACAGGGAATTGTTTCAATCCTTTTCACTAACTAGATGAGCTCTAACAGGTAAAAGACTAATTACACCTTTGGTGGGTAACTAACCAAACCTCTCCCTGGCAACAATTACAGCAGCTGCCTGAGGCTTGGAATTGTGCCACTGGAAAATGGACAAACACCCGTGGCATAAAGGAAAACCTGACTTCCTTTTAGGATTTTGCTGCATCTCTAGGGCCTGAGCAGCTCGCTGCCCTCGGGGGCCCCAGGACTGCATTCCCTAACACATTCCCAGACTCAGAGCCCAGAGGGATGGAGTGTCAGGGGATGGGCAGGAGCAAGGGATTGGCCACAAAACCCACAAACCCACAAAGTGCTGTCTTACCTCACAAGCTGGAGAAAAACCCTTCACCAGCCACGGTCTCTACTGGGAAAATTTCCCACTTTGCTCCTCTTACACTGAATTTCTGTACCTCTTTTGCTATTTTGCTTAACACAAGACAAGTTTGAGCATCATCTATGTTTTAGGGCTTCCTTCTCAGCTGGGAGGACCTGTAATTGTACATGTTTCTATTCATATGAAGGATTTAATGAGATACCAATAAAATCTGCTATCAAAGGCAAATATGCAAGCCATAAGGACAAAAATGTGTGCACCTCGGTTAAATTTCAAATACTCTGAGGATCTATATGAACTTTAGGACATAACTAAAGTTCATATCTGAAATAGCATAATACATTAAAATGAACCAATTAAAATTCAAGCCTTTTACTTGCTAAAATTGCCAGGTTCATCCAATGGAAGAGTTTTTACTCTGCCATGCCAATGTGTCCCATAAAATAATGGCAACATAGGAACAGAATTGTCCTTAAAGCTTCTGAATAAAATAAGCAGTGTGTTGAAGGAACAATATCTAATGCAGAAAAAAAAAACCCTGCACTGACGTTTTATACTAAATAAAAACAAAGAGTATAAACAAAACTTTGTCAAAACAAACACACAAATATCCAAATCACACAAACAACCCAAACTAAAAACTCTGAAATATTAAGTTGCCAACGATTTTTATGGCATTTGCTCATCTTTATCAACTTTTTATTTTGTTCTTCAAGAAAATGAGTTTTCACAGTTCAAAAATTATCACAAATTAATATATTTCTTATCTACCCAGGCAATTTTACAAAAATATGGCTAAAAGCAACTTAAAAATGCTCTTACTAAAAGGGTATGCAGCAAAAAGCTGCGCTGTGGGCAGTCTCTCGCACCTGTGTTAGCTGCTCTGTAATTAGAAGGGAGGTTTTTCTCTCTTGGGGTGCACACAGCAGAGCAAATGAACTATGCAGAGACTGGCTCTGCTTTGGGAGGTTTTAGCTGCAGTACAGGGAAGGGTCTTTGAAAATTATGATCTGTTTACTTAAGTAGCTCATTTAACAGTGAAATTCCCTTTAAAAGCTGCAGCTGAAATAGTATTACAGATATGCAAAAATTAACTCCTCAACTTGCTTTATGGGTTTCCAATAATATCAGAATTTTGAAGTATTTGAGGTTTGGAGAAACAGCAGCCTTTCCTTATTAACTGGTAAGCACGGCCACCACTGAACGAGCTCCCCAGGGGCGTGGTCACAGCCCCAAGCCTGGTGGAGTTCGAGTGCCTGGACAATGCTCCCAGGCACAGGGTGTGACTCCTGGGGTGTCCTGTGCAGGGCCAGGACTTGGACTGCATCATTCTGAGGGGTCCCTGCCAGCTGAGCTTATTCTGCCGTCCTGTGATTAATAGATCTGCTAAATATTATTCCTGTCTCTCACACTATTTCACACTCACAGTATTTCAGAATCAAATACACTCACAGTATTTCAGAATCCAGCTCACCCATAAGTATCGTTGATAAATCTGTGACAGTCTAACCAATAACAACGAGAAATATTTGAAAAAGGAAGGAAAAATTTTGCAAATCACATAACACAGTTCCATGCAATTTGGTTGTTGTACTGTGACCATTAGCTGTGTTTCACATGGCAGTGTACATTCCTTTCCACATGCACTTTATTCTTACTCTACATCTGTACTCCAGCAGCATGGAAAGGGCTCTTCTGCTTGGAGATCATACTTTAAAAATAGAGCTGAGAGTGTTGAAAACATCATATTTTGCTCTTACTGCTGAAAAATCCTACATTTCAAGTTCTATAGGATTCCAGTTTCACTGGCAGTGAAATTCTGATTTGACAAACATGAAGTGGATGATATTCCACCACTCACCAGACTGTCAAGAACCTGGGTTAAACACTTTAGAAGGGCATTGCCATTAATTGCACAGTCCCACATAAAACAGACAGTTACTGACTACTTCTAGAAAGCATGGACACAAATTAAGATATTTCATGAAAATTCAGTGAGAATGGAATTCTGCAACAGTCAATAAAATTACTAATACAACACACAGTCCTCAGATGTTATATCAATATCTATATTCCTTTACACTTTTAAAGGGAAAAACCCCTAACTATGAACCTGCATGCCTTCACACGTCTTTGCTAATTCAGGGCCTCTGGTGATTTACGAATTACCAGCTATGAGTCATGAATTTTCTTGTCTAATTCAGACTGATAACTCTCATTGTGTGCAAATGACTACATCAACCCCCTTTCACATGGAGGAAAGTTCTGCCACTAATCAGCTTCCAATCAATTCATCACAAAAATCGTAGAATTGTCATATAATGGAAAATTCATGACGACTTTTCCACTCTATGATGGGCAGACACTTGTCAGTGTGCATGGGGTCCTTTATTTGGAGCAATGCAATATAGAGAGACAAATAAGCTGTAAAACTGAGATTTTTTTTTTTGGTATCTATAATGCTCCTTACTAGTGGCATAAGAGAAAAAATAACATCTCATACATTTAGCCTTACATTAAGGGGATATTCAAGAGTGCAGAGTAAGAAACTTTTTAGATCTTTGAAACTATTAAAGGCTAGATATTCATATATCAAAATATTAAAAAATACACTCTCTGTTACAGAAATTTAAATTACATCTCTAACAAAAGTGAATAAAAAGTAGACCAATTAGAAGAAATATCTATAATCAGTTTACTGAAGAACCTAAGCTACACAGTTTTTTTAAATAACATCTATAGTACTGCATTCAAAATTATTATACCTTTTTCTCCTTACAAAGGTATTCTACTTGTGAGATTTATTAATGAAGAGAGAGGCCCATGCCCTAAGAAAGACAAATGACAGAACACATTAACTCATAAGAGTGAACACTTTGAGTGTTATTCAGCAGCTCACTGAGTCTCCATATTTTTGTCATGTACAACAGTGGCTTTGTGCTAGAAGATGAAATCCCCATCCTAGGTACTCTAGGTAGCTTTGCAGAACTGCTCTTCCCCAAGAATATTTTATTGTAACTATAAATAAGCATTTGTAGAGTACCAGATATAATTGATGTTGGCTGTGAGTAACTCTGTTAATAACAGCTCCCTCCAATGCTCTAAATAAAATTTATTTATAGCCACACAGGAACCATATAAAACACAGTATATGAACTACTACAGACATCAAAAACTGGTTAAATAAATGATGTTTCATTTGCATGTGAAGGTAATAAACATTCCTGCATTTGCTAAATTTATTTGTGCCTTACATCACTGCCTGGCTCCTCAGCAGTACATAAGTCTCTGCATCCACATGAAGATTCTAGCATTTTCTAACTCTCCAGAACTCTTTATATCCCCAGGTTCCTTCTTTTCCCATACCACCCTTACATTAGTTACTAATATTCCTGTATCTATTTTCATTCCTGTCTTTTTAGAGTAACACAATTTTTGTTACCAGCCTTCAAGCCTTTCTAAAACCCTAAACAAAACGTATAAATATTGACTCTCTTTAAATTAGGGCCAGCAAAGCCACTGGCTTACTCTTGCTTTGCATCAAAGACACATTCACGTAGAGTTTACAAAGCTGGGTGAAAAGCATTCGATTTTTTTTTTAACAGATGCCAGTACAATGTGCAGCAGCATGTCATTAGCAAGGATCTTCAGATCTCTGTGTGCAAAGTACTGCACACAAGTACCTTGCACAGCCCAAGGCATCAAATCTTACCTGCAGAGTTAAAGCTCTTGAGTCAAAGTGGTAGAAATTGTGTAGCTAATGCATGTGCTTAAAAAAATTATATATTATCTTTGAATATAATACTAATTACATGAAATATTAATTTACTTTTAAACTTCGATAATCATGAAGATTTAAGTCAGACCTCTCTTCTCTGACTTAGCACTCAAAAGATAAAATATACCTACTCAACCTTAATCATATAGTACTAAAATTCATTCTTCAGCCATCACTCTGCAATTTTTCTCCTAGCATGAAAAGCAATTCTGATTTCACTTTTTTTTACTAGCACTCACATTTTTTTATTATTTTCATATATACCTTCTACTTAATTTATCCCATATACCCTTGCTCTAGATATGCTTTATGCTCTTGTATGCATGTGTTCAGCAAACTACTTTTAGGATACCTTCCTGCATTAAGTAAAGCCAGTGCTAAAAATCAGCTGAAACAGCTTTGAATTAATCTTTTAAACATCATATCACAGGATTTTGGGTACCTAACAAAAAAGGAGTGCACCTCATTTATAAGTGATGTTCTAAGAACCTGTTCACACAATGAACTTTTTTCTTTTTAAGAAAGATGCAAATTTAAGGAGAGAGTGCTATCATGAACAGGCTTCTTATGTGAGCGCTTATGTGCTGAAATGAAAATGCTTCATATGCTGAGTGAAACAGTTTGCCTTGTGGATAAACTCCAAGTGAGCATCCCCAGGAGTGAGTGCAGGTCCTAGGTTTCTTGGTAAGTTGATCATATTTTCTGGCTGGCTCATTTTTATTACAAATCCTCTAGATCAAATAAATACCAGCACTTTGGAGGAGCAGACTACATTCAACAGAATCCCACAGACAAAGCCATGCACCAACGGGACATAACTGCCTGTCAGATTTCCTCCAGCACCACAGGAGCTGCTGAGCCTTCCCCTCTGCTGCCCACTCACTCTGCACCCTCCCAACAGTGCCAGTGCTGAAGTTTGTGTCCAAATTTGGATCAGGGCTCTCCTTGTGTAAAGATGCCTCCAAAAGGGAGGGCAGGAACAAGTGAGCCTAAACAGGGGAAACCTTTTGGGCTTCTTATGAGGTGACAGCCGCACCTGCTATCCATGAGGTTCCTCAATCTGAAGTCTCCTACAAAACTCAACAAAAGAAACTAAGAAATTGAGTTCTTTTCCGACCCTCTAAAAGCACAATTATTTTTATTAATCTGCATTAATATGCATTTAGAATGCATTCTTGGATATAATAATTTATTTTTTGAGGTCCTTTTCTTTAGACAGACAAAACAATCAAGTCTTTAAAGACAACACCATAGCTACTCACTTAAACACAGTAATTGCCTCTAATACTCCAGATTGTCCTTTCCCAAATCAGAGAGGGAGGGAAACATTCCCAAAGCAGGGAAAATTGCTGAAGCTCTTGTTGAAAGGTCTAGCAAGGAAGACTAGGAAAATGTTTGACTTTCAACTACTAGTTGTAGTTTAATACTAGAATATTTCATGCCTCCTTAGACCATGAATTTTTTGCTTTTCATAAATGCATTCACCTAAGTTGCCTAAATGGGATCTTTTTTCTCCATAGCTTCAAACATTAAACAATTATTTTGTAGAAATGTGCCTTTCTACTTTATATTCTCTGGTGCCTGGTTTTTAAAAATGTTTAAGTAAATTTGTATTTTTGGTCTAATATTCTAAATACTTTCTTTCATCTGCTCTCTCTGTACTCTATATACTTTCCTCAATACAAAGATTACTAACAGGCTAAGGCACGAATTTGATGTATGTTTCCAAGATAAAATTAAGCTAACAGCCTCTAAGAAATCATTTCAAATAACATAGGGCCTAAGGGCTTAACATATTAAAAACAAATAAATCCAAAACATATTTTTCATATTTACAAGCATATTCTCCAGTTATTTTTGAACAAGTGTCTATTTACTGTGCATAATCTATAATTTGTGCTACTATGCATAATCTGTAATGTGTGCTACTAATAGAATGCCAGAGAAATGTGGAAAAATATACAAAACATAGACAAACATCGCTTCCCTTTAAGGGGAAAAAAACCTGAAAACAACAAAAACCTCTTCTAGGAATTATGAAAGAGCTGTGTCCAAGCTCCTTTTATCTCAGGCTTAGTATCAGCCAAGGAGCACCTTTCCTAAAAAGGCAGATTTTTGGAAGACACTGCAATGCCAAAGCAGCAAATGGGAAGGTCAGCACAAGCACTGCTGAAGAATTCATCAGAATTTGGAAAACCACAACTTTTATGTTCAAAACTGTAAAGGTTTAACAGGAAACATATATATTCTTAAACACTAGGCATTCATGACAATGTTTCCTAAATCTTACTGAAAGACTACAAAACAAAACATTCCTTCTTAAAAGAGGCTTTTGAGGGATAAGGAGCACAATAAGTGAGGAACCCAACCCTGCTCTGAGTGCTGCAGTGGGGAAAAAAGCTGGGTAAAAGCTGGTTTCAAATGGAAACTTTTACAGTTAACAAATTCTCCCTTCATTTAAATAGAAATGGTTATTTTTCAATTTCAAATTCAAGTGTTACAAAAAAAACCAAAAACATTTTCATTAAGTCCCATAACTTTACCTTACAGATTCTTTTTTTGTCATTCCACTTGTATTTTTATTATATCTTTTGCATTTATGCTTTTTTCCTNACAATAAGTGAGGAACCCAACCCTGCTCTGAGTGCTGCAGTGGGGAAAAAAGCTGGGTAAAAGCTGGTTTCAAATGGAAACTTTTACAGTTAACAAATTCTCCCTTCATTTAAATAGAAATGGTTATTTTTCAATTTCAAATTCAAGTGTTACAAAAAAAACCAAAAACATTTTCATTAAGTCCCATAACTTTACCTTACAGATTCTTTTTTTGTCATTCCACTTGTATTTTTATTATATCTTTTGCATTTATGCTTTTTTCCTATTTAACATAGAGCTATAATACAATACTGGAGTATTTTATACTCCTGTCCCTTTACAATCACTTTTGACTATTTTCTTTCCAAACAAACAATAAGTATAAAAAAAAATCTCATTTTTGCTTCCCAAGTGCCACTCATATGGAACTAAACTAAATCACACAGCAATTAACAATATGTTAATGAACTAAACCAGAAGTTTAATGGAGATGAAAAAAGCATTCCTACCAGTTATAGTGAGGAGATTATTTTAAACAAAAGCTTCCTGCAGCTAAATACATCACATAAACAATAAATTCCAGTTTGTGATTACAAAAATTGATTTCTATTTGCAATAATTTGCAAATTTAGCAAAAGGCAGAGACTAGAAATGGAGCATTTCCTGCTACAGATAAAGTGGAAACTCATTCATCTCCTAAAAAGTGGAGCATGGCAACCATAAAGCACAGGGGTTTTGGCAAGTGATCACCATACCTGGTATTATTTAATAGGCAAAATCCTAGCAGAAGGTATAGTTGCCTCAAACTGTAATATGAAATATTGGCCTCAGAGAGACCACAGTTTATGTTAAACTGATCTTGATACAAGAAGAAATGAGTTCTCGAGTTATAAGATAAAAATATACCTGATACTACAAAAACCAGGTGGTTAATACATCTTAAGTAGGTATATATCTTGTTAGCATAATCCTGCTAACATTAATCTCCATTTTCATATACACATTTTAGCTCCCCCTCGCTGAACTGAATTCTACAATTATTTACAGGGGAAGTATTAGGCAAGGGAAGGTTAGGTTTTCATATTCAGAAATATTTATGAATATGTTTTCACCCTCCCCAAATTCTCTTAATAGTATTTAATACTAAAACTAAAAAAGAAACGTACCACAAAAAATTATTTAGCTAAGAAATATTTTGCTTAGAAAATTACTGCATTGGCTACTGTTTTGAGACTTATTACATTTTCTCACAATTCTTTCTCTATAAATCTCAAAAAGGGCCAGCAGAGGTGTCCCCAGCACAAAAATGGTGAGCGACATCTGACTGGACAGGTTTGTTGTCTGGAATTCAGGGGAGAAATGAAATTTACCCTTGCTCAAATGGCAGCTTCACCCACTGCTGCAAGATGCAGACTCTGTGTGTGACACACGTGGGGGAAGGACTTTGGCAACATCTGTGACCATTCCTGGCCACCACCAACATTCTGCATTTCCCTACCAGACACATACACACTCATCTGGGTGCAGCAGCTTTGCTGCATTCACAAAATGTCTTGGATGTCCAAATAACATTTTTCCTTGCTAAAGACAAAACAATTTCAGCCATTCTGGAGTTCCCATTAATACAATCTTGTTTATTAATGGTCTTCATTCTGCATAGAACTCTTTATAAATGTTTTCCTTAATGTAGTCAACTCATTTGTCTGGCATGGATTTTTCTATTTGTCTATTGTCCATATGCTCATCAAACCTAAAATATAATTGACTGCATAAGCTTATTTGCATGGCTTGCCATCTGTCCCTGTCAAGCAAACTTTGTTTTATTATTTACTAATGGAAAATTAACCTTCTGTGTTCTTGAAAAATGAGTCAGTCACCTCCATCAGGTAGTTTATTGTCCCATTGAATTTGTAAGGAAGTCCCTATTATCAGCATATATTAAGGGAGAGCAAGCACATGGGCACTACCAATTCCAGCAGGAACAGCACAGGTCTGCATAACAGTTTCTGCTTCCTTATAGTTGATTAGGCTTTGTCACTAGAGCCTCCACAAGACACTTCCTCATCATTTGTAATTCAAACAAAAAAAAAATAAAATTATAACATATACAGGAATTGCAACTTCATGGTGTTATAAAGTCATTCCTGGAATGGTGCCACAGTACATTTGGTTAATAAGTACTAAAATGTGATTCTTTTCAATACCCATATATTTAATAGATAAACTCTTGTTCCTACTAACACTTAACACATACCAAAATTAGATTTAAAAATGAAGAGTGAAATTAACTTCAGAGTGCTTTATAATTTTGCAGCAAGTAGGATTTTCTTCATTTAGACCATGCACACCAATTGCAGCTGTAACCCTGACTCCCCAGCCTCTGAATGCATCTGAGACAACAGTTGTGCCACATACAGACACAGGCAGCAAAGTTTCCCCAAAGGAAACAGCAAGATGAATAATTTATCTTTGCATATCAAGGGGAAAATGCCTCTTTAGGAGTGAGGGGAGCCTGTAGTAACAAGGAGGGTAGGTAAGCACAGCGCATGTGAGCAATCCTCAGTCACTCAGCTGGCAGGGAACAGCTTTCACCAAGAACAAGGGTTGATAATTTAGGCTTCAGCATTCTTGTACAACTCTGTTTTGTGCCAAAATTGAACACAAAAAAGAAACTGGAGAAGTGCCTGGGAACAAAAATTCACGGAGGTTTCTGAAAACTATCATGGTGTAGAGCTGTGGTCTCCATTGCAGCACAGGTGCTGCCATATAAAGGCACTTGACTGAAACAATGTGAGGGGTTATACACCATGTCCCTGACAGCAGGGTCAGATTCAAACATTGCAAAACTGCTTTGGCAATGAAATTGCCAAGCACGTGAGCATTGTCTAAAAGTATGCATAAATATTTATTCTAGCAACATAAATGGGATCAGTAACCTTTACATTTGAAGGCTATTTCTTTACACCAAGCAGAAATAATCAATTAAGCTTTTAATTAAATCCCAAACAGTAACACTCACTGGTGCATTGGCTTAGCTCAGAAGTAGATGGTGTCTAGATCTTGTTACTGCCCCTCATATGCTACTATGGGTAAAATCAGGAGTCTTCCACCGAGGTTGATTTGCAATGCAGGCGTGTCTCCAAGCAAAGTTGGAAAAAATTTATTACCTGTTTCAACTGAGAAAAAGATCCACAAAAGATGACTCCATACAGACACTTCCCAAACAGCATCAGTACAAGTTTTCCTTCTATAAATCCAACCCAAGTTTGCTATGACACAGCAGCTGACTGGCATTGCTTTTGACTGATTTCATAGCTTAGGTCAGACTCTCTCTGCCCAATCAAGAACACTGGACATAACTAAAGAAACACATAAATGTTTCTGGACACAAATAGGAAAAGGAAATATGTACTTAAATAAGTGTATATGTATACACATAGACACAGACACCAGTTTGACTCACTGTTGATAGAAGTCCTTGGGTCTAGTGCTGCCTGAGAAAATGCTCAGCATTCAGATGCAGGCTTTCCTCATTTCCAGAAACTAAAGAGTAATTTATCCCCTCCTCTCTCCTTTCTGTGTGCCACAGAGGAGGAGAGGAGCACTCTTCCGTCATTTTAGGATTGTTCTTGCACAACTGAGCTGGGATGCAAACACGAAAGTGGCTTACTTGGAAAACTCATTTGGCCATGCTTTGTGAAGTGACATGGTGCTTTTCCACTCCCGCTTCCCAAAGGGCTCTGGGAAGAGGAAGACAGAATTGGTGGCCTGGCTCTGCCACTTTGTACCCGAGGAGGAGAGCCAGGAGGGGCAGGGGCTCAGCACTGACACTGCTTTGCACAGAGGAGCCCAAATTACCAGTTTGCATTGTGCATTTCCTCAGTTTTCCAAAAGTTAGAATTCAAATTTATCCAAGTATTTCTTGGATTTCAGCGTGTATTTACAATATATGGTGTAGGAAATAAATGTGAAATGAAATAAAGAAATTAATGTAGACAACTTAGACAGGTATACCTTCTACTCTCAAATAAACACACAGTTCTCATAGATTTCTGTGGGAGTCCTGCATGAATAACGACCAAATAAAAACTTTGCAATCTACCTTTATGTGTTCTTATACATTACAACTCATAAACATGCAATATGAACACAAAATATCTTCAGAGATACTATAATCATCCAGGAAAAAAAAATCAAGCACAGAAATATTATAGCTCCTCTTACTTAAGTTTTAAAAGCTGCAATACTTGTCTAACATTTCAGAAATTCAATTAAAATACGCCTTTTGCATTCTTCCTAGATGTTGTGAGCCAGCTCCTTTGAAATATTGAATGCTGCAAATGGAAGCTTTTATGGATACTGAACACACACCTGAGTACAAATTAAAATAAAGGCAGCCTATGGCCAGTGGTACCCAGGCAGGGTCCTTGCCAAGACTGTACAAAAGACTCCCAATACCTGATTTACATAATGCAGCTCATGATGCAAAATCACGTGCACTGCGATGAGATTTGATCATCTGCCTGCAGGCTGGTGGTGGCTCCCTGTTCTCCCCAGGGGACAGCAGCCCGTGTGTGGCTGCCAGGTGTGAGCACAGGTCCCTGCACAGGCGGCTCCCCCGGGCCCCAGAGCCCCAGCTGTAAATCCCAGCGGATAATCTACCCCGGACAGCTGCACCCCGGAGCACTTGAAATTAGCAGCTTGTGAATTCGAAGCGCTGCACTGAAGGCAGAGGTGCTAAAGCCAGTGTGAAGGAGTCTGGAGGATTAGATGTGCAGACTACTTAGCGAGCTTTACTTTGCCACAACAGACTGAAGCTAAAATCATGAAGTGATAAATTCCTCAGGATGCTGCTCTAATCAGCAGGATTTACATAAGCATGTCCTACCTGGGAACTGCACTCAAACATGGAATTATTTAATCAAAAGGAAATTTAAGTGCTTGAAAGGAAATAAAGGTTTTATTATCTGCAGGCAATTGTTCAGTTGTAGTGTTCTAGTTCATTGTCTGGGGGAACTGAGGTGATTCAGGAATATATTCTGCTGTCACTTCCACTACAGATGCAAATTAACTGCTGAAATATCAGAACAATTTTTATTTTGGTCCTGTTTAACTGCACCATCTTCTGTCAATGTAAAACATGAATTGTCCAAGGAGAATCAAAAACTAAATTAAAATCAGACAGGTTCATTTTCCTCGTGGTAAAGCTGATGGAAGTTCATTAAGTCCAACAGTAAGGTGAGGAAAATTGGGCCCTGCAAAAATGGTGAATGATAAAGTTTAGGAAATTTGTGGGGTTTAGTTACCTTGCAGCACAAGCAGCTCAAGAATCAGCTGAATGTGCTCTATAATAACCAAAAAACCAACCAAACAACAACAAAAAAAGAAAGACTGTTGAAAAATAAATAAAAGGCATAAGTATGGGATTTAATGGAAGATTATTTTAAACACTACTTTGACAGAAGTTTGATGGAGTTTTTTTATTCTATTTTTCTTTTAATTGTAAATTCACCTTTGTTGCCAAGCTTTTGCTTCAGAGTGGGAAAGTCCATTATGTACCTATTGCTCAAGACTGACAAAAAGACAATTAACAAACTTTTCCTCAGCACATTCAATTACAGCATAGAGCAGGAAGAGTAAAGAAATTATCTCCAATTTTCCACATCCTTTATATGAAAAATAATGAATAGAACACCGGTCTGCAAAGCCTCATCTTATTGGATTAATATTGACTCAAAGGAGAGTTCAATGTACTCCAGATTTTACTTCTGCATAGATGATATTTATGTTATACTTTCATCATCCTGATTTTTATCAAGTCATTGTTTGCTGACTACTTGATTTAGGTGTGATTTTTGACTCTTGAATGGTCACACAATTATTGGCCTCCTTTCACAGTCCATTATGTTAACCCAAAGCTGCAAAAACATGATTATTTCAGTCTCAGAGCAGTTCAGAGACATTAAATATTTAAAAGTTTTCCCTTTTAGCTGCTGAATGACTCCTGAATAGCCATTAAAAAAAAAAAAAAACCAACAAAAAAACACCATCTAACAGACACAAATGTAAAAAAATCATTGGCATAAGCAGACATTGGTTTATTTCACACTCAGTTGTTACTCTCTTTTGGCAGCGACAAAGTGACAAAATGAAGGGGAAAATGAAACACCTGAACTCTGGTATCATAACACAGATGTTGGATCCAGTGAACGATGCAGATCAGGTCAAGTGTACCCTGCCTGCTGCCCCCAGAGAGAATGCCTGGCATGTCTGCAGCTGCAAGGGCAGAGGTTTCTGTGTGTAACAGTGTGACCTACATTTAAGGTGCACATGCCCTTTACATTTTCAGTAAAACAGTAACCTGCAATTAACATTTCAAATGCAAAATGTACTGCAGAAGGGTGGTGCTGTTCACCCTACTCTGTCACAAGTAATCATCATTTCCCAGTCCTTACACCACAAGGCACATGCATAAAACATATTTCTTTATGTGTTAGCATCCTCAGATTTCTGCCACCTTGCTACATCTAGCATCACACTGACAAACTGAGACTCCTTTGACCACACAAGCATAAATAAACATAACAGAAAAAAAAACAGCTGTATGAACACAAAGGCCTTGTGGAGAAAAAAGAAAATATACAGGTGTAAACAGCAGAAAATTTACAGAGTATGCATGGAGAGGCAAGGCTGAATTCTTCAGACCACTGAGAGCACTCTCCTTATTCCACTGCAGCACTGAAAGATCAGATGCTGGACAGATAATTCCCCTGTGTTACATAAGGCAGTGGTTTTGGAGTAGAGCTGACAGAAGTGCTTTACCTTATTCATGGGCCAGCTCCTCAACCTTGACTTCTGGCACACCCAGAAGAGGAGGAAAATCAGAGACACCTCAACATTAAGTCAGGCAATAGTCTGTTCTCATCTCCTCCTGGTATCAGAGAGCTTAATCGATTTGAGCAGGATTTTGTTTATTTGCTGTTGATGAAATGGTTACATGACTGCCTATTGAACTGAAAAGAGCAGATCTGCTTCCAGGTGAGGTTTGGCATCTCCTTGTCACACACCTGCTTCCCACTGACCTGCCTGCTGAGTGTTCACAGGCACTCAGGCAATTCTCCGGATATTTGGAGACACGGGCAGTGCCACTCGCTCCCACTGTGCCAGGCCTGACAGCCTGTGGCCAGTCCCTGTCACACCTCAGCTAGGCAGGAAACAGCTGTGGGAGCACAAACTGAAAAATACTGATGCAGCACACAAATAAAAATGACCACAACCATAAAGCCAAACTGATCAAAAACCCTTAAATTGCTTGAAACACATTCTGAGAGTTATTTAAAGAAGCCAAAGGTGAAGACAAATTGAAAGCAATCACCAGAGCTAGCAATATAAGAAAAAAAATGTCACTCTTTGTTGTATTGAAGATTTCTGGAAGTAATTTTACTGTGATACTGCCATTGAATGCTCTGTAGAAGTGTGTTAAAACTGGGCTGTTTGGATATTCACATTTATATAACATTCTGTGAAGATCCTAGGGAAGGCAGGAGAAATTATGCACTTTAGAGACAACACATAAAAAAATTGATAACCATGAAGTTCAGCAGTGGTTTGGCAGCTAAGAAGAAAAAAAATAAAATAAAAAAAACCCAACAACAAAACCATCACCAAAAAGTAACCAGAGGAGCAAAAGTAGGCCTGGTTCAAACATTACCCAAAGGATCTGTGCTATTTTTTAATGTGATTTCTCACACATCACAATTGAGAAAAAGCTCCAGAATAAAACAGGACACTGGGTCAGATCCTGATTTTACAGAGGAGCACTGACTGCAGCCCCAAGAGTAAGACACTGAGGTGAAATACTTGGTGTTTCCCAAGTATTTTATCTTGGAGAATCAGTAAATTGCTGACCAGGAGATGGATTTAACAATTTTCAGTTCTGAAGCAATTTGCTGCTTCATCTAAGTCACCAGATGTACACAAGAGTAAAAGAAGAGTTGCATCAAAATCAAACATTGATTATTTATCACATGCAAACACAAAATTTGGAAATCATCACAAAAATTGTAGGCACAGTGTACAATGCAGGATACCAGGCAGGCATAAAATTGAAATATGGAGAAAAGCTTATTATAATTTTATCATCAGCTCACATGCTTAAAATAATATTTTACTGAAACTAGGTCAGAAAAGTCAAAATCTTGCAGGATCAAATGCAGAAAAAAACAATATAAGGATGAAAAAGAGAACTGGTGAAGAAATTGGGTCCTGTTTTTGCAGTGTTCATAACATGTTTCCGCATATCCAGTCTCCAGACTGCTCAACTAATTCTACAGACATCTTACACTTTTACAAAGAAAACTTTTACTTCTTTTTTTCCTTGAGGAATATAGATATCATTCCATAAGATTGTCCAGGCATGAAGTTATGGTGTTTGAACAGCAAAAGCTCAGCTGGAGTTGAGGCATAGTTACCCAGAGCAAAGAGGGCTCCTACAGCTACTTTGGTGGTAAAATATTCACCTTGGAGCTCTCCCTGCTTCCAGCTGGAAATGGGATGCAGTTCCTTCCAGCCTGAATCATCCTATAATATTACTACTTTTAACACTATGCCATTAAGTTATATTAGCATTTGGTAACTTAGTTAAATTAATTTATATTAGTTCGAAGCACATCGAAAAAACCACACAATTATATAAATAAAGTGAAAAATAAATGCATGATTCAGAAATAACTTGGTTAGGAATAAAAGTTTAAAATTTGTTTTTTATAACTGTTCTCTATTTTGTTAAAGTTCATATCTAAAAATTTTGCTCTCATTTGTATTCCATGAATACCCTACTGACAATTCATCCAAAATTCATCTGTTATTTTTGCTTGTGTTCATATGATGCTCATTACAAGCACATAAATCCAGAGGTCCTTTAGAACCCCACAGTTCCAGAGAACCACAATCTCCATCATATTCCTGATGTTTTAAAGTTTCTGCTCCCTCTCCAAGAGGACACAACAAAAGACATTTTGATACACAGGGTAAAACTTTTGGCCTGTTTTACTCCGTGGTAAAAATCCTGTTACCCTCCATGTACCTGGATATTATTGCATATCTCTCCAAGTGAGTGGCCAGACAGATACAGGCAGTGGAGAGCACCACTCTCCTGCAGAGCAGCCAACCTCAGCTGAGGGGGAAGGTAGGAGGAACATATTGGAAAAAGAAATTAAAATCACACATTTAACCTTCTATTAGCCCCACTCTTCCCTTAATCCATCATGCAATTCTTCTCTTGTGTTTTCTCTCCCCCACACCAATTTTTCTAGAACAGGAATTATTTTGTAGCAGCAATTAATTGAGCTATTTTCTTCAACTTACAGTATTGAAAATCATGTAGAAAGTTCTAATTTACAGTTATAATCAATGTCTTAGTGACATTCTGGCAAGAAAAATAATTCTCTTTTCTTGAAAATGGTCAAAGTATTCATGATAACCAGTAAATAACCTTCAAAAATATAAGAGAAATATAAGGAATGAAAATCCCTAATAATTATTTTATGGTGTCTGAAAGCCACACTAACACATATATAACACTTCCAGATAATAACTACTTTTTTTTTTTTTTTCTGGAGCATCCCACTGGAATTTTTCTTAAGATTAAAGAATCCTTCTGTTCAAATTTAGCTTAAATTTAAGCTTGTTCTTGTTTTATTTCATAACATATACACTTATTTTTATGAAGTGAAAAGACAATGTTTCACCAATCCTAATTGCAGGAGGCTTGGCTCCAGAGATAAAAAGTTTTAGAAAGCCCAGAGCCCATAATCAGCACTCCATGCTCTCCAAGATCAAGTCCCAGAGGCCAGTGAGGCAAAAAAGCTTCTTATCAGAGTTCAGCAAATTAGGTGTTAATACTTTAAATGTGTCTTTTTTTTTCTTTTATAAATGCTTAAATACGTAACAAACTTTTTTATTTATTAAAAGCTGAATCATTGAAGTCTAATTTATCTGAAATGCACCAGAAACACTCAAATATAGGCCTCTCCATTGAATTGGTAACAGAGTACTCTAACTCACTTCATGCAAAATACTTTTGTAAAAAGTTCATATGCAGTCGACTTTCTTCTCCTCACAGAAAACTGGGGGCAGTAGCTGTGAGTCTCTCTAAATCCCAATTAGCTGCACACAAAACACAGGCACAGGGAGTTACATATCAACTACAGCAGAATAGTTCTTCATGCAAATTCTAAAAACCTTGCAATTGGTACCACAAAGCACAAATTTCACTTTCTTAAGACTGCTATTTATGAGCAGAAAGCAGTTTTTCCTGTTAATTAAGTGTTAATTCTGATCCCACCACGGTCACTAGCTGGCTTTCTTTTGAAGCTGCTGCATTGTATTGGGCAGAATACAAACTCACAGGAGGGAGAATTGAGACCTCAGCATCCTTGGCTGGCCTGAGACACAGCAGCCTTTTCATGTGAACTGCACATTACAGCTCAAGAGTGCCAAAAAGAGTTCAGAAAGGAACAGCACTGATTCCACATGCATTATCCCACTGTGCAGCACATGGAACTGGAAGCCACAGCTTAAGCACCGTTGGCAATCACTAATTTTCAGTATCTGGAATTCTGCTAGCAATGCCTTTGTTTTGCTCCCAGTGCATTCTGTCAAATGAAAAAGCTTATGGATCAAC
Source organism: Thryothorus ludovicianus (assembly GCA_013397245.1). NCBI lineage: Eukaryota > Metazoa > Chordata > Aves > Passeriformes > Certhiidae > Thryothorus > Thryothorus ludovicianus. The sequence continues at coordinate 60,970 of VZTB01007821.1, forward strand.
CAGTGAAGTCCAAAGGCAAAGACGACAAAAAACAACCTCTTGTATCTGTATTAAGGGGCAAAATCAGTTTTTGAATTTTTTTCTTCCTTGTCTTACTCAGGGCAAGAGACAAAAATGTAGAGATATTAAAGATCTTCTTCTATTCACACTCAAATATTTGAGTGCAAATGACCTGCACTTAAGCAGAGCATTACCTCACAGTGCAGGAATTACCAGCAGCTTCACTGGTATTAGCAAAAAAAGGGAAAGCATAACCCTAAATAATTTAGATCTAGTTTTCTAATGCATTTCAGGCATCGAGTGAAGCCTTCTTTACACAATTTTCCAAAGAATTATGCATATTGTTGAGAAAAAAAATAATTGTTTGCCAAAGTCCCTCACTACAGACTTTTCCTTGTTTTCAAAAGTTGATATTTCTATGACTGACATATAAACATTGAGCTAAATTGAACCAGAACTTGCCTGAACCAAGAGCAGTATGAAATAATCCTACCAGATGGGAACTCTAAACATTATGTTTCTGACCCTGATACAATAAACAGTGTGCAAACAGATAGACACCTTATTTAAACACACATTAACACATTTTCAGGAGAAAATGTGGTTTCTGACAGTTATATTCAGCTCTCTTCAAATGAATGATGAATTGCTTTTAAACACAGTGAACTGGGAAGCTAAACTAAATAGAAGAGCTGTTGTGTGCCTGCCATACCTTCTGAAGCACAGTTTTATGTCATTTAAAAGGAAAACATTGGAAGGAACACAGCAATATGTAAACAGTCTTTTCATGGCTAGAACTGCCTGTTTCCTGCAGGCTCCTCTGGGCTAACAGCAGCCTCAGAAGCAGCAAGGTCCTCAGAAAAAGGAGAAAAAGGGGTTGAAGTCCAAATGCTATTTCTTTGAAATTTCAGCAAGACATAGAAAAGTAGAAAAACCTGGGCTCTGAAGTGAGATAGACCCACACAAACCAAATCAGCTCTAAATTCTCCTGAATTCAGCCAAGAGAAATCTGTAACCACATGACAATATCCATACAGAAGATGGAGCGCTTAAGAGTAAATAAGGTCTTGGCCCTCTAGCCCAAGAACTTAAAAATCTTTAATTGCTACTCACAAGAGCTGTGATTTCAACTTCTTCCTATGCTTACTGTAGTTCTTCAGACTATTATTTCTACATCCATCACACATGGTAACTCTTCAGGGACTGTAAGATCACAAACACTTCATAACAAAACTGTGTTAAATCTGTTGACATGCCAGTGTACATGTTATGCAAGCAACTTTCATAAATCATCATTAATATTTGCTTTTACAGAGCAGTTATGGAAACTTCTGTGCTTGACTCTGATATTAAGCCAATTCACAAATATTACTCTTTGTGGGATGGTTTTGCTTTTCCTTGGAAGTGAAATTTTAGGTTTTCTATTTACTTCATTTAAATGTATGTATTTATTCTTTGAGTCAAAACAGCAGTTCTGGGATCCAAATTTAAAGTACTGTTTCCCCACCAGAAGTATACCAAGTGAAAGCAGAAATGTATAAACATTCAATTCCTATGTTACAGTATTCTACATTTTAAGCTCATGGCTTCCTGACACTAAAACCTATAAGACTGGTCACATTTTTGGGGTCCCCTGGGCCACACAAAAGAAACCTGCACTAAAGAGATATCAAACATTTAACAGTTTGAGTTCTTCTCTAATATCTCTCCCTGCAATCAGGAGTGAACATTATTTTCCACGACACAATGGCTCAGGCACAAAAATTCAGCCAGTGCCCTGGGAATTTGTATGTAACACCTCAGGATTCCAGGTACCTGAGCCCTTATGCTCCACACATCCCTGTGCTGGGACTTCACACCATGACAGCAGTGTACATTATGGATTTCCTAATGGACATCAGGACAAGGAAGAGACATCATTTCATCCAGCCTATGTTCTCCAGAACAGCAATATTTTCTTTTCAGTCCCCCTGGTCAATGCTGGTTACCCCAAACAGTGCAAAGAATTAAAAAAAGCTTAAGAGCAGGAACAGAAAACAAAGATCAGAACAAACACTTAACAAGACAAGAATTGAAGAGTGATGGTGGAGAGCAATACAGCAAGGACAGCCATGGAAGAAGATTAAATAGAGGCACAAGGCTCAATTTAATCACAGTTTTCACAGGTTTATATACTATGACTGTCTCTATCCAATCAGTAGAATTTTAATAATCTGTTTTCTGGTTTTCTTTCCTGTTATTTTGATCTCAACGTGGTTCCAACTTGTCAGGTATTAAGGATTTAAAGCTTAATTAGTTATGAACAGGAATAAGCTTGATTTCACACTACAGAATTTCACACTTACTTGATTCTAAACACAGCAAAATAAAACAGATATCTAAAGTCTGATCCTAGAGTGAAATACTGGAACTTATTCTAATGATTTTTCCAAAGTCTAACTGCAGACTTGTCTGTCCTTTCCAAACTACTTGTAGTTTGTGGACTAATCATCAGACCAGACTCAGGAAACCTGGATCCAATTCCCATGGATCCAATTCCCACAGATCTCATGCTAATCTGGAGAGTCATTTTCCTAAGCCAAGAAAGAGGGACTGCTTCTCTAACAGGCACTGTTCCCTATTTCCCAGTCTTGCCTGCACAATCCTGCTTGGTTTTGCTCTAAGCCTGGGAAAGAGCACAGGATGGAGAACCTCTGCAGCAGCAGGTGTTCGACACTTGAAGAATACAGCAAGCAGCTGCTGTTTCCTTTTTCTCAGCAAGGATTCGACAGTCACCCAGGGCAGCACAGAAAAACACTCACTAGATAGGAGTGGGACAGAAAACCTTAAAGAAGTAAAGAATTTGGGAAAATAAAATTTTTAACACTGATTAAGGACAAGTGTTTACAAGACAACACTTTACAGAAACATCTTTACAAGAAACATCAGCTAGGAAGAAAACTTAGATGAAATTAGCTGGGGTGTACTGATTCTTGCCAATATTTTTCTATTTACCTTCTGGTTTTGTTCCTCTCCTGGTAGCCCTTCACTTTTCTGTTTCAAATTGTCAAGAATCCTATTGCTTTGCATATACAAAATGTCCTTAAAAATGGAAAGAAATTGTGCAGTTCACCCTCCTTCTCCAAACTATTTGCTATCCAAATCTCCTGCTAATAAGATGCTCTTCACCAAGAGACTGCTAAATCACATCTACCTTCAAAAGTGACATGTAACTGAGTGAGTACTGCAAGCTCTCAACTTGAGACAGAAATTGTGGATACGGGAAGGGTAAGCAGTATATTTAGTTGGCCATTATTCTGGGCTAAGAACACAGATTATCAGGAAAATTGCCTTCCACTACCACTTATTGCAGTTACAGCTACATTTTATAAATGCAACCATTAGCATGTTCTACTCCCGGCTGTGCAAAGGGAGATAACCACAATCAGAACACAAGCACTGGTGTGTGCCACATTTCAACAGAAAATGCTGTATTTTTGACCCCAGGAGCTAAAAAAAAAAGGTGAAATTCATTTGACTAATGCATACTGTTACTGACTCTGCCTGGAATGAGTTACATGCAGCATCCATCAGAGCTGAGGCTGAGGAGGAAATAATGAATGTATGGATGCATGAACAATGAACATTCCTTATGTTTTATAGATATGTGGCCACTACGGGAGGCATTTAAGCAGGAGGGAACATGCTAATTACTACACAGAAGAGATACAACTTAATGATGGTTAGGCAGAGGCTTTTCATTTTATGGAATAAAAAGACTAGTAGTGGATAAAGAAGAAGACCTGTTTTCTAAAAGAGAGAAAGGTTTTTAGCTGCTGTCAGCCTGTGCATGAGGAGACAAGAACTGGATTTCCAGTGCTCCCTCATTGCCAAATGGGTCTTAACAGAAATTTCAGAGTCCACTGAAAGAATTAAGTTCCCCTTAGCTGTGTCACTGTCTGCACAGCTGCAGCATCTTAGAGAAATATTTGGCTTCATGTGCTCTAAACTCATGTTTTAGTTTCCTTGTCATAACTGTTACGCTTCCATAGCAGAAGTTTAGACTTCTGTTTCACTGCAATATGTCTGCATGTTATTTTTTGTCTTCAGTTTGTTTAGTAGCAAAGGCAAATCTAGGGGAAGATGACAAACCACAGCTGCATTTGCTTGTGCAACAGCCAGGGTTGGCTCACAGAAAATCTCTTGGAGTTTGCAACCCACCATGGAAACTTGGGGTTGGGGACTTTCTCCTGCCAAGTTTCCATAATCATGTTTGCAGCTCATATTGCTGAACCTCGTGTGAATGAACTTCCAGAAAGGGGGAGGACAGAAAGAGGAGGAGCCCTGGCTCCCCGGGCCCAGCCCAGCTCATCAGAGCTGTCAGTCTGGGTGGAGCAGGCAGCTGACTTCTGCTCGCTCCAGGAGTCCCCACTATTGTCACAGCTGCTCCCTTGGCCGGGGAGGCAAACTGCAACCTGCCCGAGCTTCATTGTTACTGATGGGCAAGTCTCTGGGGAAACTGGAGTAATCCTTGAAGAATTAGAAACAAGCTGCTACATGCATGATAATGTGTTAATCAGGAGTAAAGGGGATAAATGACTTCACTTTGTTAGTTTGCAAGTTACCAAAACCAGTTCTTGTGGTAAAGCCCTGCAATTTTTATTATAACCAAAATAATGGTAAAATTAATTTATTACTCACTATATGCACAGATCTGCCCTTGACACAAAGGGATTATTTTTTTCCCAAATGATCTGTACACAGCACTATTGGAGATTCCTTTTGGATTCCCTTTTCACTAACCCATCCACCAGCCACGGTTACACCCATGGAAAAACAAAGAGGCAGAATTTTCCATGCTGAGCAGCAGCACTGTCAAATAGGCCATAGAGCTCATAGCCAAGAAAAATACAGGAAAACAGACTATAGGTATTCACAGAACTGCAAGTTATTTTCCTAGTGAATTTCCATAGGTCACTCAGTGTCAGCTCCGAGATAAAGATGACTGTGATTACCACCACAACACACACCTGCTCACTCTGCACATAACTCCTGGTTTTGGTGCACTGATGACTTTAGCAGCTCTACCCAGAGATTGTAAGACTGGCCCTATACTTTTAGGACACGGCAATACCAACAGAAGGCACTGCTCTTCACACTTAGCTGAACAAAAGCAGGCAGCCTGTTCAGCTGTTTCTAATGCTCAGACAGGGAAATGTTTATGTCCAGAGCTGGGGCTGAGGAAAGATGACAAAGGGACAGGAATTATATTTGAAGGCAAGCTTGCAGGGGAGGGACAGGGAGTACCACTCACACCAGTACAGCAGAACACACTGTTGTTATGTGGGATATTACATATAAATAGCCCTAAAATTTCTCAATTCCAGTTCTCTTAATAGAGGCCAAGGCTTCCCAAGGTAGAGAAATATTTGTACTTAAGTGCTGAGGGAAAACGTTGTGGGCACAAGTCTACTTCTGACACCTGCTCAGAACACAGCAGTTCCTTAAGAGACGTAGCTGAGAGAGTTACACAAACACAGGAGGGCTGTCCCAACAACGTGGCACCATCTGATGGCTATGAAGGAGTCTCTGAAATGGCCACATGGTGTCAAGCCACCTTCTGGAAGGAAAACCTCTGTGTCCAATTAACAACCCCAATCATCCCCCTTCCCCCATTCTCCTTTGAGTTTCATGATTGCCAAGGTTATAATTAATCCAGGAAGCTGATTGGAACATTGTTATTCCCTTCTACACAGTTGACTGCTGCAGTACATATGGAATTATTTTCCATGTATACTAAAACACTTAAATAAACTAACCAGCTCAGGTGACAGCTGTGTGTTTGACTGGGTTCAATTTACAACATCAGCATAGATAACAAACACTCCATTGATGAAGACAAACATAAATTCTGGGGCTTGTGAGTATGGCTCATTTTGAAAAGGTCTTAAAAGTCAAGGTCAACAACTTTGGGGAAGAAAGATCTAAGAAGCAAACACACAAACTTATCCCATGCCTCACCAAGGAATGCCTGTGTTCATTTAAAGTTTTTATGAAGAATAAGGATGAGTAACTTCTAATAATTACAATATTGACATTTCAGTTGATGAGAGTAATTTTAATGATTGCATATTAAAAAGTAACTAAATTTAAGTTCTAATAAAATGTTACTAGAATTTAAATCTTCTTTTGACTATATACTCAGAGGTACAGTCCCATGAAGATCCTGCACATAGTAGTACCCAGAGTGCAGCTCTGTACAGGCAGTAGCTCTGTGACACAGGATAATCTTAATCCAGACATGTAGAGAAAATAATTTAATACAATACTGATTTGGCTGCACAAACAGGACTATTTAGGTTCTGTATACTTAGTTATCACTGAAAACAAGGCATATAAAACACCAGGACAGCTCCTTTTAGCCACCAGAGAGGGGGGAAAAAAAAAGTGAAAATAAGTTTTTTGTCTTTTTCCTCACAAATTGTATCACACCCTGACAATGAGATCCAAAGAGGTAAGCAGCCCCACACAATTTATCTATATGTCTAAGTTGGTTTTGTTTTAATTTTATTTAACAGGATAGAGTGCTTACTATGCTTCCTAAATTGGAAGGAGCAGTATGGCAGCATTAACAAAGCCCAAGTATGTTATTAGATATATATTTTTAACATACTCAATGGATAAAGAGACAGGATCCTCCTGTTAAGATTCAGATTATGCTGTCCTGAAGTAGTGTCTGCCATTGGCATCCTCATCCACACAAGAGTGTAAGGAAACTGGATTCCCTGATGTAAAACTAAGCTACATAAAATCCCTCTCCTTCCCCACACCACTCCCTTCCAACTCACCTTACATATATTTGTTTTCTGCTGACAGAATAAAAGTTTAGTTAGTTTGTCCTGATAACACCCATCTCATGGGTGTGGGGGTATTGTTTGTGCTCCTGGCAGCTTTTTGCATACATTGCAAAGTGCAAATACAAAATGGTTATCCAGGTTATCCAGGCTAACCAGCTGCAGGGAGTTATTGGCATGTAGTCAGTCATGGACTTGGCTTGGAAAGATGTACTGCACCAAGTCCTTCAAGGTTAGTATGAAAAAACAGCACCACAATAAAGGGAAATAATTCTCTTTTTGGATGCACTTATCTCCTTGCAACTTCTGAGAAAATACTCCAGCGTTTTTCAGATCAACTGCAATTTTTTCCCAGGTCAGAAAAGAGGCCAAGCAAAATTCAGAAGGAACTAAAGTTCTGAAAGCTAAATTACCTCTACTCCAAAAGAAAATTGTGCAAAATTATGCCTTTAAATTCAGGGAGAAGCAAAGATATAACTCTTGGTAACCTTAAACACCAGCAGATATTTATTTGTACTTGAGAAGTTCTGTACCCCTCTGGAATAAAAGAGTTTCTGTGCTGGTTCAAGCTGACATGTTAATTTTGCTCCAATTATCCTGTACATTGCAGTGAATGGATAAATACTCGGTGCTGTAACATCACCAGGCACCTCCAGAGGAGTGAAGCTGTCCCCAGATGGTGCAGAGCACTATTCCATGATACCTGCAGGGGTGTGCTACCAGCATATCCTCAAGTGCCCTGCGGGTACTTCACACATCCTACCACAGCTGCGAGTACAGCATGCTGTTATTTGAGGAGCAAACAGAAAGCCAAGGCACCTCTTAAATAAACCCATTCTGCAGGTACAAAACCAACACAGCAAAGTAGTTCAGATATTGCTCAGTTGTGTGAAGGTTTTTGCCATCATGTAGAATGAATTAGTAGACAGAATAAAATAATCATGCTTTAACAGAAGAGCAGTGACAGGAGAGCTGTATTTTTCATGCATTATTTCAAATTTTTCCATTTTATATATTTTATTTTATGCTGGCTCTTTTGTCACTTTTGTCTATCATATGAACAAAAGAAATACATTTTAAAAGTGTGGCGTATAGGACATTTGTAGACAAGAGATTAAATAATTCCCAAAGTAAAAACTTTTCTAGATTCCCAAAATATTACAAATTTTCATTCTATTAAGTTAAGTTACAAACATTTTTGAAAAATGTTTGCATAATCCCATGACTATAAGACAACTAGACCCTCCAGAACAAGTAAAGTGTAAATTATACATGTATGAATACATGTATTTTAAAGTGAATAATAAAAGGTCAGTGTGCTATACAGTAAGAAAGAACCCTAAATCTATAGAAACTAATTAAAAATCTTATTTTTGATGAAAAAGTCAATTTTGATTGACTTCTCCAAAATGGTTTTCGTTTACATTTGGAAATGCATATTTTGAAAAAATATTTTTCCTACTGCTGCTCTTTATGTGTCCTCTCCCCTTATGCAATTTCTAAAAGTAGCTTCAAGAGAAAAGTGAGTAATTTTAAACTGATGGATTGCCTCAAGAGAGTAAAAGGAGTTGTGTTAGTTTTCACTAGCACAGAGCAGGGAGAGGTCTTCTCTAACTGCAAAACCTGCTGAGTAGGATGACCTCTTTTTATACTGCAAAATGTTCTGTGCATGGGGCCAGCTTTTCCAGAGACAGCCATTCATCTGCTCAACTTGAGTACATTAAAATTTCCTGCTCCCCTGTCATCAATTTCCTCACTCTCACACCTCCATTCTGACCAGAGAGCATTACAAAATCAGGTAGAGAAGTGATTGCTTCGAGTGCTCCTTGGTGGTTTGAAAGAGACCTATACTTTTTCCAAGCAGCACCAAATTAGCCAGGTAATATTATGCCAATAACTAAAAGCAGGCAGAATAGAAAATTTCAGGATAAAAAGTGGTTGAGTGCATTTTAAAAGCATAGAAAACACTCCTTTCCCTCCTGCAGCCTGTGTGGAGGAGCATGGACCATGCCCTTCTTGAAATCATCAGAGAAGGAATTTAACACAGGAAATCTAACACAATCCAGAAGCCTCCTCCTCCCCCAGAATTAAGCAGAACCAACAGAAGCACAGAGATTCTTGCCTATGTAAAAGCCTCCATATATCATTTCTAAATCTAAGGGTTTGATCGCTTCTTTGTTCCTCAGTCTTTTTCACACAACTTCAGGACCTTAGGAAAGTGCAGACAGATTTAGCCAAGACTTTGGAGCTGGGCTGGTTCTCAGTGCCAGCAGAGATGTGAGGGGGGTGGTGAGAGCACAGAGCCATTGCCCAGTCACACCATCAGCTTTGGCTGACCCCTGCGCTGCTGCTCAGCTCCTCCAGATGTGCCAGTGCAGATCACAGGGGTCACTTGTGCAGCAGGACAGTGCTGCTCAGCCCAGGCATTAAGAGAGCTCTTGTCCATGCTCAAAACAACCTCCCTAAAGCTCCTGAGACTGACCAGCTGGAAAAAGAAAGAGAAGCAGTACAGGAAGACACTTTTTTCTATCATTCTTCTCTCCAGATATAAACAGTCAGTACTCTCTTGTACAGTTCGACACCCTCACTGAGCACTTAGGGCATCCTGACCTTCTTCATGTCTGCTCTGAGATGCAAGTCAAACATCAACCCAAAAGATGCTATTGGAGCTCTCTCCGTTCTGAGAAAACACTCCTTGAACTCAGTTTTCTACTTCAGTTCCTAAATGAAATTTTATTGAAGTGATCAGCTTTAGTTGTCAAACTTTCTGATCTTCTATCCTACATAAATGATTTTTAGAAGAAATAGAGATAAATTTTCACAGAAGATTTTTTAAGATATTTCTAAACAGATATATTGTCCTTGGTAAAAACGGATGAGACCCATTTGACCAACTTTGAAAACTGAGATGCTTCAGGTACAGGATGTACAGGAGGCTGCTGCATATGAGCACTCAAATGGCTCCTAGTAATTTCTAGGAAAAGCAGATCTGTGTTTCTGGGAAGTATTACCATTTCTCAGGCATAACTAGCACATGAGCTTTCCATTAGGAATTCTGTGAAATAAAAAAAAAAGAAAACAACTAAACCACTTATGTCAATTATTACATGTGAAAAAATGAAACCTGAGACCTCTGCTTAGAAAGTGGGAAGCAACATACTGTCTTCTACAAGACAGAAAAAATATACATTATATAACTTTTGAATAATCTGAACGGCAGTTATTGTATCTGCAAGCAAAAAACCAAATACTGTCTTCACAAAAAATAGCTCAGTAAATCTTCCTTAAGTGAATCCTGAAATTCTAGTTTTCAAAAATCCCTCTGTTCCCAAGGCATTCTGAAAACCCTTGTGCATCCCTCAAGGGAACCCTCAAATGTGGTTTTGGGATATGCCTTGGTTCCAGTCATTGGCACAGATGATCCTATAATAAGCACTAAAGTTTTATCTTATAGATTTCTCTTTTTTATTGATATATTTCCCAGAATATTCAAGTTGCTTTTCCTAATTTGGAGCAATTAGGGTACAAGGCCATATATGTTTTTCCTTTTTCTCTGACACATCTAGACGTAGGAGAGCTCCTGTGGATAACGACCTTATTATAAATAACCATACAATGATGATAACAAGTCTCATCTGCAACAAGGATTTGTTAAAATTCACTGAGCAGAAATCCTCCAAGGTGGCTGCAGGAGATGCCTGCTGAACACAGGGTTCTTTGTACACTTAAACAGATGTTCATCCTGCTTATTCATTTTAATCTGCTAAAAGTATCTTAGCTAGAAACATCTTAAGAACAATTTTATCAGCTTAACTGTACAGTAAGGAATAGAACTTGGGACATAATTAGAGGACAAAGAATTATAAAAGCCTTGAATATGTGCCACACATAAATTGGCATTAAGCCGACCCAAAAAATAACCATTTTTCTTTTCAGAAGGATGCATCTGCATAGAATTGCAACATGTGAGTTAATGGTTCTTATAAATCTTCAGTAAGAGCATAAAAAACATAATGAAACTTAATGAGACATAACTATGATGTAAATCTTAATTCATCTTACTCCAACCAGTGATTTTCAGGGATTTTTATGGCAGTGCTTTTAAAGCTGTTTTCTAATGAACAAGAGATTTTCTCTCACAGTGTCTCTTTAGGTTGCCTTATGAAATAAGTTGTCCTGCAGTGTAATATCCCTTGCAGTCTAGAATTCTATATGTCACAAATGGAAGCAGACAGCTGCTTTGGTTTACCTTCTTATATTCAGCTGTCTTGCCCTCCATTTAATGCAGAAACTATTAAGAAGATTAGGTAAATAGATTCAATTTGCTGTATGCCAATCAATATTACAGAGTCAGTGTGTTTTTTGTGTTCATAAATAGAAAACAGCACAAGTTTATTGCAAAACCACATATCGCAAATGACTACAAATCTGCTTTAACTATCTCCATTTGTTTTTATTTCACAATGGCTTTAGCAACCTCCACACTCATCTCACTGAACCATTAACCCTGATTAGGGGCACTAAATGACTGGAATGTTCCTGGGATCTGATTAGATGCATTTTGCTTATGGCTTATCAAGTCTTATCTACTGATAAGGCCTTACTCATCTCCCTCCTTCAGTATAGCAGCTGTGGGATGTGGGAAATATTCCACTGGCTTTTTCAAAGACATAAATAAACTGAATTTTCACTGGTTATTATTCTCTGTGGTCTAAGGAAACAGTTCTTTGCCAGTTCCCTGACTCTGACACTGTGTTTACAAAGCAGACACTGTAGATTCCACTGATGGACACTTATTTGGGTTTAAACATGATGTGTCATATTTGTTTCAGGATTTTTTTTTAATATTTTTCATGGCTTTAAATATGTAGTTTTAAACTGGATTTTTCCCCAGAGGTGTCGCCACCAAAGCCAACAAACAACCTCCAAACAAAACAAAAGCCCAACAAAGACACCTCTGCCTCCCCAAGCCCCACCAAAAATCCAGTAAAATTAAATCAAGCAAAAAGAGCACTTGAGCTACTGAGCTAAACAATTCAACTTTATGCAGCACAAAGATGTAGAAATTAAATAGCTGGCAAGAAAGATTGATCTTGCCAGCTGTACAGTTTCCCATGGAAATCATGTCACAGATAACTTTTTCCCACAAAGGCAGAGGAACAGAAGAGTACGACAGGTGCACTTCAGAGCTGTAAATTTCCTGCACAGCTGATGGAGCTGACTCTCCACTGCATCAGTATTTGGGCAGGAATTCGAAGTAGATTGGGTCAGAATAAAAACTGGCAAGCACTTATTCCTTGTTCATTGTATAAGGGATTTCTTATATGGATTCAGTGGCAAATGGAAGAAATCAGGGGTTTCCCATTTCTGTATCACAGTACACTAGGAAAGAGCCTTAGGAGTGGGAAAAGATTCCTCACAATGAAATCTTACCATGCCCAGCTCTACAAAACAGTTACAGAACTTGCAAAAATGTATGGATGCCTCAGGAATGACATCTGCCTTTCCAGATCCTCTATCTACATCACTTTTGGAAATAATAGTATACAGAAATAAAATATTTTTTCATATATTTATTTGTAAACAAGATTTCTATATATAAATTTATTGAGAATTTTTTAGGAGTTCATAGTAATCACAATGCCTCTCAAGATATGAAAATTTAAATCATGTGGCTTCATTTTGCCCCTGCTAACATAAGTCTGAAGCAAATGATTATTCATATCTGATTTAAGTAATGATGCTAACAACCACAGAAGACCTGACTCTGCTCCTACTATAGGCCAAAGATTGCCTGCATTACATTGACTACCCCCATTCCTTGGAGATAAACATTTAAAAGCCTGCATGATGAGAGGTTCAGACCTGTTTTGAATATTATAATCTTATGGTTGCTATATTTTTCTGAATTAGTTGTATAAACACCAAGAACTGACCAACAGAACTAAACAGAGGATGAATGATTTTGTTGGTGCTTGCATAGTGATTATTCAGTATAGGCAGATAATTGAGTCCTTTTTTGTTTCAAGTTATCTATTTTTCCTTCATCTCACTTGTCCTGAAATATAAATATTTTCTGTATTTTAATGTAACAAGCCCAATACAAATAGCAAAGCAGTTTAGGATTATAGGTACTTAATCATTTTTTATTAGTTCATTCTTCATTACAGTTCTAATTTTAAAGAGGTATAACCAAATTAAAAGAAAAACAATACAAAAACAAGTAATTTTTTTCATCTGCACCATCGTTTTGAGACAGAAAACCTTTTCTCTGATATTTTCATATAGTTGATTTCTACCAAAAGAAGTCACTGGAACATTATGGCAATGCCAGGAGGGAGGAGGAAATAGTAGATGAATCACTATTAGTGTGAAACCCTTGGATATCAAAATGACACTTACAGAAGATATGAGGGTAAAGGAACTGTGTTTGCAAAGCTGACCAAGCACAAAACAAAGCCACTCAGACAACTCCAGTGGCACCAACTGCAGTGACATGGGTGACTTTGAGGGGTTTTAACAATATTTTTCAGCAATCATTGAGTCACAAGTGCTCAGGCAGTGAACTAACCTTGAACCATCTTTTCATTAATACAATCTTCCTCTCATCTTTCAACGCAGAAACACTTTCATGTTCTAAAATGACTGCCCAGATACACAATCAGAACAAGTCCTCTCAGGATGAAGGGAGTCTCACTACACTTCACTGTGAAATACAGCAATAGTCCTGTTCTGCTGCTTTCTGCAGGGCTCTCCCTGGCAGGGATCATGGATCTGTACTGAAAGCTCTGAATTCAGCAAGTCACAATGGCACTAAGGGAACAGAAGCTGCTGTTACCCCTCCTGGGGAAGGTGCTCCAGCACTGTTTGTGGTAATAGGAGGAAAGGAAAGGGGAGATTAAATCATTTGTTCTAGGAGCTTTAATTAAACATATTTTAGATCTTAAAGAACGAGTCCTGAAGTTATTCTTCAGGGTGGGGCAGTGGCTACAGTCTGGAAAGCAATTCACTCAGGTACTCACTTTACAAGCAGAGAAGACATCTAAGAGAGAGATAATTTATCTTCAATTGCCAGCTTCTGTGAATGTTTACTGTAATTACAAGGATGATTTCTGGCCATCTCTTTCAACAACCACAGAAGTTTCTGTGGTTCCTCTTGATAGTACAGTCATACTTCCTTTCACCACTGCCTCCAGAGGCAACTCAAGCCAGAATTTTTGTGGGTAGGAACTCAGAAAAATGCAGAGACAAAGGGTAAGTCAAGATGACAGGAAGATGAAGGGATGGGAACATAGGATTGAGAGAAATTAAAAGAAAAACGAAGTTGAAGCTGAGATTTTTAAAACACCAAGGAAAGCATAGTAGAAGAGATTTTTTTTTTTTT
>VZTB01007821.1:75208-158362 GCA_013397245.1 Thryothorus ludovicianus
GGGGGGGCTTATATTGTTTGAATGCTTATGACTTACAATTCTTCAGCACTGCAGGAACTCATAAGGCACAAGATTTTCTGGACTTGGGTGGGATAGAAATATTTCCAGGATTCTCATAAAAACATGAAGAGGAATTGAAGTTATTGCATCATATACATATTATAGACTTTAGAATATTTAAAGCCTGTATAGTTTTAACTGTCTATTGCAGTGTTCATTAACATCTCCGCTAAAAATTCTGCTACTTAGCATTCATGGAACCAGTGTGCATTAAGCAAAAGCTGATGAATAAAAATAACATTATTAATGTTTAGCAATCCCTCCTTTTTCAGCAATTAAATTACAAGCACCTGCATGCTTTGGTATCTAATTAAATTTCCTAAAATACCTTTCTTACTGATGTAATTTAGATGTTTCCTGGAACATTTAAAAGCTGATGGAATTGTTTAAGTGAACATGCTATTCAACAACTGAATGACACATGAGTCAGGGAAAGCACTCTGTTTACTTTACACATATTCCAACATTACTGACTTTTGTGATAATAATATCTTACATGAGTCTCTAGCTTGTAAAAATTACATTAATTTATGATTTTCTGAAAATGTTACAATAAGCAGTGTATTCTTGCATTACATAAGGGGAAGCTTTATCTGAGGTCCCTGTACCTACCAGTAGATTACTGACATTCATTTGCATTTATTTGTCCTGGTTTCTGTGGCCACGAGTGTAATATTGATACACTCCCACACAAGCATGCTCATTGAAAAACCAGGCTTTGTACATGTGTTTACATTTTAACTTTATTAAGATAGGCATGTTAAGACCTACTGCTTTTTCCCTCATTCCACTCCCACCCATCCCACATCATCCCCACTGGTTAAAACTGAAACCTTCTTTAAACTGCTTTAATCCTTCCTACCCACATCATCAGGGGCAGCAGCCATACAACCCTCAAGCAGGTCTTTATGTCCTTTCATTTCTTGCAACCTTTTAAACCACAAGCTCTGTGGGACAGGGACAGGCATTCACCACATTTTCTCCAGACCTAGCTGAGGCTTTTTGACACCGTGGCAATATTTGACCACAAACTACATCAATCAGCAGCACAGTCCTCTTGACTCCTCAGTCAAAGCTGGGGATTGCAAGCCTGCAATTAATATGTTTCCAAGAGCAAAAAATGAAATGGCACATCTTAGGCTCATTCATCTGTTTCCTACATCACGAACAGCAGCAATATGGGGCATATTTTTTTGCCTGCCTCTTTTTATTTCCCTCTCCTCTATCCATTGTAGAATAACAGAAATTAAAATCTAGAATTTCATCTTACTTGCACGATTCTTTATTCTTTTATTTGTCTTGTCAGACTTACTGCATCTATACAATTCCCCTAGTAGATTAAGAAGCCTCAGAGGCTATTGCTCAGATTAAGCACTAGCTCTTACTGTAATCTTCTTATTCTCAATGTTTCCATCTTCTGCTCTATCCACATGATTAAACAATAAGTATATTATATCTTTCAGTACATCTGTCACTTCAGGTCCCATCACTCAGCCTATTCCTGACATAGTCCATTGCAATGAGACTTGCTATCTGTCCTTCAGTGTATTTAGTCCAATTTTCAAGCATTCTAGAAAATTGTCTTATTTGAGGGTGTCTAGGTTATTTCATATGCTGCCATTTTCTGCCATCTTTCAGTACAAAAGGTCTTTAATGAGGTACCAGGCAGGGCCATTACTTAAATTACAAGCGATGTTATGTGGTTCTAAACAGAATATCCTACCTTAAAAAAATTGTATTAGTCTCCTTCTGAAGTGTAATGTGACCATTAATTTTAACATAATTCCCTGCCTTGGGAAATAGGTATGATCCCACTCACAAGCTTTCAACAGTTTCCAAAAAAAGGCTGCACTGATGGAACATTATTACAAATTCTACTGAAAGACAGTTCAGCACCTCAGATAATGAAGAAAATATAAGTGTGATGCATTTCTCTTTTCCTCTTTTCTGGCTGGATCCTCAACAGATCAGACAGTTAGATACAGACTGAAGAAAAGAGATGTACTAAGGAAACATTTTATTATCAAATGTCTCAGTAGGCAAGGAAGAATATTTGGGTTTCTCCTGGAATATATTTATCTAACAATAAAGATTTCTTTCTCATTATTAGCTACTGATTGAGGGTGTTTTATATTGTTGGAGTTCACTAAAACATTAAAACAAACATAAGACATAAGGATGGGCCAGAATCCTAAAACGTGTAGCAACTTAAATAACATTCTTCTGGTCAAAATATACCAAGTTCAGGCTTAGTCCTCCAGAATGTGGAGAGTTCTTTTGGCCTGGTGATTGGGATTAGGCTGCCAAAAAATAAAAGCTTGACCTTTTGATGAGGGCACACAAATATATTTTTACAGCAACTAAAACTCCAGTAAGAAGTATTTGCCTACAACCCATCATTCTGCTGGCTCTGAAAAAGCTTCATCACTCCACTGCTCTGAGTGTCTGAGTAAAGGCAGGAGCTGGGAGCACTTAACAAGAGAGGGAATGGAAGCGGGTGGGACAGTGGGAGAAAAATCCAAAACAGGACAGAAAAAAACCCCAGAAAACCAGACCTTAATGCTTGGGTTTAGTCCTTTGGACATTCTTCGTTAAGTACTAAACTGAAGCAGCTGAATATTACCCAAAGCAGAAACAGCAACTTCCGTTATCCAGCGTGGTGCCAGGACAGTCTATAAATATTCCTGTGCAGAAAAGAGCTGTAGCAATGAACCCTAACCAGAAATATTAGAGCTACAACCGGAGTTCCTGTTTTGGGAAGGGGGGAAGGAAGGTATTATTTACATGTGAAACATTTGGAGGTGAGCAGGAGGGGGTGTAGCATCTGTGCTTTTGCTCCAGGGTTATTAATACCTACGTAGAATCCTAGGTTATGTTTAGAGCTCCTAAAAAAATTCTAACAATGAAACTTTACCTCTTGTCAACTCTACAGGGACTAAAAGATCTAAAAAAACAATAATCTCATTAGAAAAGCCAAGAAAATAAGCCTTAAGCAGCTGTTCATTATCTCACAGAAAACATTAACATTCCAGACTTCCTTGACACAATATACAAAAACAAATAGACAAACAAAAAAAAAATTTAAAACACTCTTCTGCAGCACATCAGCCAAACAATACAAGTATTCATGTCAGTCATATTCCTTACTATTGTATATCAGTTTTTTGAGTCTCACATTTCTTCCTGTGTCAGATAAGGTATCAAGAAACATCCTTTGTTTCCATCTAAACTTCTCATCATTTAAACCAAAGGTTTAAATGTGCTTTTCCTTTCTAACTTCTCTTCCTGCTTGCTTCTCTAGTAGCAGCCAGTGCCTGGCTTTTTATCTCAGGCACTTTGAAACAGTATAAAAATGCAATAAAAGTTGTGAATTAATCAGAATAATTCTGTTCTAGTGACATTTTTTAACTCTGGACATAGTCTTTTCTGAGTCTTGCGAAGTCTGTGGTACATTCATCTTCCATCCAGCATCTCTTAAAATCTACCAGAGCAAGAGCTGGGCTTCACTTTTTCAAGAAAATGCCAGACTTAAGATGGTAGCCACACACCAACAAGAACAATTGGGAAGAACAAACAGTAGGAGCCCTGGGAAACCAGTACCTGTGGAGACTGGACAAAAGCAGGGCTGAATTTCTTTAGTTACAATAGATTGTGAAAAGTGAGGAAATTCTATTGTGACAAATAAAAACAAAGACAGTGTTTCAGGAAAAGGACATAATGCAAAAATACAGAGAGGCACAGCTACTTCTTCAGTATTCCCAAATAATGAATTCCACACAAAAGTCTACGAGCCTACTGGTGGGACTGTGTCTCCCAGTTGCTGTAAACACAAGGCTCCTCACAGCACACAGTCCCCACTGTTAGCACTGCAGATCCCCATCCCATTCCATCCCATCCCATCCCATCCCATCCCATCCCGTCATTCCTGCTCTCAGCCCTGCTCTGCCAACCCCAGGCACAGACCTCTGAAAGCTTGTGGAACAGGGGACAGATAGAAGGGGGGCTTTGTCACCATGTTACAGGAAGCACCCTGACAGGACAGCTCTTGGGACAGAATCATCCTCTTCCCAAAGGCAGCTAAACAGGAGCCTTTCTAAAAAGCTGCTGAACAAAGCTATTGGTCTGATTTGTTCCAGGATTCCAACTACACAGAAGGCAGAAGGACACCCAGCTGCAAAAAAGCATTGACCTAAGATATGTAGGAGCACTAACCTTCCATATCATCTCCAAATATTACCTCTGTGGGAAGGGAGTCATTCCAAGAAATTACAAATGGCTTTTACAGACTGAAAGGTGTGGGGTCACTTTCCTCCAGTTACTCACAGTACAGAGATTTTATCTAATTCTAGTGCATTGGCTTCCAGCATTTGTAAGATTAAAGCACAGTCACTTGGCTTCTTGCTGAGGAAATATGTTGCTAGGCTAAGACCTGATGTTAGAGATCATGTCATATATGCAAATGATTGTGCATATTCATTAATATGCAAATTAGAACACAAAATCAGATTAATCCCAAAGCCTAAAATCTACAGATCTCACGACCTACAGGCTTAAATTGTGCATGTACAGCTGCTTGTTCATCAGTGTGACTTTGGCTTGCTTCATGATTAAATACAAATCACCCACATACACATAATTTTCCTATGTAACTAGATACTATCTAGGTTAAAACTGAAATATTTATTGTGAAGACTTACTTTTCCAAATACCTTTCAAAGACTACTCATGTATTTCAGGTTTGCATGTTTATTCCAGCTACTTCAGGCAGGTGTTGAAGAGCACCAGCTTTCCTTTTTAACCCCTCATTAAATAGAATGAGTTGCCAATGCGGCAAGTCCATTTATTTAATTTTTGATTGATTTTCCAAGAGTTACACAGCAAAAAACTCCAGTGAGGTCTGATCAGCTGCATAGGGACAGGATGTGTACAAAAACCTTTAGCAAGCAATTATAAATCAAAAACATCTTTCAAAACACTGTCTGAAAATCTTTACCACCCTGGATATTCAGTTATATCTCTTATTGGATAACTGAGTTATGATAGTCTGCATTAATTAAGCAACTTCAAACTTGTGAACTTTTTATAGTTAAGTCCAGAAACTGCCTTCTTCACTGATGGATCCTTTAAAAAAAGGGGCACACAGAGAAAGTCACTGTCATCAAAAGCAATCATCAGTTACACTTTCCTCCGAACTACATCAAACTATCGTCTCCATAATTTCAGGGTTAGGAAAAATTAATTTTGTTTTGACTGGATTGACAAAATATTAACTCTTATATGATAACTGAATCCTGTAGAGCACAAATAGTCAAAATAATTTGGATTTTCCATATACGTTTCCAGCAGCTACATAGGGCTTGATTGTGTGTGATGGAAAGATTCTAATTTAATCATGGATTTATTAGTTCTTTCATAGATGTTGATTTAAGTATGAAAAAAGCTGCCACCATGCCATTTATTTTAGTAAGGATTTTTCTGTGTTCTAAGGTGCTGTATATTGCTGGCACGTCTGCAAGTAAGGCAACTACATTTGTACCTCTTCAGATCTGTCTTAAATGAACAACCAGTCATGGAGCAATACTTTACATTCTTTAGATTAAACACTTTTAAGAAAATTATGGTCAGAGGTATAAAAGACAATACTGCATTCAGAAATTTGTAAATATAAGTCTAGGAATAATTATAAGCCTGACATTTTCCATCTCTGAAGAATTCTTTGCTTGTTTGAGTTCTGCAATTCAGTCTTTTTGCTGTATTTTAGACCCTTAAACATCTGCTGTAGCCAGATTTTTGTCAGTGGGTCATAAAATGGCCACAGTTTCCCTCAACAGGGACATCACTGGAAAAACTGTAATGGCAAACTAGATACTTATTCATTCACAACCTATGATAATTTAGGAATGAGCTTGATTAAAAATATTGATACTTAAGTTTTCACACTTATACATGCTTGTTAGCAACTTCTGACAACACATTCACAGTTACAGACAGATACTCTGAAATCTGAGGTAACTACTGAAAACCAGAAACTGGGAGAAAGCTAGAGGCACCAACTAAATATAAAAATATTATCTTCCCATTCCTATATTAGCCCAGAGCAAAGGTCTGAAGAGAAAATATGTTCATCAGTATTCCTCCAGAAAGTAACATTCAATTTAGGTTTTCTGCCTGAATATTTTACATTTCCAGAATGAAATATGTTCAAGGAATCTGAAAGAGGGGTGGTGGCGACACACAACCTAAGCAAGACTGAAAAAGGCATAATTATAATTCTAGTAAAGCCAAGGGGGCCATCCTTTCCCATACTACAGAGAATAATCAGTAGCCAACACAAGTTGCCTTCAAGCATTCTAAAATGAGTTTTTGTTTTGTGTGTTTTGCTTGAAGGACTTGGTAAAATTCAATAAGAGAGGATCTGGGCGAAATCCTTCCCTAATATTAATTTATAGGAACAACAAAAGCGATAGATTTTTTTCTGAAGGGATGCATTAGAGAGCTCTAGATTCAGATGTTTGCATCATAACCCTCTTGCCATAGGGCTGGCTGACAGATAAGAGAAAATTACAGACTCCTAGTCTAGACTAGAGAGTCCAAGTCAGCTATCAGACACCACCAGAGTTTCAGAGGTTGTTTGAGGACTATTTTGATTGTATCCTTCTCAAAGCTATTTTTTCCTTTTTAAAGAAATATCTCATCACATTATCAGTTTCTGTTCCCTTCTTAGATTTCTCCCCACTTAAAAGGGCAAAGCTCTTGACCCCAGCTACAGCAGAACTCCTCCTCTCCCTGCAATAAAACTCCCTGATCTCTAAATATGCCAATACAAGCAGATAAATATGTCAAAACAGCCACAATCTTTCCCATACAAAGGATGGAGAAAAGCCTGCTAACTGGATGTACACAACAATAATCATCCTGATTTGTCTAGGAACAATACAGGATTGACTTCCTGTAACCTATGGTTTCAGCAGGGGTTTATTAAACATGTTTAGCCCACATCAGTGAATATTTGAAACTGATGCAAGTTGCTGCAGCCCCAACAAAAGAACAGATGGCTGTGAAAGCTGCTGTTCATACACCAGAGATCTCATATGTATGCAAATTTGCATTGCAGTATTTTCTGAGTCTGCTCACTCCCTTTTCCCCTCCACCTTCTCATTTCAATGTACAATTAAAATATCAAAAAGTCCTGTTTTGTTTCTCTTGCCAGCAGCAGGAATGAGCACAAAACATGTGACCCTTCCAGTCACCTCATCCCTAACATCTTCTCCCAAAGTGAGAGTTATTCTCACCATTAGCAAGAACCCAAATATACCTCAGGAGTTTCTTTTGTTGTGCCCCAGCAGGTATTTTTAATTGGGCTCTTAATGCAAAAATAAAGAGAAAAAATGAAAAAAAAAAAAAAATTTTTTTTCTGTCCCGATTTATTAAGCTAGAACAGCAAGTTTTAATTCTTGCATTAATACACAGGCATATTTGAAATCTTTTTACTCTTTAAATGCTTGACACCTCACTAACTATAGTTAATTAATGTTAACTATTAAAATGAAAATAATGTTCAGTGTTTAATTATTAAAATAATTTACTTCAGGGCCATGTTTCAGAAGACAGTGAGTCAGGAGCATATTTCTAGTGCACCATTACAATGCAGTGAACACTGCCTTAGTTACTACTGTGTTTCACATAAAGATGGCTTCACAGCATTTACTGACACTCTTTTAAACTCCCACACAAACATAGCCACAACTTGAAGCACAAGCAAATATTGACTTCATCTGCAGCCCAATAGCTGTTCTGGTGATTACTCAGGATTTCTGGCAGTGGTTCCAACCACCAATAAAGGCGAAGGAAACTTTTACAAGCATGACACAAGTAAACTATTCGTCACATTATCAACATTAAATATGTTATCATACTTCAGAAATGCTAAAGGGTTCAAAAAATATTTGATGCAGGGCCTTAACTTGTTTGAGCGTACCAAATAATAAAAATATTGTTCTTGTTTCTGTGGAAGAGGGAGGAGAATGGAGAAGACAGAGGAGGCATTACTGCTATTCTTGGCTCTGGGTCAGACGGGTCTGGTTTATTCTGCTGAGCGAAGAGTGGAAAACTACTTAAAACTGAACAAAATAATATTAACATAGATTTTGACTACTTTTTATCTGGTCCTGTGGCAAGAAAATTGTACACGTTCACATGCCATTGTTTTGGTCTCAGGGAAAACATGATGAAAAAAAGAATTGTTTTCATGAAACTGTGCAGCCATTTCCTTTTGAAAGAGCACAATTAAAAAGAAGTAACAAATAAAAGGTTAAAATCTTCATTAAAATAGGAATGCTAAAGATTGGTACAGCCAAAAGCAAAACTAGACTGCTGAATCCATACTCATCCGCATAAATTAAATCCTGGGGATTTATGTGATTAGCCATATGAAAAAACATTTCTAATTCTCATCTCAAAATTCACAAGCAAAAGAAACAGTGATATGTCAAATAATATTCACACACATTTGTCTGTGATGATTTGGAATGAAGTATTCATGTTTAGTGTAATGTATTATTTAATGTAATATATATTATTATACAAGATGGCAAAATCTGAATACAAAATATACTTGAAGACTTTTCTGTCTGTTAGTTATATGTGTAAGTCATCACCTTTTCAAACGGATTTAATTAAGTTATTAAAATCTCTAGTGAAAATATATTAATTTAATAAATGTGTATCATCTCATTCACCACTTAGTGATATCAATTCCTGTTCACAAAAGCATGTCTGCAGGATACATATAAAGAGAGAAACATAAAATAAATAAATCAAGTAGGCTAATTTTGAGATAGTTCATAGAAGAACTATCTTGGAAAACACTAGTAATATAGACAAACTACAATTACACTGTGAGATCAAGTGTAATTGATCAAGGAAAATCCTGTACCAAAACCTCAGAACTGATAAAACTCATGCAGGTTTCAGAATTAAAGTGTTTAAACCCCAGATTTTACACCATTGCCTTGCCCACAGAGAGTGTGCACAGATGAGTCCCCAGCCTGCAGCCGACTGCCTGTGAGACAACAGAGATGGGAAAGGAGGAGAGAAACAAAAGTTCAGTGGAGGTGAGCAGTTGTGATGTTTGCTGAGGGAAGATTTGCCATTGTAAGCATCATGACATACAAAAGGACCAATCCATTGCTGGCTACCATAGTTATAAACCAGCACTACTCTCACATGCTCCTGGGCAGGAAGAAGTTGCTCAGCTCTGTGCAAATCAGAAGTCCTTGTTCTAAAAGGTGCCATCTCTTTAGCTCTGCTGCTATGAAGCCATTAGTACTTAAATGCTCTGCAAGAACAAAATTGTAAATCTCTGATCTGGCAGGATTAAAATGTCAAGTGCATATGAAGCTAAGATACAGATGAGAAAAAATAATGCTTCAAGAACAAAAAACTCCAGAGATTATCCAGAGACTGAAAAACCTTTCAAAATAAATCCAATGAAAATGAAGTATGATATTACAAGATGATGTGGATAAAAATTAGTTCATCTAAAGTTTTACACTAACAGGAAAAGAATAAGGGTTTTTTTATAAAGAAATGATTAATCATCACTGTTTTTGATTAAGAAAAAATCATATGCAATGAAACTTAGAGTAAATTCTTCACTTAGCAAAAAAATTCTAGGGCACTAGAATTATTACTAAAAGAATTAATTAGAAATACTGGACACTATTTCTTCATGTAAAAAATATGTAGATCAAAGTTTGTTCTCTCTGTTACTCACTTTGCTGTATCCTATTCTCAAGGGCAGACTGAAAGAGGCAGTGTTAAGGCAAACAAAGCCAGGACCTTCAGAAATAAAACCAAGTGATATTGAAGTAGTCACAGTTATTACTGTCTGTGGGTGCCATCCCAGCAGATGCTCTGCCAGCCAGAGCCTGGCATGGTCACACAGTGCCAGCACAGGACTGAGGGAGGGTGCTCTGCTGCAGCCCCACTGACAGGACAGAGGGACAAGCAGCTGGGCAGAACAGGGTCTAACCTCTCAGTCCTCAATCTCCTGTATTAGTGTGGCTCAAGTCCTTTAATTTTTATCTCCCAAACACCCAAATTACCAAATGCGAAGTTGAATTCAGCCTTGGTGGAAGCAGGTGTGAATGCAAGGACATCAGAGAAATCTTTCAATTACACCAAGGCCACAGGTATGCATAAAAAGTTATTAACCATATGGCAAAGGAGAGGAATTACAAAGAAAATTCCCCAATAACTCATCCATATTTTGCTTGGTTTTTAAGGTGCAATTATGTGACAAAGACATTATTTCAGACAAAATCATGTATATTACAGCCATGGATAAAGTAAACAAGGGCTTAAGAATTTAAAAGCAAGCAGAAGAAATATTTAGGTTTCTAAATTGCCCTCCAGAACTAAATGTTTGGTTTTCTGCACAACTGGAGTGACTTCAAAGTTCACATATAGAGAAGTGAAAGAGGGGGAAGAGGGGGGAAGGAAAAGACTCAGTGTTCTCTCACCCCAATCACAAAACAGAAAATACAAATAAAGATTTGTGGCTTTGCATATGCAGACAAGCAGATATTGTATTCAGTCCGTGCTCATCCAGAAAGTCACAAAGAAGAGCTGCCATTAAGAACTTCTAAGAAACAGCTCATTTTTATGGCTTCCAACTGCTCTGCCACAGTGTAATTATTCCTAGCACAGTATAATCAAACACACTGATGACTTGGTGACCCAGTCATATTGACAGGGCCCAGATAATGAGGGTAAATAACAATGTAATCTTGTTAAGCAATATGGTTTTTAACTTCAATCCCACCCATATCGTAGGATTTAAAGAGATTGGAATAAACTTGCTGAAGTCAAAACTTGGAATGAGAAATGTAGACATAATGTTTTTTTATCTCTTTCATAACAAAACAGCTATTTGCTCTCTTTTGTCTCACTTGAATTGACATCAGTGCAGTGCTTTACATGAAGACAGAGCATCACAGAACAAGCCCTCAAGTAAACTGGCTACCTACGTTACCTGTGCCTTTCTTGTAGGTGACAATTCCCATTGATTTCCTCAAAATTTCCCACAGCTGCTCTCAAGGAGGAGTGCCTTTCATCAGCCCTCATCAGGATAGCCCTTACAAGCCTCTAAACAAAACAAAGATTCAAAAACCTCTTGCTGTACTTAAGCACACACCAGAGCACTGCCTGGAGCAGCACATGGCAGGGTTATTATTCAGGAGAGGAACAGAGACACAGCCTCATAACATGGACCTACCCCTACACCCAAACAGGATTTTTAGAACAGTAAAACTCAAAGGTAGATCAACTCCAATGGAACATAAAATTTCCAAACTTCACCAGTCAAAAGCAATCAATTTTGGGTTTATGTTAAGCATTCTATGGAGTTACTCATTGAAAACAACTGAAGAAACAGAATTCCTAGGGAGGCCAAGTACGCCAAGCAAGAAACACAAACAAGGGTAATTCTAACAGTACCTCTTCCAGTGACAGTGCCAATTTTAGTAATGCCTTTCTACTTTCTTATTGTTGCCTTAATTGTGCCATGCATTAAGGAAATTAACCTGCACATGGTCACTGTGCTACCACATGAACAAGGCATCATCAAGGGCCATGATGATTCCCCAGTGCCATCAGCACAGAGAGGGGGATGCTTAAATCAGCAGTGGCACTGATGAGAATGCTGCTGTGTGTATGGCACAACTGCAAGCAAGTCAAAGTACGATTCCATGGGGATGTATTCATACTAGAATGTGGTGCTGAAGAAAGTGAAGAAAGGTCTGAAAGCTTTGTAAAACAAGATTTGGTTCTTCTAGGTCGATTTGGAGGGGAGAGGTCTTTATTTGAAGGTTGGTTATGGGGGGAAGCAGAGTGTTTAACATTAAACCATCTTAAAAATTGTGAAAATGCACCAAGCTCTGGGATACCTCCCTTCAGAAGTTCTACAGAAAATAGAGCTTCAGGACTTCTCTCCTTTAGCAGCAGGGGTAGCTCAGGTCTTTCCTTCCTGCTAGCCTTGAGCTCCTGCCCACCCACCCTCCTGCTGCCACCTTCCAGTTGGGCCAAGTTAATAATTTGTGAAGCTGCCCCATGAAGCTGAACAATGAATTCATTGCTTGGTGTTTTAAAAAGGACAGCAGAGATTCTTTGACTTGCATGAATCTGGTTACAATGTGCCACATCAGGGAAAACAAGTGGTGGGAAGCAGGAAGAACAAGCACAGGAACTGCTCAAGAGAAAAAGAACTGCCAAGAAAAGGTTCCTCTCTATCACTGCCTCCAAGACCATGATTTAACCTAATTAATTTAATTAACTGGAAAATTTGAGCAAAAGAGTAGTTGGCATTTGAGAAAGGGAAGGCAAAATCATGGAACGGAGAAGGCTGTTAACAGGAATGAAGATAACAGATCACCAGCATCTGCAGAACAGAGAACAACCCTGTAAACAGTGCTATCTGAAAATTTTTCAGGGACTGATTGACAAGGAAATATGTTCACTCAACTGAATTAGAAATTAAATATGCATTAAAGCCATATCTTCTAACATGTGACTTCAAGTCATTTCAAATCTGCTGAGCTCCAGAGCTCATGGTCCAAACCTGAGTTTTAAATCCATACATCATCCTCTGCACCAGTCACATGAAGTTTGAGTATCAAAATAAATCTACAATATACATGTAAATTTTGAACTGTTCTAGAAGTCAGGATCTTATTGAAGGATAGAGTTTTTGAATCATTTTCTCAATGCACAAGTTTTCAGTCATGATATCCCAAATGGCATAAACACTTTGATATAATTCATTTTTAAAATCTCATTTTATGAAACACAAGTAATACAGGTTTTTAGGACAAATAAGTTATTCATAAAATCATGACCATCTCAGAAAAGGACTTTGAAAGGAAGGGACTTTATTACCCAAATTACAGTAGAATAACAATTCAACCCTCTCCACACCTTTATGCAATTGCAATGCTATAATTACAAATCTAGACTCAAAACACATCAAATTAGACAGAAAATTCCTCAGAGACAACACAGTACAAAAAGGCAGGATTGATGCCTTAAGAGCAATGGCAGGCAGCATCAAAAATATCTATCCACTGATGACCTGTTCCCCTAGGTTTCATTACTTGTCACTAGATAAGACAAGTTATTTCAGTAAGCTCTTTCCCTCCTCCTTCTCCACAGATGGAGTTGTTTTACATTTTAGCTTAGATAGATTGGAAAAAATAAGTTGTATCATTATAAGACCTCACAGAGAAAGGCAGATTGGAAAGGTATAGACATCACCAAGTCCAGTATCAAAGTTTAGGAAAGATGCATCATCCTGAAGCAGGAAAATGGAACTAGTGTGTTTGGGCATGAGCCCAGCTTTGCCTATAAGGCCCAAATCCAGTTCCTTGGGAATGCCACAAGATTAAAACTTTGAAATCTGTAGATACCAAGGCACTACAGGATTGTGCATTTCTCCCACCAATCTCAGCAGTGTTACATGCACCTGCACTCTGGTAGCTGCAATGCAGACATAATGCATTAATACTGACACACCATTCCTCCAGGATCATCTATAAATATCCTAAGACAGGAAAGTGAGACTTGATATAAAACAACCAAAATTAACAGGCCCATTCAGGAGATTTTCACAACTTAAAAGAGCAGAATTTTTCTTGGAGTATTATAAATATCGCAGGAAAGGGTCTATTGCCACTACTATTTAACAGTGTTTATAGATTCACTTTGGCCTGAGTCAACCACATAGAATCTGACTACTGGCAGACAAAAAAGTCCTTGATTTACTGTATTTATTTACTTTCAGCCATAGTTTTAAGTCATGACAAACATAGAGACAGGAAAAAAGGTGGCCAAGTAAAATATGGCCTCAAATATCACTCCATCTAATTTCTCTTTTCTCTGCACAAGCAGTACTCAGAGGTACAGTCAAACTGCCTCTGTTTGGGAACAGAAGATGAGAATTCCTCCCCTACTGGGCTTCCAAAACAGTAAGACATGTTCTAAGGGTCATTCTAGCTTGAGATGTATAAAGCTGGGATTCACACTCATCCTGAAGATCATTAAAAACACTTTTGATTGCCTTTATAATGTACGGTGACAAGCTTAACTCCATTAACCTACTGAGGCTTAAAATTATTATTGTGCTCACTGTCCTCATCACTAAAGGATAATAAAGATGTCACAGCATATTATTTAAAGAAAGTTACCATTAAATAGACAAAGAAAGAAGTAATTTATACTGGTACAAGGTTTCAAATGTACTCTTATCTATACTTAAGAAAGCTTTCAAGGGATGCTTGTTTTTTAAAACAGAAAACTTCATGGATTCGTGCTACACATTTGCTAAGATTAAATAAGAAGTGGAGCCTTAAGCTTTTCTACAGAGAAACAACAGCCACCTGGGGCACAGCCTGAGCACAAGGCAAGCAGAACAGAGAAGTTGCTTGCAGAAAAAGAAACCCCACATGCATGTAAGGAGCCAAAGGGAACAAATTAGCAAGCAGGGAGAGAGAAACTCTCACTATTAAAGGGAACAAATTAGCAAGCATGGAGAGAGAAACCTCACTATCACCCAGCTCCTCTCTACTGCAAGGCAAGTCAGGATTGTGAGGTCCTTAGAGCTTCACACCCTTCTGGCAGGTCAGCATTAACTCCTCTTACACAGCACGAGGATATGTTGCTGCTGTTATGCAGCAACTCCTGCTATGCTGCTGCTTCATTTTGTTACTTCCCTCTTCTACACTAACACTGAAATCCTTTTTGCATTATTTTCTAATTTCAGCATTGTGCCCTGCTGTCCAGTTTCTATTCTTTACTCACAAGGAGGAAAACTAAAACAGCTTCAGTATAGCCTTTTCCTTTCTCTCTACTACATATGACCTTAACAGACATCTGAAGACTCAGAAAAACATGCAGCACTCAAATCAGACTACAAACAACATATGCACCAGCAAGTGCTTCATTTCCACAGGGCTCTTGTTTGGTTGTTTGCTTTTTGTTTGGGGTTTTTTGTTACAAAACAAGGTTTTTTTTGCTTTGGTTTTTATATTTCTCTTCAGCAGAGTATGCATCATAAAAATGAAGGCCTGAGAGAAATTAGAGCTAGAACCACTGACAGTGTTCTTCCCAAGCCTGTAAGAGTTTTCACCCCCAAGACAGCCAATTAAAAAATAAAAGATGAAATCACCTGCCTTCATATAAAAATAAATTAAAAACAAAATAAATAAACAAAAGTGAAAAAAACAAACAAAGCAAAAATAAACCAAACAAAATTCAAAACCAAAGTGTTTAAGTATTTCTAGATCCCTCACCAGGTGGAGGGACCCACCTCACTGCTTGCCTCAGTGCAAAAAAATATACTTGTGGACAGGGTAGAAAAAAAGTGAGCATCTCTCCGTAATAAAAATAAATAAGCAGCATATTCAAATAGGGAGGGCAGTAGGACTGTCAAACTAGCAACACTTTAGAGCATCTTAATAAGCAGCTCTAAAGTATTAATATGTTATTTTAAATAGCATCTAGACATGCCATATCTGGTATGTGCAATTTTAGCTAAGAGTGAGTCACTTCTGTATGCTTGGATGTGATGAACTTGAATTTGGCCATGCCAATTAAAGCTCAGCCTTCGAAGCTACTGAACTAAAAATGCATTTGGAAATCTCTCCCTCTAAATATTCTTCACTTCCAGGAGGTGGGGGGAGTATGAGCACCAAATGCAGTCTGGAAATCAGCTGAGTCATGAGCTAGAATAAGGAAAAGGCTAGCTCCAAAAGAATACAGCTACTTATTAAACTCAATTCAAACAAAATCCAGGAGAAATTAGGGAAAAAATGCAGGAAAAAAAAATCAATTCTTTTAGCTTTCATTTGCATAGAAAGCAGCAAAGCTACAGATAATTTACCAAGAATAAAAGAAAATGTAAATAATTGTGGAACTTAATTGAACTATGATGTCCAAATATAACTTAATACCTCTAGTTATCAAATCTAAATAATAGGCATAAAATTCTGATGGACTTTAAATAGAAAGGTCAGACAAATTCTTCCAAGAGCAAATCTATGCCAATAATAGAAACCACAGATTTGTAAAAAGATATTGAGAAACTGGAGTAATTTGACTAGATCTAAATGGAAAAGCAAAACTTCTGCCCTTTTCCTCTTTTTTCTTCTTAATGGCTAAGTTTCTGCTGCTAGACATAAACAGTAGCCAGAAGATTGGCTTTAAAGTGAACAATTGTATTATTACTGAACCATTTCTCTAAATTTTGCCATACATATATTTGTAACAAACACAGAAACGAAAGGGAAGCTTGTGTCCTCATCATGAATCCTGTCATTTCAAGACTAGAGTAGATAAACATTTTTTTTACAAAAGGAATGAGAGCCAGTGCCTGGTGGCCTAGCACAGTGGCTGCAGTGCTAGCACAGAACATCTGGTTTCATAAGCCACAGCCCTGGCCTGTCACACGTGTTCAGCTGAAATTAGAAGCAGCAGAGTTCAGGGGTTGAGAGAAGTTTACATGACACACCAACTACCCAGAGCATTACTGGAATTTGCTGGTGAACTCTCACTCAGGGAAGAATGTTTCAGAGAGGTTTTCAGCAGAAGAACAATGGATGGGAGTTCTCAAGCCCTCAATTTGTAACACACTGTCCTGGCATTGAGCAGGCTGGAGAATAAGAGACAATGTTTAATCAAGCAGAAGTTTCACAGTACATTTCTATGGTTTCTGGTTTTAATTTGATCAGTGCAGCCCACGCTAACATACTCTTTTTAAATTGAAATGCAGTGTTGTGTGCATAACCATCATGAGAGCAGTGAGACATCCACTACTTCCTTCCTCTGCATTCTGTGTTCAAGCTTCTCTCAAACTGCTCATCCCACATCAAAAAACAATTTCTATTCTGATTTCTTTTCCCAATCCTCCGCCACTTTCTCCAGTCAGGGGGATTGTACTTCCTCTCAGCAGGCAGAAGACTACAAAAAAGTCTATAATCTCATGTGGAACACAGGTTAAATTTTAAGTCACTGTATTTTAATGCAATGGAGCTTTACCAGTTTCCACACCCTAAATTTTTGTGCCATTTAGCAGAGCTTATCTACACGTAAGGAGTCTCAAGATCTTGTAATTTATTCTTGGAAAGACATTGCAGTCTCCTATTTAGTGCTTGATTTATCTGCTTTACTAGAGGACAGTTGCAGGAAGGTAAGAAGTTGCTCACTTTAGAGGCTCTACCAGCAATACCAACTCTGCAGCTCGTCACACTTCGAAGAGCTCATGCCAAAACAATTCCTCCAGTCTAGATCCTCTTGGTCACCTGGGGACAGCAGGAACCTCCCCACTGCTGGGAACTTCTGGCACTGTTCTGCTGCAAAGTGTCATTGCCAGCACCACAGACCAATGCTTATTCCTCAGAACATCCTTGCTGCCTCGTGCCACTTGTCACACCACTTGAGTGAGTACTCATCATTTACGGATTCCCTCTCCCAACAATGGATTCACTACCTGGCCTTCTAACGCCTTCATTACAAAGACAGAATAAAGGGGAAGAGAAACATTGCCTAAAAATCAGCCCTATAATGTGGATCTTACTGAAAGTGATTGGAACATCATTCATGCAGTCACATCATCCTCAGAAAAAGTGCCTTGCATACTACCCTTCCTCATTTATTGTCATAAATGGGTAATTGGCATCATCAACATTCTTCCAGCTGGAAAGAATGCCCTTCTACATCACAGTT
The DNA here is from genome assembly GCA_013397245.1 of Thryothorus ludovicianus. Lineage (NCBI taxonomy): Eukaryota > Metazoa > Chordata > Aves > Passeriformes > Certhiidae > Thryothorus > Thryothorus ludovicianus. Next base: position 93,044 of record VZTB01007821.1, read on the forward strand.
AAAATAATATGTTGCCCAGAGATGCCTGATCTTCCACAGACAATCAATGGGAACTTAATTTTTTTATTTTTTCCTTTTATGTAGTAGTATTTTAATAAATAAAGTATTCTTTGTCTTCTTAGGGAAGCTAAAATAAGTAATTCAAAGAACAAATCCTACACCAACTATAAACTAGCAATGACTATTTTGGCATTTCAGTATAACTATATCATATCTATTCCTATGACTGGGAAAAACAGAACTATAACTACTAAAAAAATCTCACTGTAGGAAATGAAAACCACAAGTCCCTTCTATACAGAGAGAATACAGTGGAAATTAACACCAAGTGACAGAAACTTAGTTTTTTGTTATGGAAGTTTATGCAGGCTGTGATTTGTATGTCTATTTATAAGAAAAGCCAGTTCTCTTTATATAATTAGAACAGCTCTCGAGGCAGAAAGAATATAATAGGCAGTAATGACTTTGAAGGGAGAAAGCCTCTCTGGAGTTAGCACTACATCACAGCCAAAGCACGTTGCATAAGGAGAGTTTTCAAAACAAGAGACAAAAGCAATCTGGGGGAGGAGCAGCATTCAGCTGCAGACATTTTTCCTACTCCTTGGCTGTGAACATGAATGGCTGGAAAACTGACAAGTTTTCACAGGCATGACTGAGCCCAGTCTTGACTCAGAATTAAATGGGACAGAGGGCTTTGGCTGGCCAAAATCACTAAGCATGAACAAAAATTAAAACTAAAATTACCTTCACTATTTGTATCAGTATAAGGAAAAAAAAGCCCGAAAGCAATTGGGAATGGCACTGCTCATTGCTTGGCAGGAATCCATATTACTATGGGCTAATGAGAACTGAAAAGAAAGAAAATTAACCTGAGTTTTGTTCCAACCTGGACAATAAAAAGTAGTAAATTCTTTTTCTCCCAAATTGAAAAATAGGTTAATTTTGTTTATACCTATGATTACCATAGATTACAGTTTAATTTTTGTAAGCTAACATGATCACTCTTTGGGCATTTTATGCTTCATTTATGCTTCACTCATATTTCCAGCTCCTTTTAGTGCCCTGCTCAGGTGCACAGAGCCTCTACACATCTTCACTGTGCTGCTGAATCAATCAGCAGGAAGGGTCCATGGGAGAGCAAAACCAAGGGTTTCCATGTTAGTGACACTGCCCCACAGCAATACTGATGTGAGGCAAAAATTATTCCAGCTCTACCTTCAAGGCAGTGAAGGCCATCACCACCAGAGTCCCCATGACAGCGCTGGCAGCTGTCACCACAGCCCCTGTAGGCAAGGACTCAAAGCAGGGTGCCAGAGGTCAATGAGCACTGCCTGCAGACCCCAGCTAGAATTATTCTAGCTTCACACTTAATGACTTCATAAAGCTACGGGTTACAGACTAAACTGAACTCTTCCATTTGCTCGTATCAGAAAATAAAAGGTTTTGTAGTACGTTGTACTTCCTAGAAATGAGGTAGAGCTGACAAGCTTACTGGGACTCATGACACTCGAAACCCTGCTGACTGGACAAAAAACCTGACGAGCAAGTTCCCTGGTGGAGTCTGGCAAGCAGCTTCCAAACATGGTTATCTCTTTACAATCAACTAGAAAACTGCACTGCAGCCACACTTAAAAGATACAAGCTGGAAGAAAAATAAAAAATCATTAACAAAGTTCTCAATATCTCTTAAAAAACTCCAAAAAATCTGTGTCTATTTATATTATTCATCTTACAAAATTATCCCTTACCAACCCTATTCCAGCCAATATAAACTAGCTGCTTAATCACCTTAAAAATAACTTCAGCCCACTCAACATTAACTGACACAAACCCAAAAGCTTAAAATAATTGCAGCTAACTTAGGTTTCAATCTTGCAAAAAATTAAGTGGGTGAATAATTCTACATTCAGGACTATCCCCATTGACTTCAATATATGCAGAGTCAGCTTTAACGTCAAATTCCACCTATATATAAATTCCATATACCTGAGGAGATTCTAAAAACACAGAGTAACAAACATTGATTTAAAGGAATACAAACTGCACAAAAAACAGACACAGAAAAAAAAATACTATCTAAACCTGCAGTTCTAAAAGTTATAATGTCTACACAGAAACATAGTCCTGGAACCAGCAAGAGGAAAGCATAGTTGGGAAATTGAGAATCATAATTCATGAAGAATGACCTGCTAGTAAAACTGCAGAATTATGAGCAACTTCTTGGTTAAATTTGAAATATGGGAAAGGTTGTAAAAACCTGCAAGTTTAGAACCTAATTGCAGATTAAAACAGGGCTGAATAATGGACAAGTCATGGTGGAGAGCAAACATGTAAAACCTCACAGCAATACTGATTAGCTTTCATCAAATATTGGCATTCTTTGTCTGAAGACTGCTCATAAAGCATATGACTTCTTTTCCCTGTTTATTTGCTTCATATTCTCCACTACAGACATGCTGCTGTGCATCAAAACAACTCACAAAATGTGCAAAAAGAAGGTTCAGTACCACTTTGATCTTACCATCTTTGACAGCACCACGTTTTTGTATAGCTGTTTAAAAGTTTTAAGTTTATAGAAACAAAAGTGCTACTACCAGAGCTGCTGTCCTATGATGTCATGGCAGTCATGGAAGACAGTGGCCAGGCCACTGGAAAGGCTTGCAGTTATATAAAAAGTACAGCAAATCATAATGATGTGGTAGTACTGTGTGTGACTATGGTTTGGATAGGTGATCAGAAGAGTGTTGAAGATGACAGGAATATTTTAGCTATTGCTGGTCCATGCTTGCACAGCATCAAGGCCATTTCCATTTCTCATTCTCCCTGCAAGCAAGGAGCCTGGGGGTGCAGGAAAAGCTGGGAGGGGGCACAGCCAGGACAGCTGACCTCAACTGACCACAGGGATGTTCTGGAGGTGGTGGAAGAAGAGGGTACAGAGAAGTACAGTCCTAGGATTCCCAAGTAACCGTATGGTGAAGCTGAGCTTCACTGAAAATGGCTGCCTGCCTTTCCACAGGAAGCAGAGAATGAATTCCTTATTTTTTGCTTGTGCATTCAGCTTTTGCTTCACCTAACGAACTGCCTTTATCTCACCCCTGGAGTGTTCTCATGTGTATGACACAGCTCAGACAGCTCTGTAGTCATTGCAGAGCTCCCAGCCCAGGTATTCAATCAGGGAAATCAGAGGTGGATAATGCCAGTGAACTGCTATCACGTAGTTCACTTCTGTTCTCACTGCCAATGTAGGGCATTTTTTTTGATGTAGATGACAGTATCCCTTCCCATCTCATTTATACTCTTTCAACTGCTCCCATTTCCCTCAGGAATCTCTTGTGCAATAGTCTAATCTCACTGAGCTAAACTGAAATGTAGACTGTCTTCCCTTCCTAGGGAATAAGAACAAGGTACAATTTCCCTTTTATTTGGTGCTGCACTCAGACCTCAAGTTGTAAAATACAAAATTCAGCAGGATACCTATGCAAATACTGAAAGAGCCAGGTGAGCACTGGAGAGAGGCGTGGCTCCAGTCTTGCTTCTCAAGCAGAGCAGCTGAAACAGCACAGAAGTTAAATATCACTGGCATGTAAATCACTATAGCCCTAAACAAACCCAGAAAAGACACTTGGGGCTATTTCTGAACTTCCTGAATTTTTCTGAAGTACTCGCAACTTGCTCAATGTTTTGCTCCAACAAAACCAAAAATTATGAAAAATTTCCACCATAGCAAAAAAAAATTATTTCTTCGCACTACTGAAAAATCAGTTATTAGAAACAAATTAAATTAGCAGAATATTAATACTACACTCAATTCATTTTAGTTCCTTGTATGACAAGGCTGTTAGTCTTAACATTTTAGGAGTGCTGCCTTCATAAGCTTTAGGTCCAAAATTTCAATCTACTTCCATAGGCTCTCAATCTGAACCCAAGTCTGTAAGATCCTAATAGCTATGCAGCTTCTACTGGTCCCTTTTCTTTATTCTAACCACAAGAAGAATGAAACCATGAAAAAATTTTACAGAGGCAATTAAGCATTTCTTAGGACATTTTGGCAAGCTGCCAAATCATCTCCATCAGCCTCTATTCACAGGTGAGCCTTTGCCTCTGAATAACTGGTAAATGCTCTTTACTTCTGAGCCAGCCCATGCAGGCTGACACCCTGAGTCCCCTTGCTCTGGGAACAGTTGGGTTCCTGACAGAGAGGTCAGTGCATGGGGCAAATACCAATAAATAATAGAGGATATTTAAATCTCAATGCTTGGAGATTAAATTTCAGTCCAAAACTCTGAACCCAAGAGAGAATCCCAGTCTTGGATAATAGATAATGTTATGGTGTTTTTGTTTAAGCTTTTGGTTCATAAGAGAAATTTCACTTCCCTCTCGCCTTATAAAGACAACAGACATTAAATAGATCCAACTGCTTACCCAATAATTTTCCACCTTTCCTAATATTTTCAATAGCATCTTTTAGCTGATCAGAGCCAAGGCTAATACCCAGACAATACAATCCATTCTCCAATACAGCAAAAGGCAAAAATGACATTTCACAAACAGCAAGGTTTGTTTAAGTAGGCATCCATCAAAAATGCATTTTTCCTCAGTATCTTGGCCTCGGAAACACAGCATTTTCCAATTTCCTACATGCTGCTTAATGTTATGCAGTGTCAGTCACACCACATCGTGTCATTTTATATAGCAGGTCAGCAGGAGCCACCATGTTCAGAGGTATCTGATATTTTGCCAAATCATTTGGCACATCTCACATTCTCATCAGTTTGAATTACTTGTAGATCTTTTCAAGAGGGACATAATTATTGGCAATCATTCAGAAAATGGCAGACAGTCTGAGTGCTTTGCTGGACTTTTCCTCCATCTAGAAACTGCAAGATAGACAGATTTCCCTGAAACAATGTAACTGCAGGTCAGATTTATACCTGTGCAATTCTTGCTTACATTTACTGTTTTGGGGAAATGTTTTACAATTCTTCCTTACAGTGAATAGTACTTCATTCTACAGCTTCCCTAAAGGTAGCTTATAAACAGTGGTATTAGCAATACCAGATTCTGATTCTGACAGAGATAAAATAGTACTGGATTCAAGTATTAATTCACTACTATATACTTTCTAAACTAAGCATATGTCTTTCATTCTTTTAAATATTTGATTTTTACAGTAATTCTACACTAACTAGATTAATTAAAGTATTCTTTACATCAATATCTAGGTGATAAACCCCCTTATTATTATGCACATCTGCTTTTGTGCCACTTAACATGTGGCATGTAGGAGCACAGAGGTAAATAGTGCCACATGGATGGCTAAGTTCTGCTCACACAGACAGGAACATTCTTGAAAAGGCCACAGGTAGTGAGAGAGACTATGTTATATGTATCATAACTGTGAGATAATTTTCTGAAGATGGCTGAAAATCAGCTTCTTTCTGTGTAGAAGGACCTTGCCATTGGAAACTACAGGTAACTGTACTCCAGCCACAACTGACTGCAGGTCAGCAACAAGAAAGCCCAGAGAATGAAACAGGAAAAGCGTTCATTTAGAGTAAAACAATACAGGCTCTTCACCCAGCTGCTCCCATACACAGAGAAAAGACTGAGAGCAGCAAATAGAGCAGAGGCTGCAGATCTGTAGTGAGTTTGCACTGATGAAAACATGGGCCAAGAAGATCAACCAGCAACTGAAGTGTGATGGATCTGATGGATCTGACAGATGATGCATTTGGGGGATGTGCCAAGAGCCTGTATCCTCACCCAAGGGCAGCTAGTGAGATCCTAGACTGAAATGTCAACACACGAGAGCCCTTTTATGAAATACAAACCCCCAAGCAGAGAGGACTTGACATTTTCAGAGGTTCTTTGGCATACTTGCTTTCAAGTAGAGTTTTCTGATTTAAAAGCCTTGGATTTTAGTAAAGAGTAATTTAAAAATGGGTATAAATGTTGATTTATACAGCTAGCAAACCAAGCTGACAGAATATACCCCAAATCAAAGCCAAGTCCAAAGGCCCCCTGAATTAAATTGTAAGAGTATATGCATCCTTCAAGCATAAAAAAAGAAATATTTGTGGTGTTTGAACATGACAAAAGCTGGCCATTGAGGTCATGTTTGTAGAGATAACAAGGAAGATGGAGACTGTAAACCTCATTCCACCTTGAAGAAGGTGTGGCAAATATCTCCTCACAGGCAGAGAATGAGAGCAGTTCAAGACTGAACAAGCAGCTTTGATTGTGATCTGCCAGAGTGACAATTACTTCCAGTGAGAATATTTTAGCTTGTGTGAGGGATAAAGTAATGTCTAAGTGTTGCAAGGAAGCTAAAGGTTACTCAAAACCATATCTAATTTCCACCTACAGTTTTACTAAACCCAAGAATTCAAACATAAGAAGTTTGAAAGCAAACCTGAAGTCTATGTGACCTCATGGTCTGCTAAGAAGGTGTTGTGCTGTCAGATACAGCCATCACCTGTTTAAGATGAAGGAGTAGTCCATAAAGTGGAAGGAAAAAGGGAGGAGGAGAGCTGAGAGTTAAGAGAGAAAAGGAATAGTTGTGTCTAGCAGAGGTGATACCGCATAATACAAACCTTATAAAAAATTGGTTTAATTTTTTATAATTAAATTAAATCCATTGTCAAAAGAATTTAATTTTGCAATTTCTCAGTACATAAGGCTTGTTCAATATGTGGTGAAAGTGAGAAGAAAATTCTTTTTTTGATATTCCATTCTATATTGAACAATAGCACTTGTCTAAAAATGGGCTTAGACTCATATTTCTTGTAACTGCATTTTCCTTTCAATCACCTTTTCCCCAGTGAAGTTCCCTCTGAGTGAATGGTCTCTTTTCTCCACTGTCTATAAAGCAGTTGTACAGCAAATCTAAATAAGGGTGGACACAGGAATGTAGCACCACCATTTCTTTGCTAGCTTCTCCTGCTCCATAGGCACTTCAGTTAGGCTACTAGCATTATATTAGTAATTTCAAGTCTATCCCAAAAAAAAACCTAGTACACTAAGTTTTCTGATCAGAGGTGACACAGAATATTCATCACAGAAGATGTGTGTTTTCAAATTTTGCTTTCAGAAATGAATTAATTTTTTTTAAAAAATCAAGTTATTGTTTTCAGTCAAGCAAAATATTTGATTTTCTCCCAAAAAGTAATTTTTTTCTCCTTTCCTAGCATTTAAAGAACATTAGCAAAATCTTTGGACATAAATAGTCAGCATGAGATGCAACCACATACGGTGTTTGTGTCCAGATGTTCATTTGTTCACAAGTTTGAGCATTAAAAGTTCCAAAGAGCAGCAACATCAAAAGCAGAAGTACACAGTGAGAAAAATAAATCCTTTCAGAGCCCATCTAGTACCTACAATCTTCACTGGATAGATAAGGAAACATCAGCATATGTCCTTCTAATTCCCCTGAAATTACTGCAATTGCTGGCTTCATTTAAAAGAAGTTACATATTTCTCTTCATCAAAAAGGAATTTTAGTACAGACATGAGTTAAAAAACCAGGGCAGGACAGGGGTTACAGTCTTCCAAAAACGGGCAGGTATTCATTTCATTTCAAATTGGTGTCTTCTTTTGACATTAGGGTTCAGCCTCTACAGCCTTAGAATCTGACTTTGACTTAGTATCTTTCATCATTTATAGAGCTCCTACAACCTAATTCATTTGTTTCACTGTTTTCTACCCAGATTTGGAAGAGTTTTGGAACACAGAGCTCCAGTCAGTCATTAGCACTGTCAGAGCACACAAGAACCCAGCCAAGGTCTGCTCTGGAACAGCAAGGCACTTTGGAGGGGGTCTTTGGCCCAAGGAGTTTAAACTTTTGAACTAAAGCTGAAATCTGTTCTGCACAGCTTAAGCCAGGGTTAACTGCACCGCAAACACCAGTGTCAGGCTTCACAAGTGCAAGATTTTAACAGATAATTATGGAAAAAGAAAGGATCAAGCTGAAAATAAGATCACTTAATTATACAGCTGGGTATTATATAAGTACAGTACAGGCTGATGGCACCTGAAGGTACTAATTATCATTACTATTTCAAGAAATATCTTCTGTGCAGATGTAAGCCATCACTTGCTCATACATTTTGCCAGTTACAGGTATCTCAGTGGAATTTCTTCTTATTTTTTTAATATTTATTTTGAAATAACAATAAAAGTTTAATTTAATGATCATTTTTGTTCCGTCCTAGTACTTATTTCACTAGGAACACTTTTTGTGCTTGAAATTGAAAACATATTTTAGCACTTTTCTGAACTAAGCAAGAAGACATAATCCATAGGCAGTCTTATGAGACGGAGCCCAACAGACACAGGCAGCATCCCTGCAGTTCATTGAAAGAGGCTCAATGAGAATCTCTAGGGAATATTAACTAACAATAAAGCTCTTCTCAAATAATGGACACACAGAGGGCTTGGCAGCACTATGGCAAAAGAAGTCTGGACAAAAAGGTTGTTTCCAAGGTGCTGTGTGAACAGATCCCATGTTCTGTCAAACGAGCTGCTTGCACAGGACTGATAACACGGTTCTGAACGGGGAGTTAATAAGACAACGCTGCAATGCCCCCTGCATGGGGAGAGGCAGATGGACTCAGCAGGCTTTCATGCTTGGTCAGGTGTTATTAATCTATGACCAAGAGAGCAGGTGGCTGTCATAAATTGCAAGAATTTTTCAAAAATCATTTGGTTCTCCAAAGCCTGAAAATCCTTTTTTTAAAAAAAGAGAGAAAAAAAAAAAAAAGAAAAAAAGAGTAAAAGATTGCAACCAAGGGCTCTTTCAGTAATTGCTAACTTTAGACAATGGTAGATAGTGAACATAGTGTGGCAATTTTACCCTTCCAAAACTTATCCTAGAACAATGCTTGCTCAGCACAAACAAACATTTCAAAACGCTCAGTTTTTTTGAAAAACCTTAAACAACATATCCTCTTGATAGTAGGTTCCTTTGAAGGATTACTATGTTAAACTGTAACCCAAACCCCAATTGCCATGTTCCCTGAAAGAACATATACAAAATCTCATGTAGAGACAACTCACGGAGGTCAGGTTACTCTCTCGTAAGGGTGCCTGATACACAGCAAGCAGCACAATTCTTTACCAGGACAGTATAGGAGAGAACTTATCCAGTGGGGATTTTACAGACTTGTGTATTTAAAATTCACCAGCTTTTACCTTCATAATAAAAGTTAAATTGTAAAATATTTTTCCCTTTTTCATAAGTTAATGCATCTGGTTACACTTTTACTTTGCTCAGCCTCAAAAACAAAAAAATTTGAATGAGCGCAGAAAGTCGCAATGTTTCATGGACAAAACTGTCTCAGAAACCCTTTTATCTATACTGACTACAGTATCCCCATTCAATGTAAACTTTTACATTTTATCCATTTACATTTCAAAAAACTCCCTTCACATTATGTACAGTGTACATAATGAAAAGTTTAGAAAGGGCAGTTTCATTCAAGCACGATGGAAAACAGATGTTTTCCTCAATAACTTCAAGTACTTCTACTCTTCTATTTAACTTGGATCCCATGAACACAACACAACACTGCAATACTGACATTTGAGGTAATTCTGTAATTATTTTTCTATACTCCACATTATTAATATTTCCTTGGAGTACTATTTCTCACTTCCACTGTGTTGGGGGATTAGATAGTTCAATTAGGAGAACAAATAAAAAAGGAGCTAAATCTACCTTGTGTTTCAGTGCAGGCAACGTTCACTGGACAAAATGACTCCATTTCTTATCTATAGGAAGATAATGCAAAGTTATCTACTGCAATACATGCATACTTAAGCAAAAGTATTTTCATTGTAGAACCTTTGGACTAACACAACCTTCCTCCTAGCAAGGAAGTGGCTGTTTTTAGCTCAAATGAGTTCTTCACCCTTGTCATCCAGCTGACTGCTCAAAAAATGGGAACTGAGAGGGAAGAGAAGAGAACTGGCTAAGCCTCTACCACAATTAAAAAATAACTCCTGGATATGTATCTTCAGTGTTAGTGCCTCCAAGATAGATTGTGTTAGAAAATGAACTCTAGATTTGCTGGCTAAGTACTGGCTAAAAGTCCTTTTGAGGGCAGCAGCAAATGTATATTGTCTGCTAATAAACACAAGCCAGTGGTGATGTTTGAAAGTAAAGGAGATAAACCATTTCATTTACAATTCAGTTACAATCTGATTATTATTTCCTTCCTGAAACCAAAGGTACTTTTCTTTTGAAGAATAAAGAGTTTAAGAAAACAAACAGAACAATCTTGCTTGCTTTAATTGTAATGATTGTTTCTGTCAGCAAGGTCATTCATTAACTGCAGGACTGCAATAATTGCCTCTTTTTATTGCGGGGGCTGCTTGAGATTTGATATTCTATCACAGCATTGTTGAATAGTTGAAATTGAACAGTTCAGGCAAACAACGTGGTCATTTAACCACCACAAATGTGAATTGCTGTTTCTTCCCTGCTTGCAATAACTGATTATCTCAGCAGGCATTTTCTATATGGAGACTAGTGGCTTTAATTTTACATATAATCATTAAAATCTAATTGGAGTGATCTTTCCTTAGAGCAGACTATATCTAATATAGTAGTAATTACAGCTTAAAACTTACATTATCCCAGGCTACTTTAGATGCAAAGGAAGGAGTATTCCTAGGACAGTCACAAACTTAGAAGACTGACAGTTACAAAATATGACCATTGGAGAGGAGCAGAATTCCCCTGAAATATATACTGACTAGGCTGTGCTGAGGAGCCAGAGATGGTTCTTCCTGCAATGCACAGGTCTGCAAAGCTTGACAGCAATAACCTCAACATGTGAGGCAATACTGTCACACAGGTATTGTGCTGCCTGTGAGCAAATAACCCCAACAGACCCCATCCAACACCAGCCATGGCACAGCCAGGCTGTAAATAAATGCAAGCTGATTGCCTTCCTACCCAAAAAAAACAATTTGGAACCCTGCTTGCCAAAGTATTTGAGAAGTCATGCTGATGTATTGAGGCAGAATTTTAAAAAAATATGAGTTTCTTCAACAGTTTAGCAAAAGCCATTAGGTTACACTTTCCAAAAAAATGTCTCTGGAATTCCAGAATTTAATATACAAAAGCCTATTTCAATATTAAAAGGATTTAAGTTTTTACATTATTATTTATACTAAGTGGTGAAGAGTTTATATAAATTCTTTACATAAATGTCATTAATAGATGTGAGCCATAAAACAACCACAACATCAGAACACCAAATAGTTTTAGGGAATATGCATAAATTGCAGAATAAGGCCCCATTACTGAAAGGCACAATTCTCAGACAGACTACTTTTGCTGAGAATAGCTTAAGTGAGACTCCAGGTGGATGCAAGGATTCAAAACTGCAAGAGATGAGTTTGCTATTACCAAACATTTAGTAATAAAGAAAAATGAACAGTCTTTCTACAAAAACAGAGGCTGGGCATTTATTTTATCTCTCGCTGCTGTAGGCCTAGATTAGTATTTGCAACAATCAAAATCTGTATGCAAAAATATCACACTCTTTCTTTTTGCAAATTACTTTGGCTGCCCTATTCTCTGAACAGTGTCATTTTTAGCATGCTTTTAACACATACTTTTCCTCTAAAAGCTGTTAAAAGGCCTCGGCTCAGTTAATGCAGGCATCCCTTTATCTGACACCAATGATTTTTACCAGGTCACTGGTTTAATGCCTTTAAGCCTTTTATAAATTAATCATCAGTGCAGCCAAATGATTTTGTCAACTTCCTAACAGTATCTGCAGTTCTGAATAACTGGCTTCCAGTGGAAGACCTGCAATGAAAACCCCTCAGCAATTTTTAAACTCTCCTTTTGCCCATGAGAGCTGAGGACTGCAGGAAGAACACTGCTATTGTTCCAATGCCACCCTTGTGGATGGCAAGGCTTGACAAAGGTGGAGAGAGGGGGATGGAATTACATCAGGGCAACTGAGGGATTCTTATTTCTTAGGAATTAAACACCCACCCCTGTCTGCCTCCCTGGACCAAATTCAGGAAACCATTTCTGCTGGAGACAGTGCTTGCTGATCTCAAGTGGCCATGTGCATTTTTGACATTAGGCATTGTTTCAATGCTTGGATCAAGCTACAGCACTAATTCCTGGATGAAAATATAAAAGCAAAGTACAGAAATCTTTTTCACATGTAAATGCACTTATAACTCAACATTATATATTTGTCTATTTAACACCTCTTAAAAAAAAAAAATACAAGGTGGCATAATGTAGCAGAATTTCAGTCTCCCTTCCAGAAATCAAATCCTTTCCTAAAAAAATTAGAACTCTTAAGCCTGTACAAAAGCAGTCCATGTGGGCCTAAAATCACCTATAAAACAGTGTTTAAACGAAGAAAATTTATATTATTGATGGTTCTCATGACCTATGAAGAGCTGCTGGAGAGAAAGACAATTCCAATTACTAAACCATTCCACACTCTAATAGGATCTGCTTTCCTCCTTAAAGTATTAAAGGACTTTGGGAGTCAGTCTTGAACAATGCCTGCAAGATGCATCTGTGTGGGAGCTGTACAGAACGGACTGATCTGACAGCACATCTGCTTGGGTCGGGAATCACCACCAGAGACAGGGGCAGATCTCCAGGCCCTGGCAGTGCTGCCTGTCCCCGGGGAGGACAGGGCGTGGGCAGGGCAGCTGAGTGACCTTGGTGCACTGAGAAGGTCACAGGTCAGCATCAACACCATGCTCCAGGGAAGCTGGGACGTTAGCAAAGCAAGACAACAGGGGAAATATTGCTACTACTGTAAGAATTTGTGAGAAGGGGGAAATGAAAGAAACAGAAGTTGTTGGGAAAGAGGATCGTGACAGGGGATGAGTAACCAGCAGGCCAAAGAGAAAGAACTATGTGATTTGCATACAAATGTGCTTCATAAAAATAGCAACCTGTTCTGTATTTCCACAACATTCTTGAATGTCAGGCATCATGATGCAGTTAAGGTGCCAAGGAGCTGTGCACAGATCCATGTCCAGTGTTACAGTTGTGCTAAACAAATAATGAATACGTTTTTACTTAACAGCAACTAGAAATCACTGGAGGTAGAACTGTCTGTAAAAGTGGTTTTGACCAGAGAGACATTGTATTTATTTCTCAAGATGAGATGTAACATTTGAAGTTATATGTAAGTTTCTAAAGTAATTTTTATTGTACATATTCCTTTTCTTACTCATCCCCCCCACTCAATGCTAACTTTCTATTAGTTTGGAAAGGTGGTAGAGGTACAGCATAAGCTCTCATTTAAAACACCTGAGCAAATTACCATTGCCCATTCCTGTACCAAGACAACTCCAAATTAAACAGGAAACTAAAGGCATTCACAATTAACATCAGCCAGTAAATAATCTTCTATTCTAGACACTTATGTTGAAACCTCAAAATAGGATAGGGGAAAGGGAGAGAGGAAGAGGCAGGCTCAAGCCTCATTGCTTTGACTTGCCCTTGAGTAGTTGTTGTCCTCATTCTTTGTTGGAAGCCTGAACTCCATGGTATTTATCATCAGGCTAAACAGAAAATGTTTGGTTCACAGAATTGTAACTTCAGCATTAAAATTGCTTGCTGGCAATTTCTAGCAATTTGTAGCTGTTGTTGCCAGCAAGTGCTAACAATCACCAGGAGCCAGGTTCCAGCTAATCCTGTCAGCACTTCAGTTTTTGGCAAACATTTCACAGATAATGTTTTGACGCCTCTGTGCTCACTTGCAGTCCAGTCAGATTAGAGATCACAGGTTGAAGTACACTGCACTATTGTGCTCTTTACAACAACTTCCTTCTGTCAATTTTTGAAATGAATGAAACCAGCAATGGCTTCTTAACAGTTGTTTCAAAAGTAGCACACACTCTGTATAACCTTGTAGATGAATTGCACCAATCTCCCTGATGGCTTTCACAAAACACACACAGGAATTGAACTAGATGTTCTTTGAGTTCCCTTGCAACTCAAATTATATTATGATATGCAGAAGAAATTAGCTTTTTATTGGAACGTGGGAAAATTTTAGTAAACCACCTTAAGATTCAGAAAGCTTCCACATCAAGAAATGCAATGGCACAAATGGCACCTTTGCACTGCCAGGGCACCTTGCAGTTGTATGCTTGTACTTAGTTCAGACTTAAAGTTCAAAGTGCCATGAACCTCAGTAGCCACCCAATGAGGCGTCTGCAGGTTTGCACTGTAGAAATTTAAATCAAATTAAAATGGAGATATAGCCTAAAAAGGGTTCATCCTAAATCTAGCATCTTACCTCCAATCTGGGTCTCAGCTTTTTGTGTCAGATACACATTATCTGCTGCAAGTCTTGCACGTATTTCTTGCCTGACTTCACCTCAGAGGAAAGGCATTAATATATCAGCTCTGGCCCCATAAATGTTCCCGCTGGAACACATTTTGTACAGGAATATGCCCCATTGTGACAGCAGCTGGAAATTTCAGACCAGAAAATGAAACAGATTTTCAAGAAAGTAAAATAATGTGTAATTAACCTTTATAACAGCATATCAAGGTATGTGGCAGGCTTCCAACACTCACCATGTCTCAAATCAAAAACTGAAGATTAAAGATCAGCAATCGTTTTAGCTAGTGGGCATGATACTAGAGCTATCTGTGAAATATTCACACATATTATATAAGGTCAGGTAGTAAGATTCCTCCTACACTTACAGACAAGAATATCAGCCTGTAATAACAAAGAGAGCTTTGATTATGGAAGTATAGCTTTATAGATTTCCAGAAGAAAAGACTACCATGTGTGTTTCGGCTGCTCAGACCTCTGTGATCATTTTCAATAAAAGGACAGAGTTTTGTTGCTCCATCAATATTCTTTGGACAAATTCTGTCCATAGCTGTCTTAGGAAAAAACAACAAAAATCTAAGACCAGAATCTAGATATGTTACTAACAAGACTCTCTCAGGATATGAAGTACGAAAAGCATCTTGTTTGCAAAACAGCAATCACAATCAAAATAGAAGAATAATAAGGCAGATGGAATTAATACAAAAGTAATAAAATTCGTTGTCTCTTTAGTCATCCCAGCAGTACGATTCAGGGAGAAAATAATTATCTCTTATTTCACCTACTTATACTTGATAGTAGTCTTAACATTTTATGTCATCCAAAAAAATGAAATAGCTTAAGGTTTTACTTGGTACAAATAGTAATTTCATATAACCTCATTCAACATACTATATGTTCTGATATTAAAAAAAAAGGCAGACAGACAAGGTTGCAAATAAAACTCAGACTAGAAACACTACAGGTATACATGACCAGGGAATAGAACAGATTATATACTAACATATTGACACAATATCAGAACAAACTACTGCTGTCACTTGAAACTAATAACAAAAGTCATCTTGCCTTTGGTATCACTCCAAAAGGTTCATTCTTGTTGTGATGGCATGTAAAAAAACTGAATCTTATTAAAGCATTGAAGAGATAAGTTTAAATTACCTGCATAATCTGAAATGATGCCTGAAGAATGTATTACTCTCCAGAATACTTTTGTTTTCTGACAGCTGCTTAGGCAGCCGAGCTGAATACACTGATGATGAAGCATTCATGAGCTTAAACTGAAGCACCATTTCACCATACACTTGTGCATCTCTTGCACTGTGTGCTTTTGGGATGACTAGATCTTTCAAAAGTTTGTAGACAAAAATTTAAAAGTGGGAAGGTTTTTAGTTGAAAAGAACAGCCACTCCAGTGAGGTACTTGTGTGGTTTTTGCGTCGCCCCAGGACTCCCATGGCTGGGCCTCAGGCCCGCGCAGAGAGGTTTGGATTTCAGCGCTGCTGTCACCTACAGTGTGTCTGCTCTGCACACGTAGAAACAAACCCAAAGCACAATGCAAAGGGGAGAGCCAGGGGAGAGCCAGGATAAACCTGCAGCAGCAGCGCTCTCTGAGGGCTCAGCGCGTTGCCCTCCTCGGCCTGGCGGTCACAGCGGTGACAAGCAGGACCCCGCGCAGGAGACACGGCCTCCATCAAAGCTCCCAGCATTTATCCCCCCGGACCTGGACTGCCAAATCGCACTCTGCTCTGCCCTCACAAATGTCACAGGCACCGTGGAACACACAGACAGTTTCCACAGCAACAGCATCTTCCACAGCCCCACAGGGGCACACGGCTCTTCAGGGGACACAAGGGTGAAAGGGCTGCCATCCAGCAGGACTCTCGTGTTCGTCCTCCTCTCCCTTCCCTCCTTCTGCCAGCCATGCCACCCCTTGGACAGCTGGGCTTGGGTCTCTGTGCTCTCATGTGATGCTCTCACCACAATGTCCCTGCGTGCCCAGAACTGGACTCTTGTGGGGAAACTTGGCACCACCACTGCCCAGAGCCTGGCACAGCAGGATTCCAAAAACAAAAACCCACAGATAAAAAGAGGAGAAAGGTGTGGAAAGTAAGGCTTTAACAGCCAGATCACACAGTAAGCATTGACCACAGCACAGTGCAACTGACGGTATAGAGCAAACAAAGTGGTAACCTTTGGGGACAGGCCCAAAAGCTGCAGACAGACCAAGCTCTATAAACAGCCACCTTACTTTAAAAATAATTGTTCCTAGAGGTGACACAATCAAATGGATGCATGAACCAAAAGCTTTTACACAAACATATGCTTAACCAAAGATTTACTGCAATATTTCTTTTTCCTACTCAGCCTGTGAGTTATCAAATCTGAGAAGTCAAAATTACTACTGGAAAACTCATCAGTCATCTCTAGAATCTCACTGCCAATATATTTTTTTTTATTGGAATAATGTCAAGGAGCATCCCTTGCTGGTACAGAGCTATACCAGTGCAGCACAGATGTAGAGCTGTCACCTGGTGCCTAACTCCATAACATATCTATGCTAAGAGGAATGACAGAGGAAAGAGCAAGGCAAAAAGGTTAATTGATTTGGACAAATAAATAATTCTTAGAAGATACTGATGTTTCTTCAAAGTTTGCTTATGTTGATGAAAATATGCTGAACTGTTGACTCTTCTTTTCAAGCTAGACAGCTGCTGACTCAGTTCTTACTGCAAATTTTTAAGTGATATGTCTTCAGGGTATTTTGCCAAACTAGTAAAGTCATTGCACAAATAGCTTGTGAGATTAAGCTGTCACAGGTTATAAAGAGGGTCAATCATCAAAGTATTTAAATACAGATTTACTCTGTCATACTTTAAGTTAGTTTAATATGCAAAAGGACTATTTCCTTATTTTCTCCTTCATTTCTGTGGTACCTGAAATAAACCAGAGACTTGGTACTTGATACAAAATAAACTGAGGCCTGAAAAAGAATGGAGTATTGCATTCTCCATTAACACATATTATGGGATTCCTGTAAGCTTTGTTAGGCATAGTTTTGAAGAGAAGATGGGTTAACAGGAAATTGTGAAATATTCTGTAAGATCAATAGGCAAAGCAAAACATAGTTATCTCTATTTTCAAGTTAATAATAAAAAAAATATTTTGGTTAAACTGGCATTCTGAATTTCTTTTAAGATTAAAAGTTCTATACTCATATGGCACTATGGTTTGACCTCAGTCTCATACAATAGTACACAATCACAGCAATATCAAGGAAGAAAATATCTTTACACAGATCAATTTTTCTTTATATTTCATCATTTAACATATAAATAGTTTCACACCCTATATGCCCATCCAGTTGAATAATCAACATACAGGCAGGACTGTAACCAGCTGAGATCAGATCTTGGGAAGGAGAATTTGACAAGAAAACAACAGAAGCCTTGCCTTTTGAATTTACTGATCCCTGTTTTTCTACACAAGCCATAAAATATGCTCGCTGGTAGACCTTTTAAACTGGTGGAATGAGATCAATCCTCTTTAATGTTAAACAAAACTGCATCTATTGTGTATTTTGAATAGTAATTGACTTTGAGATCATTTGAAGAAATGAGCTAAATTTCATTAAAGATGATAGTATCTTTAACCAAGAGGCCCCAGAAATGATGGGCTGACATGGGCAGTAAGTATGCACACCAGAGATAACAACCACCCTTGCAGGAGGCAAATTGATTTTCTGCTTCTGTGAAGCCTAACAAATGCTACCACATGCTTTGTTCCCAAATCTCTCTCAAACCAACTACCATGTTTGTGAGATTTACTCATTCCCTTAAAAAAAACTTTTTTTTTTTTAAGTTAGCTACTTATCTTTCCAACATAGTATCATATTAGATCTTTAAAAGCACAGAGGCTGGTAACTGTGCTAGGAAGTTTCCCTTCATCCCCATCATAACAGAAGATAAGTTTCTAAAGATATTGTAAAGCATAATGAGGTGATTAGGGATGATTGACTGGCTTTCTGCCTTCATGCAATTTACTGGCTCCTGATTTATTCTTTACACCACCTTACACATACAATAATGGTAGACAGATCCAGTATAGGATTGACAAAAGGTCATTTCTTTCCTATTTCCTGAGCTAGCTTTTTGGTAAGACCTAGCCCACTAATGCACAGCTGAAGCACACTGGCATAACTTCCTGCTTGTGTTTTCATGTGCTGTGTGGGTATTTGCTATATTTAAAGCAGATTACTGTCCATAGGAAAAATAATTCATTTGGATCCAGTAGAAATGCACTGAGGTGTACAGCACACTTGTCAGAGAGATTAATGTAGACCTCAGTAATAAGATTCACCTCAGCACTAAGGTTAAGCTCTATCTCAGCCTCCCTGCAGACAGACCAAAGAAGCCAGAGCAGCAGAACACACCCACAACACTTCCCCACACTGAGGCCAGCAAATGCCAAAAGCCACACAAAGCCCAGACAAAACCAGTCAGTCCCTTGGGTGACCCCACTAGCTGTCTCTGCCAGGGTTTAGGCAACATGTCTCAGTTGCTATCAGGACTGTTCAGCCAGGTAAAACCTAGAAGGAGCCAGTGCCCAGCATACTTTGCTACCCTTGGGCTGAACCTCAAATGAATGGGAGCAGGGCTCAGGCAGACACCATCTGGGAGCTGAGGACACCCAGACCAACATGCTTCCAGTGCTTTCTGTCAATTGGTCATAGCTCCAGGGATTTCACCCCAAAACATTAAATGTGCACTCATATGAATCATCTCTCACAATAGCAAAAGACAAAAATCATTCTTGGTCTTACCTGAAGCTCTGTATTCTGGTTTATCTATGTATTCTTCTTAAATAACGAATGAGAAGTGGAGCTAGGACATGCCTAAATGGACTCCTTCTAGAAAGCTACCTAGAAGACCTTCTCAGTTAAGCAGGCACAAATTAAACCTACTTGATAACAACAAAAAAGCCCCAACAAGCAGGAATCAGCTACACAGCTGCCACAGTCCCAAAGGTGTTAACCCCTCCTCCAGCACAGCTGATTCTGCAAGCACAAATTACCACCATCTTCCTCTCCCATCAAAACCAGCAGGCCTCAAATAGTTACTGTATTTGAAATAGTTTTTATTTCCCAGGTATGAATTGAGATTCCTACAGCATAATTGCATCACTTGGGGTAACTCTGAAACATCCCAAGCTGATTAGGCAGTCCCAAAAGCTGATAAGCCAGTCTTGGATCAAAAGCCAGTTTCTAGCCAGATGTGCTATGAGTGAATAAGCTAAATGGGTTTACAGAGAATAAAACACAAACACATTTTCTAGGTGTTTCATACACCTACCTTTCTCTTAAAGACGTTTGATTCCTATGAGCACCCAGGAACACCAAACCAAAGTTGGTACATAGCAATTTTTTTCTGGCAGGAAATTAATTGATCAAGAAGAGGAAGAGAATGTTTTTGGTTACAGTGAATTAGTATTTATTCCATTTGTGGTAAAACAGTGCAGTTGTACCGAAGCAGTAACAAGTGTTTCATTTTTGTGATTCTCAGAAGGTAAGGTGAAAGACAGAGATGTTCAGATCATGTGTTGGTTATGTGTGTTGTCATGTGCTGTCACCTGCAGAGCACAAACTGCTGCAGGCCAGGCTGTCCTCGGTTACACCTCTGCAAATCCTGCTGAAAGCTAATAGGTTTGGACAAGTTTGTTCAAAGTTGTCTCTTAGAAAGAAATAAAATGGGGGCAAAAAAAAATTTAATGATGGCCTCATTTAGCCTGTGGTGCTCCTGAAAACAGCAGAGGAGTTGGAAAGAAAAGTATCCACCCTGGCTTTCAGATGAAGATGAGGTTTAGAGAGCTAACAGGGATTATAGAAAATCTTTTATGCATAAGGAGAGGAGAGCTGATAAAATTCTATGACAAAAGAAAAAGTCTCCTTGACTCATTGACATGTTTACAGACCTAGAATAACCAGGTTTGATTTTGACTTGAGACATTTTTGTTTTCAGGAGACCTACCTCTAATAAGCAAAAGTATTCTCTTGTTCTGTAATCCCCTGTCCACAATGGCACACTACATTCTCTTTCTAGAAACTACATTTACTGAGACAATGAATATTAAAAAACTGACAATTTTTCATGCCACAGAAGTAATAACTACAGGTACCTACATAAAAATTTTACAAATTAATTAACTAATCTTAATGATGATTCTACCAAATCCAAAGTAAAGCAATAAGGATAAGGCTTGACTTGCATGGAGAAACAGCTCAAAATGAACAATAAAAAGAATGTAATGAAGATTATTATGTCATCTATCATCAAGGAAGTCGTGGCATTCCTGGGGGATTACTGTTACTAGGGAGGAACATGACTCTTAGATTAAGGTCAATCAATATAGAGCTAATCAGAAAACCATTGGCTTCTATTGATCTTGTGCAGCAGAGCTGAGGTTAAGAACACCCCAGTGCTTGATCTATTGACATTTGAAGATGAACTGAGTAACATTACATTTCCATAAGAATAAATTCTTTAAAGCAAAGTAGTAGTAAGCTGGCCTCTGCACCACACTATAGTAACTATGACATTGTCCTTCCAGAAAAAAAACAAATTTTCTCCAGCTTTTTGATGGATTTTTTTTTTTTGCCTTCATATTTGATGTTAGAGTGAGCCCTCTGATCTAACCAAGCACTTTACTGCAACTGGCAAATCAGCAAAGACTATGAATGCCAAAGGAGGTGGCAATGACCAGCTGGAGACAGTAATCTCTGGGATCTGTAAGAAGGATACAAACCACAGACTCACCCTAACATTGTTGCTTATTGCTCTGAGAGAAAGGGGCTACAGAGCCAGTTTTTCAATCCTGTCCTGGCTTGTGGAGCAGCATTTGCTCCACTTTCTGTTTGGAAACATGCCCAGAAACAGGGTATGTGAACTGCCTCAGGAGATGAGCAGGTCTTTGCCAAAGTACCTCTAAAGAAAGCCAGGATCTCTGTTCTGTCTCTTACATGTGGAGCTGACAGTACCTCTTACAGTCAGCACATTCAAAGCCTTCCATGATAAGACCTATTTTTAGTTGTTTATAACTTTGTCAGTGTTGACCATTCTGAGGAATTTCCTGTGCTTGCTGCAAGCTGAAAGACTTTGGAAAGCATCAGCTTAAACAAATGAGCCAATTTCAAGAAAGATGCAAGTGAATAATGATCTACAATTCAAAAAAAAAAAATCATTTTGATACCTGCAAGCTAGAGAGTAAGAAATTGAAATGTGGCAGAAGGAAAGTATCACTGCAATGTCATGGTGTGAAAATCCTCCTAAATTTGTTTAAAGTATAAGCTTCCAAAACTCTAGTTCCCACATGAACAGTTGAGACTTTTGGTGCAGCCTGACAGTAAAGTGCTTTGAATATGCAATTTCTGGCCTGAATTAAAGAAAAGTTTTTTCTGCACTTGCACAATTGCCATGGTTAATTTAACACCACACTTGAGAAACAAGAAAAGAGAAACTCCTCTTATGTTTTTGTAGTTTTGGCTCTGAAGACAAGAGTGAGCTGTGTAATTCAACCGAAAAAAAAGCTGGGACAATTTGGAAAGACAAGAAGTTAGAAAGATTTGACAGTGACAGGGAGAAGAAAAAAAAAAGTTCAGTAAGAATGACTGAAGAAAATGAAAATAATACAATTTAGAAGGGAAGGCATGAAAACAAGTGGGAAATGGTGTAGAGACAAGATAGGTACAAACACAGTACCAGGACAGGGCAGGGCAGGTGTCGCCAAGGTCCCTGTGGACACCCCAGGCAACTGTCTCAGAACAGGTGACATCCCAGACAGACATGTGCTAACACATGCAAACTTTTGGACCTCTGTTATTTATGTGAGGATCTGTGATGCTTTACATCCCTTCTCCTCTGGCACAGCTGGCAGGATTTGGGTGCAGTCTGGTTTGTCTAAAGTCTGTCTCTGTGCTCAGTCTCACTTGAAAGGAAGTGATCTGCTGAAGAGATCAATAGTGTATCATCATCTCCTTTTATCTAACTCACAATCATAAAAGATGGAATATTTTATGGATTTCTTTAAGGATTATAGAAGCAAGCAACCCCTTGTTTACTGTGTTCTGTTAGAATGTGTAGGACTGAAGGTTTTCCAACAGTATTCTGAAAACCTCGATCTTCCAATCAGAAATCAGAGGCATGAAATGGAGACAATTTATTACCTCATAAGTTTTATGTAGAGAGTGATTATCTTGTATAGTATAATGGAGGAACAGAAAGGTAAAACCTACCAATTGCAGTTATCAAGGCAATGCAGACTTCACTAGAACCATAATATAATTAAGGAGATGTCTCTGATCAAAGAAAGTTGAGCTCTTGTTCTTGAACTCATTCTGAGGAAAGGCTCAGTCAGCACTTTGCTCCTATAAAACTGAAGCCCTCAACCTTTGAAGTTATTAAAGATTTTAGAGCACTTTTTACAATGAAAAAGCTCAACCTCTAAATAAATTATATTTGAAGTAAGCATTTCTTCTAAAATCTTAATCTGTTCTGAAGCATTTTTGTGATGTTACTTCACACTGATAAGCAATAACTGCATCACATTTTTGCTTTTAGTGGTTTAGTCAACATGGTTCAATTTACATAAAGAACATTTTGGAAGGTACAAATTTACTCTCTTCAGCTGCCTGCAGAATTAGATAATACACGTGATTATTTTATTTCAGAGACATCCAGTTCTGCCCTCCCCTTAAGGAAAGGATGTCTGGGATATTAGGTAGGTCATTTCTGTGACAAAGTCTAAAGATAACTGCAGTGCAGGCACAGCCTGCAATGCTGCCAGCCACTGCTAAAGACAAATATTATTTGTTCTTGTGCCCTAGATAGGAAAGCAGTGCATTAGAGGAGCTGTATCCTCTGGCCTGCATTGAATAAGTGGAGATCACCAGGCTTTAATTACAAGTCCATCTCTATAGTCAGATTGGCCCTCCTCAGCTTCCTCATGGGTAATGGATACAGAAAGGCAAAAGACACATGCATTTCCACTCTTTGATTATGGATGGAAATCAGCTACACGTCAGATTAAATTACAGATTTGGTGTTTAGATTCTGTGTGAGTAAAACCTTTCCATTTTCACAGGCAAAATGCTCTCAGACTCTGGATAACTTTGCACCACTTTGCCATTCCTCAAGCAGAAAATCCCACAGAGGTTACTGGTATCTATATGAGGCTCTGGTAACCTTCAGAGCTATCTCTGGACTGTTTCCTTTGATGTTAATAAAGATTTGGATGTTTGTGCTTCCCCATAAACTGAAATTTTTAACCAGTTCTTAACCCAAGCCATTTTCTGTTCGGCACAGAGCTCCCAGACACCAGTCAATGGCTATTCAGCTGCTAAGAAATAAATGATCAAAATTTCAGCAGAATCCATCAAGATTAATTTAAGATTCTGCATGGGAGAAACAGAAGGTTTATGTGAGGCTTTAAACATATTTTTAATGAACTTGACTAGATAGTTGTTTCTGCAGCCAACAATAAAATATCTTGTACACACAATCAGTGTAAGACCAGAGATGATTGAGTTTCACTGCTTATTTAGTTTCACATTTACTGAATATGATCTTCTTTCATTTTCCTTTCCTCAAAGGAAAGAAAAAAGATAAAAGAGAAATGAGCATAAATTAGTTCCTTTCCTTACCTCTGAGCTCCAAAGACAAGTCTTCTCTAGCAGCAGTGATTTGTGCTCACTTTCCCAGCCACTGTGCTGTGCTTAGACCCAGCTCTTGCTGAGGAATGCTACCAGGTAAGCTCAGGACTCTACAGAGCTCGACCTTTTAACCAGCCTTTCAAAGAGACAAGCTGCCACTTGATGGGCACCTGGGGCTTGCAGTGTTTCCCTAGAGCTGGCTCCTTTTCAGATTTAATATTTGAGATAGTGGGAAGAGAGCCTCTGCTTCATTGATCAGCTTTGTCAGTGAACTGCTGCACTTCCAGTGATATCTGAGAATAATATAACGAGTGTATATCTTCACAACTTCACCATAGGCCTGACATTTTATTAGTGCATCAACTTTGTAGGCCACATTGCATTAATTATGCTAAATTACTAAATATACACAGCTAAATCCAGATACTGGAAAATAAGACTTCTGTTGTAAAGCAGTTTCTCTTGAGAATAAAATCATTTCAGAAAGCTTAAATACATACCTTTGCTTACTAATAATAGTGTTCTTGATATACAGAACATTTTAATCTACAGAGTCTTTAATGTTCCCTGAGTCATTAATTTGACTAGTAAATTCCACACACTGCCTGGAAGCAAAGATTTTCTTGTTGCACAGGTCCAAAATGAAAGATAAAGACAATTAGACTGCATCTCAAATTATGGGTTTAAGACAGCATCCAAAATTCTTTGAATATTCCCAAAAATTACTATGAAAAGGGACCTGCATTTTTCTTGGTTATTTGACAGCTTTTGTTCCTTATTCCACAGTTTTAAACATAAAATTGCATTTACATTGACTCTCTATTTAACTTTAAACTTTATAGCCAGGAGCCTTTTGGGAATATCTGATAACACACAAACCAACTTCCCACAAATGGTAGCATTCTACTACACACTCTGACTTCACAAGTTCCAGATATTCAGCTCTTGGCTAACGAAGCATTTCTGAAAACATTCAAATACCACCCCAGAAATATTATCTTTTTTACTGGCTTCTTAATTTGGAATTTCATGATTTAGACCTTTCCCAGGACATTTTCCAAGAAAAGTTAAAATTTTAATTTACATAACTTCCAAGTTCCACATTTTAAATATATTTCCAATACCATCAGTATCATGAGTCAAAACTACTGTGAGGAAAAACAATTTATTCTGCTTCAAGTATCAAATAGCAAGTTTTCTATTTTCTCATGCCTCTAGCATCTTTCTTTTTAATATTTTTTGCAGACTTTTTCCAAGACCATTTAAAATATTTAATCTTCTTTAAGCCTAATTCATTTGGGATAATAACTATATTTAACAAAATAGAAGAAACTGTTTCTGCTTGGCATGATTTATAAGTCATATTACTTTACATTCATCTATTCCAGGATGATTGCTGACCACTCATAACTGAGACAGGGTCCTGGGCTGACTGAAATTTGCATATTGCAGTTGCTGATAATCTAAGAATATTCTAGTATGGGACATTGCTTTCCTTGGTAGCATTTACAATGGCACCTCTGTGATTTTAAGGCCTGAATATACTTTTTAATATCAAATTGGCATTTATGTAGGAGCCCATTTTTGAATGCCCCCCCTGCATTCAATGCACAGACCAACCACCCATTGGATCACACAGGAAAGCATTTGCATGATTTGGGAAAGCCCAGTGTGTTCCTTAGCTGGTATTTAGGCAGCTAAATACATCCAAAATGTGCCATTAATTCACCATTGACAGCGAGATTTGGTTTATAAACTTCTTAGATTCTTGCTCTGACTTACCAATCTTCACCTACTCTTTGATATGGTAGAGAAAAGCAGCACAGCAGCCTCCATGCAGCACTCTCAGGGTTCTATGGGGGGATAGGAAAGCCAGCTTAAATCACTGTAAGGCCTTCCACCGACTTCAACAGGTTTTGGGTCTGCCCACAGTTGACAAAAATATCTGTTGATTATTTTCAAAAATGCCACTTTTCATCTATTTAATTATTCCTCACAAAATCCTTTACAAGTTTTCTATATAATACATAGCTAAATTATATGATAAAGCATAACATGACACCGTTATTTCCCAGAAAAAAATGGTAATGGCTTTTGTTTTATTTTCTAGATGTTTAATGCTTAATTCTTCTATTTCTCAGAACAGAGAAACCTATGTGTATGGTGGTTTCCAGCAAAGATCAAAGAAGAGCTTAATTTCATGGCTTATCGATAAGAAAATCTTTCATTTTCCCAACTAATGTTTTTATTCATAGGTTGGAAACTGAGATAAACTCCCACAGAAGAATAAAAAGGCATTTACTCTCCTGTGAAGGCTGCACAGTTAGAAGGAAAGCAGTTCCTGCCAGACTGGTAAATCCCTGACTAAACGGAGGGCAGAAACAAGGACAGTGCTAGGGCTGCTTCTTTGGCAGCACTGCACCAATTAGCAGAAATAATTCCTCCTCCAAATAGGGGGGAACAGAGACTAAGAGAGACTTCTTGGCTTGAGACAGCCAGAAAGGGGCTGCTTTATTTGCAAACGGCATCACTGCTGTTCTTCTGTTTGTCCTCCCAAAAGATGAGGAGAAGAGTATTTACCTTATGCAATATGAAGGAATTTGAGGATAAAAGCACAGAAAGTATTGATATTATAAGCTGCTGAGCAGCTCTCTCAGATAACATGCCATTAGCCCAGGACCTGACTAGGATCCTAACCTTAAATCTTCAAAGAATTCTGCTGTGAATATCAGACCACCAGAGATAATCATGTATGTTTGACTAGGGCATAGGAACCATGTGAGATAATATAAAAATATATATTAACATGTTCTGAATCTGAATTCAGTGACAAATTCAGAGCATAATTAATTGCTAGTCGAGGTTATGTCTCCAAAAATAACTAAGTATGACTGGCAGGACTGCTCTGATTAAACCAATGTCCATCCTAAAAGCGAAGGAGCTGTGAGAAATAAGGAAGACACAGAATCCCAGGGAGAATGAAGCACATTCGTCTTGTCTGTACTTGCAGTACCATCAGCCTTGAGTAAGAAAAGACATATGACTACAGTTTTCTAATAAAAGCCTGCTTTATGTGAGAATGAGATTCATTATATTGATAAGGATTTTAAAGTATTCATTTTGGTTACTGGGGAAAGGCAGAAGCAGAATTGTTTAGCAGTAATTTTTTAGCATAAGAGGCAAGTATTGGGATGGGATGATCCTTCACTGGCAACGCTGCCAGGCGAGTAAACACTGTTCAATGTGTGTGCTCAACATCTCAGTGAAACACCAGGGGCTGTGCTCACTACTGCAACCCACAGCTCAGCACCCAGGCAGCACAGAGCCTCCAGGGCCTGCTGCAAGGAAACACACTTCCAAGAATGTATTTGGACCTCAAATCCACTTTCATCCTGGATAAAAAGTGATGTGAAAGTATATTTCCTTGGCCTACAAGAGGCAAAAGAGCTGTGTTCAGGTCTCCTGGCCTGCAGCCCTGTGCCATTCCACTACAAGGTTTAAAAGTTTTCCAACGAGGAGTGTGAATTCCAAGGTTTTCAAATGACCAAGATGAAGTTAAGGAAAAATTAAATATATATATATATGTATATACTTGATCTCACCACAGAGCTTTTTATTGGAAGAAGATGGTTTGGCGGTAGTAGAATCCTGTGCTTAAAATGCAGAAAAGGATTGTGGGTTTTCTGCCCTCTGGGATTTTGTTTTGTTTATTTTACAAGACTAACATCTCAAAAAGGTGACTTATGTTCCGAAGCCATGTGTAAGTAATTTCAATAATTTGGCCTAATTTAGGAAAAAAAACCAGACGACTGAAACTCTGACTCAGTAAAGTACTGAATGTGTGCTTGAATGCCACTCTGAATAGCTGGCTTTTCCTAAAACCAAGCTGAGCACTTGAGCAGGGAGTGGCATGTAGAAGTAACTTGCATGAAATCCACTTATCCATTCAGCAGCCTGTCTGTCTGTCTGTCCCCTGTGCATCCCCTGTCTGTCCCCTGCTGCACCAGCACATGCCATCAAAGGCAGACAAGTGCAGGACACTTCGGGACAATCCTGACAGGCAGCACTGCTGATTTTTCTTTCATGAAAATGTCCAAGTGTGAAAGAGAAGCCAGGACATGAGAGAAGGAACAGCTACAGAAAACTGGTAGGGCCCAGAGGGTAAACTCATAGATTCAATTATGAGGCAAGAGACAGAAAAAAAAGTTTACAGTACGTAATAGTTTAACTAAAAGTCAAGAAGAACACCAGAAAAGTTGTGCTGGTAACCTTTTTCACACGATACTTTCCTGCATTTCTTATTCTATCCTTATGTGTCAATGTAACAATATTGCCTATCTTGTCAAGGCTTAGAAGAAAAAGGCACAAAAAAGGAAAAGCTGAAGAGACAACAGTGAAAGAATAAACATCAGTAAGAGAAATGTGACTTGACAGGAATGTTTCAGACTTTTTTTTCTCCTTTCTCCTAAATGTAAATGCATTTTCCTAGGGTACAGTAATGTTCAGATTTTGACCCACTAGTGTTTATCATGCAGGAGTCAATGTCATTCAGTCTTCATTCTGATTACATTAGTCCTTACAACAAGTCCACATTACAGACTTTTCACCCTTCACTTCAGGTTTCTGGTTATTTCTATCAAATCTGGAAGCCTCTCACCACCAGCGAATTCTGATGAACATAAGGCAGTTTAGCAATTAGGAGGAGCCAAAGGCAGGAAGAACTGAACTCCCCCTGCCCTGCAGAGGCCTCTCACATCACTGGAGCCAAACATGAAATCTAACAACTTGCTGCGTCTTGTTTTCCAAGATTTTACTTTAGAAAGGCTTAGTTTGTTTCTACAGACTACTACTTCAAACAAAATGGATCTAACCTCGTCTCTCCTCCCTTCTGCAAAGGAGTCACATTTTTGGAGGACATTCACACTTCTACAGCAAATAGACAAAAACTCCAGAAGTACTGTAGCTAAATTATACCAGAGAAGAAAATGTGACAACAGCAACTAGAGCAGGACCAGTTCTGCAAAGTGTAAGGTTTATACAAGTCCATTAGTAGGGAGGAGAATACATCTCTAGAAATTACTGTCTAAGCATCAGTATTTCACAGTGGTCTAAACATTTGTGTTCATATCTATCATTTAAAAACACATAGACACACAAAGCAAGGCAAATTTCCAGCCAGATACAGCTATACAATTTTCAGAGGTAAAACCATTACCTTATGTAGACATTGTCCCATATCCAGCTCCTGTGCTCTGAAAGAGCAGCAGCCAAAGTGCACTGATGATCTTTGCTTTTCCAACCATTCCTAAGGATCTTTTTTGCCCTCTCAAGAGAAACACTATTTTTGTGTTTCTACTTAAAAACACTTTAAACTTAGTTCTGTCATTTTCCATATTACTTGAGGGACAAACAACAAGGGCTTCTAAAATTATGTCAAAATTTCATTGCCATAATTTTTATATAAAAATATGTCTAACTATTTTCATTTCAGCTTTCAGTGTCTTGACTGTTCACAGCATTGTTTACAGTCCTTGTCATACGTGATGCTGGAATTGTTCTCTCATAGTCACTGTCATTGTGCCAAAGCCTTTGGACTTGAACCTGGATCTGTCCAGGTGCATTTTCCAAGTTAGCCAAAGCAGCAACTCTGAAATTCAGGCTGCCTTACATGCTTGTGGAATATTACTTTGGCTGCAAAAGACAAATAATACCTGTTCAGTATAAATGAACTGGTACAATGTTAACTTGTCAATAATTAAAAAACTTATCAGAACATGCACAGGTTTTAGAGTCAGCAATTTTGCCATGTGCCCATAGAATTTTTTTCAGTATTAAGAGGGAGAGCTAAATTGAGATTTATTATATCATTAATATCAGGTCAACTCTGCAAGCTAAGTATATGGACGGAATATCTCCTGAGTGGGAGACTTAAAATCCATTGGCAAATTTAGAAATTATCATAAAGCAAATAATAAGGTGATAATGGAGATACTGGAATGGAACAGATTGAACTTTAATGCTGTATCTGTCAAGGTTTAATACTACAAGAATTATAAAAGGCCCAAGTCTCTCTGGTGTATCTAATGCTCCAAGTTCCATGCAAGGCACCATAGGGAATTGCAGCAGGCCCTGGATCCAGGGAGCAGCAGAGGGACCTTGCACAGCTGCAGCTTGGTCAGGCACTGTCCTCAGATGCACCAGCATCCAGATTTCCCTGCACAGCTGGGGCTCTGTGTACCTCACCTGCTCACATCCCCAGGAGACACCAGCACATTCTACCTTCCTTCTACACCTCTGAATCCATGGGACTCCACTGGAGTTACCCACATTTAACACCTCAAACCTAAAGCCTGCTGCTCCCTTTTAAGATTTGACAAGACTTGGCAGCATTGCCTAGAGGCATCGACCTCTGTGAGCAGCTCTAAATTAAGTAAGAGCCTCTAAACTTCATTACATGTGGTACCCTGGAAGGCTCAGCTGAAGGAAGAGTTTGCAATAATAGCTCAGCACAATAATTACACCAGTCCCAGGTCTGTTGGTTTGAAGCTCATCCATAACCTTCAGCTGGGATTTCACACACACAGCTACCACTGTAGAATTGTCACTTTAGCTCTGGTTTGAGTCGATTTTTGTTTAACAGTCTCAGTTTCAGCTACCACTTGTGTTACATCACCTCTTTGTGACAACATTCTCTCAAGCTCTCAGATCTCAGCAAAGCACAGTAGATTAAAATAATTGTTATTAACATTTTACCATACTGGTTCTTTTCCAGTACAGCTTCATCATTTCATCTGTTTCTCAGCACTGATGTGTTTTTCTGAGATCAAAATCAACCTAAACTGATGATTTTAAAAAATTTTGTAATTTTTATTACAGAAATTTCTATTATGCAGTATTTTAGTAATGATCAAAGTACTGTAGTTCCTAGAACATACTCTTCTCACATAAAGTTCTCTTTTTCCTATTCCAACTAGAATAGGAACTTTTGTTACTTTGAAAAGCCTCCATTTCTGATACAAAATCTAGTCTTAACATCTTAATGCAACACCTTCATAGTTGCTAGAACTGCTAGTCTAGCATTTCAGTATATCTGTCCTACCAATTTTACACTCTAAGTATTTAAGCCACATTCATAATAAAAAAAAAGCAGATATATGAGAAAGTATTAATCATGTATGGTTTATAATACCTTTCATGAAGAAAAATTAGAAATAGCTTTATGATCATACAGTTAGTTACATGCAAAGCAATGTTGAATACAGGAACCATTTAAGAATAGCAGCTTCTAACAGAAAATAAATAGTTATTTACTATTATCCAGTTATCCAGCTGAAGCTGGAAATTCAATAATTTAATGTCAGTGTAGTACCTTAAATCCACAGTGGGACATTGGCAGATACTGGAATGGAGAATGTCCTGCATGTAATCCTTGGGAAGCACTCCCCTTTAGGCATCCAAAACTGATCCTGTGCAGCCTCTGCTGCTGTGACAGGTCTGTGCTGCTGTTTGGGGCTGCCTGTCATGGTGATGTTGGCTCTGTCACAGTGATGCTGAAAAACAAACTCAGAATCTCAAACGTCATTTATTGTTCCAAAAGCCACAAGCATGGATGAGAGCCTTGGCTGCTACAGTGCTAGAATGGGTTTCTGCTACAGCTTAAATGATTTTGTGCTGTCAGTGGCACCTCTGTACATTTTAGGCAGGACACTTGGCTTTTCCTCTAATGGTGACCCCATAAGCTTAGATTGTCATGCATGTTTTTGGTGTGCAAAATGACACCTTGTTTTTCATTTGGCTTATTAACTGCTATTGCCATTATCTTCTACAGTGTCTGATCAGCTTCTACAAGCCTCACAACAGGGCACACATCCATCTTCAGAATGAAATAGGACCAGACAGCAACTCAGAGAGAATTTCTATAGAGTGCAAGTGAGCAACACAAACACATTCAGAGGGTATTTCACGGCAAGCAGCAGAGACCTGCAGTTTTCCAAGGTGAAATTTCTGATCTAAGCCCTGTCAGATCTGCCCCCTGCCTTGCTGAGAGGCTCCCTCTGGCCCCCAAAAGCACTGAGGCAGCTGAAAGCAGCTAATGTCCCAAGGCCAGCCCTGCTCTGTAAAACATAGAAGCTGCTTCAGCATCCCTATGATGCCTCTGTCTTACTGACTTGAAATAGCCCATGGTCTGACCAAAGGGTGTGCTGTGAGGGATTTGGGTATCGTGTTTTAAAAGTGCTGAAGGACAGCTGTGCCACAGGGACAGGCCATTAGTATCAATTATTGCCTCTGCACAGTTACTCAGTGAGATACTGGGTGATTGCTACTCTACTTATTTTCTTTCTACACTGATTGTAGTGTTTATTCAACAGCTTTCTGTGCTTTAAAATTTGGTTGTTTGACACGCTCAAAAAACAGGTCCTTTTATAAATTCAGAAGAAAAACTAGCACAAAATACATTGGCTCTGGCACTAACCTACATTCAAAAAAAGTGAACTACTTAGCTGATATGCAGTTTTAATTGTGCTTTCCCTGATGCAGAGTAAAATCTTATCCTCAGTGTAAAACCTGACCCTCAGTGGAAGAAGCCATTCTGGAGACAGGGACAAGTGCCAACCACACGTTTCCAGAGCCACCCTCCCACCCTGGTTCAGCAGCCAGCCACCCTGGGCACAGAGCACACGCTGCTGGGTTTGGGAATCACTGACACATTCTCCATCAGAGGTAACAAAAAGCTCCCAGCTGACCATCCATGCTCACTCAGGCCGGCTCCAGGAGTGTCCTGTGTCCTGCCCCAGCCCCACCCAACCCCTCCCAGAGTTTTTCCCAGCCATGGAAAAAAAACTAGAATGTAATTGCCAAGTGAACTGGTTCATGGAGCTGATTCAGAAAACCTGGAGCTGGAAAGCTTTGTTTTCCTCATGAGTTTTCAGTTCAGCTGCACAGAGTGTCTGCCCAAACAACTGCAGGTTTGCCAGTGCCTGAGTGAGGATGATGGCAGGACTACAGAGCTGAGGGTGCCCCAGGGGAGAATTGAACCTGCAGGCTCAGCTGCTTTCTGGAAACTTTCTTCTGTGTTTGGTTGGCTTTTCACAGCTACAAAGGCAGGGAAGGAGCAAAAGGTTCTTCTCCCAGTAGCATATGTGCAGATCAAAGGGGATTCTTTTCCTTACTCTTATTTTCTGAATCAGTATTTTAGGTCTTCTCTAAAACATAAACCTGAATTTAATATCAGTAGAGTCAGAAGTATTTGGACAGGAATTAATATTTTCCTCTCTAAAGCCTCATCTCCATCCTACTCATCAACAAATACTGTAGCTAGGTTCTGCTTCTCTGTCCCATCCAGTCTAGACTAACAGCACATGAATATTTAATTATTCTAGATTCATATCATCATAATTGAAAGCACAATTTCTCTCTCTCTTAACTAACCAAGCAGGGACAAAAAAAACCCAACCCAAACAAATGCTCTCTCCAGGAAAAACAAATTAAAACTCCATAGCTTCAACTTCACACCACTTACAAAGAACAAGACAAAGCAAAACCTGAAAACTGCAAAACCTAAAATCTCACCTTACATAACACTGGCAGAGGTTGCCTTTTTGCCCCACCCTCTTACTTCTATCAACTTTCTCTTGCAACCCCTTAGAAAATATTTTCCACGTTGGTTGTGCATTGCATAAATTCAAATGAAAAGGTAACATCTTAAGCCATCTAATAAGCTCTGACTGTAAAAGTTAGGTTGCTCAATAAACTTTCCTGTGTAGTAAAGTTTGCCAGCTTCAGAGCCTTAGAAAGCCCTGAGATCCTGAATTTTTTAACAAGAAAATAAAAAGTGAAGAAGTTGTTATTATTTTAGATAACTTTGAAAGGTTTCTGGAAGTTAGATACAGTGCCCGAGGCTACTACACTGAAAATCTTAATCATCTGTGTCTCCAACACTTTGGATATGAAGGTTTTATTAAAACAGAGCTAATAGATATTTTTAAGAGTCTCTAGCCTTTAAAAGTGGTAGGTGCACACATAACGTACCATTCCCTAAAGAATTTTTGGCACAGATTTGATATGACCTACAAAATTAAGCCATGGCTTCACTACTTCAAACCTGAACTCATGAAACCTCTGAACTCATTACATTATTACTCTGTTCTACAGAATCAATATATAATCCAATTACTAACTGTGTGAGCAACAGAGAGATCTTTCTCAGTATTCTTTCCCCCTACTGTAAAAGCATACATGGGCTGACCGATTTTTGAATGTTTCATTGTTTATAAATTGTTTCATGGTTGCAAAAGGAATGCAATTTTGACAGTACTAAAACCAGAAATCTCTCTGATTAGAAAACATTCACCAACCAAAAATGAGCAACATCTAACCAAAACCTCCTCAAAAATCTGAAATGGGGCATCCACATCACCACTATCTGAAAATAAAACTCCGTGTGCCTACTAGAAAGACACATTGCATCAGTTAAAGCCGAGATGGTGAGCACTGCACACAAGCTCTTGGGCAAATGATGTTTTGATTCTCCTTGGTTTGCCCAGTATCTGGATTGCCAGGCTGGACTTACCAGTTTGGCCTTCACTGATGTGCTGTAGATCTCACTTGGGAATTAAGAATGGCAATTTTTCCTCATTTCTCTTAACAATTATGCAATCTCCAATGCAGGGATAACTCCCAGAGTGGCTCTAGGCAAAAGCCTCCTGCAGAGACTCTGCTAGAAATGCCATTAGCACAGCTGATACCAAGGTCACCCTCAAAGCTTCTCAAGAGCAGCTGCACAAGCTCCCCACCTTTTTGCTCATGCTTCAGCCCCAAGACTGATTACACTAACAGATGCACATAATATCTGCTTTGACTGAATGAGGGGTAACATTTGTTGCCAAATTATTTAACTGCTTGGGGAGCAGAAGCTCCAGACATAAGTATCTCCAGAAGAATCATTAATATACAGCCCCATTTAAAATTTTGCAAAGACATTAAATCATGGTACCCTGACCTATATAATATTTTGGGCACTTTAGGGAGCTGAAACTGTGACCTCTGTATATTCTTTTACATACTGATAAAACAAACTAAAAACTTAAAACAACTCATTACTTCAATTGCTTGCAAGTTTTAGGCAGTCGGCAGTAAATTTCCTTTTATATAAATAAATGTTATCTCATTACCAACAATCTCCATTAGGACCTAGCAGACCATGAAATAGACTTTGCAAGATCAAGCAGTGTGCTAAGGCCCAGAAAACCATTACTTTAGCTCCCAGCTCCAGAAATTATGAGGGAAATGAAGCACTATATTACAGTGTGAAGCACACACACTAAACAAGCCTCTTTAGTCAAGGCATTAGGAAAAGAAGCACAGATTACTCATTACTGTGAAAAGTACAGTTGGGTTATTTGGCACCTGCCTCTTAGCTTAATTTCCTACTATTATTAACTTCTTACAGAATGTGCTTTTTGCAGAGAGGCTGTAACACTTCTAATACAGGCTCATGAAAAACTCATTTTAGACACTAGGGGAGGCAAATCTATTCTAACATATCACCCAAAATTACTTACCTGTTCAGAGAAAAAAAAATATTTACAGATCTATGGTAAGAAAAAAAAAAAATCCAAGTACCACAAGAAAAGACAGAAATGTTGCTCCAAATGCTAACTAAAATATTTGATCTTCCCTACTGTTTGAATAGAAATAATGTCCAGTTTATAAAACCCACCGGCCCATGTTATAAAGTTATAAAATTTTAACCTGCTCATGAGGCCAAAAGGATATATTTTAAGTCAGTTCACTAAAATAACAGAGGATCACATTTGGTTCCCTAGATGCCATAAGACACCTAAAGCTCAGGTAAAATGCAAACTGTCAGCCAAGAACAGCGCTGAGCCATCCCACCCACACTTGGTGGGAGAACAGTGGGCTTTATTTTGTAGAGGAGCTGGGGCTTCAAACTTAAATGTACTTCTCAAGGTTTCTTGTCAAGTTATTTTGTAGAGAAGAGAGACCCAAAGTAGTAAATCCCAAGAGGGAAGATTAGCAGAATCAAAACCTAAAGGTTTGTCCATCAGCAGCCATTGGAGGGGGAGCAGTCTTCCCTCCAAACCCCAGCACTGCTGTCCTTGTCCCATGGTGGGATGGAAAACAGGGACAACCAACTTCAGGGAGCTCAGGGTACAACACAGTCATGTTTAATTCCCTTAAGAACTTGTGAAACAACTTGTTTCGCTTAGATTAAAAAAAGAATATTTTCCAGTCTATGAATATAGAAAAAAATTAGAATTGAAAAAGATAAAATGTTGTGATCCACAATAAGAATGTTTTTAAAATTTCGTATTTAACACTTCTTCCAGCCTTACTTTTCCTGAATCCACATTTAAAATTGTCAGAATCAATTTTTAAATTGCAATTTAATTTAATATGATCTTACATGGGCAACAATTGAAACCAAAATTTTGTGACACAGAAATCAAGCCATCACAATAACATTATAATAATCATAATGGTAATACAGCAGCCTCTACAAATGCATACAAATATAGGAGCTTTAACATGTCCATGATTGATAAATTAAACACGCCTTTGTGAGAATTTACAGTGCAGTTACCCAGAAATTCCAGCTGTTACTTTTCATAATATTAACAATGATCAAAATTCTTTTCAGAAACTGCAGTTATTCCGTGCAATTGGTTTTGTTACAGCTATATCATTATTATAATATCAGAACAAAAAGAAAAAATGTATTTCTTTCCCATGATAGTGATGCTTACAGAAATAGCAACTCTACAGGTTAAAAGCCAAGGTATAATGAACATTGTATTCTTAAAAAAACAAAGGAGGGAGACATTTGCAACTAATTTCATTGTATTCTCTCCTTCAAATGTCTCCAGAATTACGGTCTCTTATGTATTATATTATTTCTTGCAGTCATACTCTTGAAATCAGTTAAAAAGCTTCTAAACTGAGAGATCCTGAGAGCTTAAGACTAAGACTGTAATTCCTTTGGGTGATTATAGGTTTTTCAGCTTTAGTTGATAAACAATAGAGGCCAGAAAATCCAAGCAACAAACACTTTTACTGAATGTCCCTCATGCTCCATTCCTGAAGCTGCTCCTCCGTGTTTCACCCTCAGACCTGGCAGAAAAAGGAAAACAAAGAACCCCAAAACAGCCACAGCTTTCCACTCCTCCCTTGTTCAGCTTCCAGGGCTCTGGGGCCATTTGCCATCATTTCGACCATCCTGCAGCCAGTAGGAAATGTGTGCCATGCGTGGGACTCGGTGGAAGATCACCTCCTCCACCACTGATTACTGGCATATTTCAGGGTATTTGAAATAAGTACTGGGCTGTGCAGCCCATGGGACCTCGTGTTCAAAACAGGGCACAGTCCTTTGGGGTTGATGAGGTAATGGGTAATTGTTCATTTCTGTGGAGGGAATTTCAACTACTGCAAACTCAAATCCAGTTAAGAAAACTACTGTGGGCACTAATTTATCTGTTTTTTAGAGATATAAACTCACTCACTGCAGGGCACTCCAAAGAAACTCAAAATCATGCTGCTGCTCTGAAGGGGATTTAATCCTTCAGTGATTCAAACACAGCTGAACTGCTCCATCTGGGTTCCTGTGTAGCACCCATCGTCCAAACACCCAAGTGCCTGAACAGTCTCTCAGGAGTTAATTTCCATTCATCCCCTCCTGTCACACCAAGACAACCTTGGGTAGCTCTTTCCCACAGAGCTTTTCTGAACTCATCAGAAAATATTTTCCATTTCCCTCAGTATAATTAAGTCATGTTCAATAAACTCATCATCTGAACTTGTTCATTAGCCCTCCTAACAGGACAATATCACCTCCAAAATCCAAGAGACTTAAGCCAAGCATAAATTGTTGAAATAAACACATTTTCCCTTGTAGCAGCCACCTCTGTGAGTCTCTCTTCCATAGTTCCACCTGGATTAATTTAGGACTGCCTTTGGCCAGGCCTGGGTTAATGTTTTACAGCAGCCCACACTGTGTGAGGTTTGGGGTTGTGACTAAGCCAGCCTGGATGGTGCTCCAGTGTTCCAGCTGCTACTGAGCACTGCTGCCATCCTGGCCAGGCTTTCTCCAGCCCCCCTCTGTGCCCCAGGAAGCAGGTGGGGAAGGGCAGGAGGCTGGGAGGGGACAAGTGGGGACACCCCAGAGCCCCACTGTGGCACGGGAAGGAGCTGGGGTTGGCTTGCCCAGGCAGCAGCTGCTCCAGGACTGGCTGGTGGGACGTGCTGGGTGACTCCCCTCATCTCACTGAGGTTTGTCCTCCACCTATTAAAAATGTCTTTACATCAACCCAGGAGTTCTCCTGCTTTTGCTCTCCCTGTTGTCTGCACCAGCCAGAGCCTATTCATGTTAGGAGACTTCACTGCTCAGGTGCCAAAGCCACTGGACATGTAGCAAAGATGTTTCTGCATTCAGCTTCCTTCCTCCCTCAGAAATGATTATCACAATTTATAGAGTAAGAGTCATAGGAGCAGAGGGATCCAACTGCTGTTAAATTTCCGCCTCAGAACAATTTGTCTTTGTTCATTTAAAAATATTTCTGGAAATGCTTCTATCCCCCCAAAGCAATACAGCTTCAGTGCCATGTCATGCAATGACCTATATATGCACAGAGGATGCCTGGCAAATAAACTCAACAGAAAAGCCACTCTTCCAAAATACTGGAAAGGGTTGGGACTATGCAGGCTAGCACATATTATGCAGGAATTTTCAAACCAACAGAGAAAATAGATTTCTTGGCTGAATCTCCTCTTTTTAAAACAGTCAGGTTGAAAGATGGGCAGTTCCAGATGGCACTTGGGTGAAAACATGCAGCTTCACTGACAACGTTTACCAAAGATGTTTAAAAAACTGACAAACAAATAAAGACAAAGTTTTACAGCAGCATTGTAAAAAATGATTTCTTAGCTCTTTAAAGTTTAACAGAAACAAGAGGGTAGCATTGCAGATTGTATGGAGCTGCTTTCTTTCGAGGATAGATTTTTCTCAGTTTCCTCGGGGGGGGAAATCTGTGTTTACCTGCTAAAAGGCAGAGTGCCTCTGTGGAACAGACTCATGGAAACCCCAGTGACCATATATGAATGCCTGGAGAAAATGACAGCTCTGCACATCTCTCATCAAGGATAAGTGTGCTGAATCTGAAATACATTTGGGTTTACTGTAAACACACCTAAAGGTTATGGGCCATATGTAATGGAACTGTGACATTTCAGGAAATATTCATCTTAGAAGTTCAAAATACTGAAGAAGCTTTTTCAATTTTAACCAGCTCTCCCATGCACACACTACTAGAACAATCACTTTTAACTTTTACCTTTTCAATTTCATTTGGGAAATATTAAATGACAGTCTCACATTCATATATATCTCTCATGTCTGACAATCCATGGCATTAAATTTGATATCCATGCCGCAGTATTTTTGCTTTGTCTATTCCTTTAGCAGAATTTCCTGAATATTATTGGCCCTTTTCTTTTGTTTTGGTTTTTTTTTAGATAATATTGAATAAATCATATTTCTAGAAGTAGGTTTTAAATCACTGAAAGAGCCTCTCCATCATGTATGGAAGGGCCAGAGTATAAGAACTTAGACAGTTAAGGGGTGGTATTGAGGAGTACCCCCAAAGAAGCCAATATTTTAAAAGATCACTGCTGTCATGCCAAGCTAAAATAAGTTTTATTTTCACTAAGGTTGAAGTTTTACAATAACTACTCAAAAGACAGTTTAAAAAATTGAAACAATAAAATTATGTCCCTTTTGCAAACCAAGGAGGAACTGTGATACACCACGTACTAAGGAGATCTCTCCCTCAGCCAGTTTATTTCATAGATACAGGAGCTCTTTGCTGAGAAGGTGCTACAAATATGTGAAAAGGATAATACAATCTATTAAACCAGGCTACTCAATTTGCTGCCCCCCATTAAGTCAAATATTGCTCCAATTGTAAGAGGAAGTTGGAGATGAATCTTTTTTTAAATGGTTATTTGATTACAGACTTAAGTTAGCAGAGAAGCAAAACTGAATGGTACTACCAGCTTCTGGATATTCAGCAGCTGAAAATGTAACATGCAGACTCTATAATTTACAGAGCACAATCTTCTCACTATTATTAAAGCCTTTTACCTGCACAATTAGCCTGACATAATCATAATTTCCTAAATATTTTGCTTTTTTAAAATTTTCTTTTCTGATCATGAAACCCAGAAACCAATGGACAGCAATCCCAGTGCATGTCAAGGTTACATAAAAACTAGATCTAATCAATTTTCTCTGGAGTCTAATACAGGTTTCCAGAAAGGACGAATCTGCTGCTAATGATCCTCAAACGCATTTCAAGAAAACACAAATGTAAACTGCATCCTGTGCATTGAAAGTGTGTGTTTAAGTGCTTTGAATCCATTCAGCCCTGTGGCACAGGGATGATTACAGTGTTCAAACCTTAATCTTTCAAAACCACTTCTAGCAGGACAGAACTCTGATCCTTTCACGTTGACAGGAAAGCACTGGAGTAAATGGAATTGGGAGCACAAATGTTTATCTTTTTCCCAAAACAGAACAAGGAAAAGTTCCTGCTGGAGCTCAAGTTACCTTTTTCCACAGAGGTTTGCATTGTGAAACCCTGTACAGGAAAATATTATCATATAGCACAGCACATAAATACATTTACTTCACAGCATTGTATACATCTGGATTTAAAAGCTAAAGAAAAACCATAAAGAAAACTGTGTAAACATAACCTGGGAGAACGGTGGGGAAGAAGCAAAACATTTTCTGAAAATCAGAACCATAGTTCAGATTTTTCATGTGTTTGACATTTGAGGATTAACCAATTCTTTTCCACCTCTCAGCCTCTCTCCTGCAGTCGACTTACTTGCTACAACAAACTATTTTCAAGCTCTCGTCTCAGAGGACTCCTGGGCTGCTCTGAGCCCACACACCTGTATTTTCCTTCTGTGAAACCGGAATGTGCAAAGGAAACCAGATGGGAGATTATTATCTTGGGCTCGGATGCACTTCCTGCTTCATTCTTCAAAAATAAAGTCGATAGATGTTGTAGCACAAATCTTGAACATTCAGTCCTCTGTGACAGATTTTCACAGCTGAGGCACACTTTAAAGCCCCGAGTGTGGCACTTTACTCACCCAAAAGGATTGTTTTGCATTCTTACACAGCTTCAGCAAGTCCCAAGGGTTCCCTTCAGGGAAAGACTCGGCCTAGAACAGTCTACTTAAAATCCCCACGTTGTACAACCACTGCAGAGATTTCTTTTGTGTCCTTCACTGCTGGGAGCTCACCCTTTCCTTGCTGAATTGTGGTGAGATTCCCTCGTGCCCTATAGCCAGGATGCCTGTGGCCAGGACAGCGTGGCAGGAATTCAGCCAGTGACCTACAGCAGCAGCTTCCAGAGCTCTCCAGGTTTTTCTGTCCTCACCCCCTCTCACATCATTTGCTGATCCATCCACAGCCACATCATTACTCAACTTGAGCAGATTCTTTTTTCTTTATCTTCTTTCCTTTTTAATTTCTCCAGGTACTGTTCTGTTCCACTGACAACCAAGGTGATATCAAAACCTATTTTTTTACAGAAATCTTACTGCTCTACATGGGTTAACTGCAATGAAAAGATTCTCTACCACATAATATTGTACAGAGTAGTACAGAGACATTATGCACAGCAAATAGAAGTGAGAGGTTTAGCACAGCCTTTTAACAATTTAACCAGCAGTTAATGCACATGTGCTTTTATTCTCTCCTTTTTCACTACGAAAACAAGCTGGCAGTTAAGAGGCTGTAGTCTAGAATTTACATTATCAAAGCAGTTAAATATGACTGGATTTTAGCATATTCAGCAAGTATGGTAAATGCTACCAGATTCCATTCAGCTTTGAAATGTGATCTGTAAGTATTAAAACATTCCCAAAACACACTGGGAAAAATACCTGCAGATGTACAACAAGGATGAATATAAAGGGTATCTGTGAACATTTTGACCCCAAAACTACACTCAACATATAAAACAAATAAATTTTAGAAACACTGCTTAGCTTTGAAGCCCCTGAATGCATTAAATACTTTTCTTAAGAGACCAAGTTACTTCAAAGCACTTCTGACACCTCAGACATCTATCCAAATTGCAAAAGGCATTGGTGGGCTGTTCTTGTTTTCCCCTGTGGCTTGCTACAAACATCAAGGGCTACTTAGCTGTCTGTAAGTAGGACAACTAGCAAGAATCTAGAGGTCTTGAAAAAGCCTAAAGAATAGGCTGCAATAACTATAACATTAAATAACACAGATATTTGTACTACAAACACATGGTCTGAGTACTCTTAAGTGGTTTTCCTTTAGGGGAATCATCTGACCATACCTTTCAGCCACAGTGAATTACATCCTCTGATAGATATTGATGGACAAAAAGTTCCCTGGAAACGGAGCTCAGTCCAGCTACAGGTACTGCAAAAGAATTTTCAAGACACGTGGCTATCCCACAGTTAAACCCCATTTTCCATGTAAATAGTACCCAACAAGGTGCCCCAAAGCTTCCTCTGGCAAGCTACTGCACACCAGCCTGACCTAGGAAATCATTTCCCCCAAGGCCTTTGCAGGGCTGTGGAGGTGAAGCCCCCTGGTCCTTCCTGCAGGATGCTGCACCAAGAGCCACCACCAGCACCCACCAACACTTGGTCTGAGGCTCCTTTGTCACTAGGCAAGGAAAAGCAGAAGTCAAATTTGTTCTGGCTCTTGAATGCAAAGCAGAAAACAAGCTACCAAAATGAAATCAATAGAACAAAAAATCAACATCGACATGGAACACAGGATGATCACGGGCTGCTGAACAGATTTCCTTCTGCAGACATCTGTCAGCTGCCTGGACTGAGGTGCAATTTCAGCAAACATCCTCCCTTCATTGTTTCTGCTTTGGAAGAAAAAACTCTTACCCTGGTTCATGGTCTTCTAATTATACTTCTTTCTTTTTGCTAAATATTAAGCACAAATAAATCTTAAAAACAGACCCTGAACCCCAATACATGCTCTTCCTGCAATTCATGTGCTGATACCATTGTATACCACACACAAATTACCAGTGTAGCTCATGGGAACAAAAGCTCTTCTCTCTGGATGACTTTCCAATGTGTGGGTTATTTTAAACATGATTTACTCTGCCTGCAACGCATGTGAAGTGAGAGTTTAACTTCAAACTCATTGCTTTTGTATATTGTTAATTAATCCACTTTCTCTAACTTTACCAGCTCCTTTCAATTCACACCAACACACCTCAGGCTGTGGTTCACGTATTGGGACTCACAATGCCATACATTGTTTATTTGTTTGTAGAATAGAGAAGTTCTGGTAATCTACCACCAAGAGCTGTGCTACAGACCAGAAGCACACACTGCCCCAAGAGCAACTGCAACTGTGTCCTTACAGCACCTGGATTTTAGTGAGAGCAGGCAGGGAAAAAGCAGTGCCCCGTGGGTAAATCCAAAAGTGGTGCTAGTGATGGTTCTGGTGGGCAGCAAATGTTCAGTGTACAGAATAAACTGCGAGCCCACACACAGAAAAAAGCACAGAAATCATAATATAGAAAATGTGGCTACATTTGGCAAAAATGTTTGTAATTACCAATTATTTATGGAAATACATCATAGTAAAATTTAAAAACTGTATTTAAAAGGCATTAAGACATATTGCTAAAAAGTGACTTTTGCAAGATCTTAGCATTATAAAGGCAGCATAATTAGATTCATCTCACAAAATGTAATCAGTTGAACTTCAGATAAATATGGAATAATGCAAAAAACCCCCAAAAAAACTCCCCAATAAACCACAAAATCACCTATACCTTCTTTTCAGAATGCTTTTTCCTTAAGGGAGATGGGTTACAGTTTCTCATGTCTCAGAAATCTGTGAATCAAAAGAAACAGTCCCCCTCAGTTCTACACCTTGTGAATTATAAGAGATGTGGTTCTTGTGGGAGCATTTCACAATTCCTATGATGGACTCAGCTGAGGAATGCTGGACATCTAAAAAGCAGAGCTGTGATCTTTCTCTTACTGTACTAACAAAACATCTGCAAGTCTGTAAGAGTAGTATTCCAAATCAAAATACCTTTGTAACTACCAAAACAATCAGAAACCACAGCTCCCTTTCAGTAAAGCACCAAAATATAAATACAACAGTGCCATGTAAGCTTAGTTATTACACTGCAAATCATAAATTTAAACTTGACAATAAGAATAGTAAGTTACTTAGATTTTTCCAAATAAAAGCAGGTTGCAGATCAGTTTTTAGGTCCTTAAGACCTCAGATCTGCTGAAAAAGGTCACAAAGACAAGAAGGCAAGGAAATTAGGTTAATCAAACTTTCCACAAGTAAAGCAATTGAGTAAAGCATCATTAGCTGTGAGCCTGAAGTCCAGTCTGAACTCTGCAATAGCAGCTTATGCTAAATACACATATGTGTGCATTTATATATACATTTGTATATATAAACAAAATTTGAATATGATATTAGCAAAAACTGATAGATAAATAATTCACAAACAACTCTAAGGAAGTTCAGTCAAAATGCAGAGTCCTCATTCTGCCTAGTGAAGAATACATTTAGCTCTCAGAGTCTGGGTTTACATTAACCCTGTTCAGGGGAGTAAAGCAGATTTGAAATGAATTCTCAATCCTATTCCTGCTCCCCAAGCTGGTCTGGCTGCAGAGCAGAGCTGATGCACACGA
Source organism: Thryothorus ludovicianus (assembly GCA_013397245.1). Lineage (NCBI taxonomy): Eukaryota > Metazoa > Chordata > Aves > Passeriformes > Certhiidae > Thryothorus > Thryothorus ludovicianus. Next base: position 137,851 of record VZTB01007821.1, read on the forward strand.
ACCAGGTTCCTTGCCACCAGCTCTGACCCTCGTGCACACCCAGCATCTCCCAAGCCCTAACAAACACAAATGGGAACTGCTAATGGAGCACAAACACCCCAAAGGCATTCAAGCCCCAGTTCAGCTGGAGGCAGGGCTCAGGCGTGCACACGCTGAGGATGCAGAGGCTTCTGCTGCAGCCTGCTGAGCCCTGCACTGCAGCAGGGCAGCCACAGCCCTGAAGGAGCACAAGGCAGTGCCAGGGGAGAGGGGCTCTGCCAGGGCACGGACACCTCCGCAGCTTTGCCTCCTTTCTACTGCACTTGCTGGTCAAGCACCTGGATAATGCAATCATGACATGACAAGCTTTTATAAATTCAGACACTTGTGTCCACAAGAATTTCTACAAAATTCTGAAAAGAGCCATTTCTGATAATGCATGTGGCCCTGGGGCAGGCACACATCATAGCAAGTATGTGCCAGGTAACAGCCCCATAGCCTTTCCACATTTCAAACAGTGAACACCACCACACTTCACCAGCCAGCTCCTTTTTACACAAACCCCACCTTCCTGAAAGGAACAGGGAATGAGGTGACCCCAATACTTCTACCTCAATTGCCAATTAACTATTTAGAAAAAAAGACAATGCTAGCAGAAAGATAATCCAGTCTATTTATACTATAATAGTGCTAAATTATGCTGAAAATAAACAGGTTCTATAAAGATCAAAGACAAACATTAATTTAATATGTATACATAATTTTACTATTTGGCAGAGACAAAATACCATCTCTTCTAGGAAGAAGTTAACAATAACCCTAACATGAGTTTTGTATAATACCTTTGGGGGAAAAAAGTAATTAGAAAAATAATTAGGAAAATATTGTAATGGACTGCTGACAGTATCTACAAGAGGCACTGGGGAAAACTGCAAAACTCTACAGCTGAGAAGGACAGGAAGGCAAACAGCTGAAGGAATAGCTATTAAACTGGTTTTATCTTCCCTGTCAAGTTCTCCTCCTTTGTAAACTAGAAAGTTTTTTACCAAAACATCACCACCAACAAAAATAAACACAGAGAAGAGCATCTAAGTCAAAGAATGTAAGAAGGTGGTCTGAGAAAGGAATGTGTTCTTCCTAACCTTTGTCAAGTCTCACCTTCCTCTAAAATTGAGAGCTGCCAGGGGTTTATATATTTTGAATTTATAAAACAGTAAGTAAATTGAGACTTTTTCAAGTATATTGACTCATATTAGAACTGGATAAAAAGTAGGATGTGAATATATGTGACCATAACGTAGAGTGGGCTTTGCCATATTCCTGTAATTGTGTGTACTCACTGTACAAACTCCACTCTTCACTCTAAAATGTGCTAAAACTGTTTTCTTGTAAGGAAAACACATCTGCTGGGGTCCAGGTGAAATAGCTGCACACTGACAACTGGTTCATTTTACAGAAAACCAGACATTCCTATCCCAGCCTGAAAACCAAAGAAGCTGAGAACTTTCAAGTCAAAATTAAACTGCACTCGTGGTTAGGAGCAATGAAATCAGCTGTTTAGCTGTTTGGAGGAGTTCCAGAATTACTTTTGAAAAAAAACCCTCACAAAATAAAAATGTACTACATTTTGAAAATCCCATTCCTTTAAAATTATACAGGGTACCTACCTATTTGGGAATGTGTTTTTATACCAAGGGTCCATTAAATGGGTGCACCAAGCCTCTGTTAAAACCAAAAAAATAGAATTTGCAGTAAAAGTCAAACTTATATGTAAGCATCACGTTCAGAACAGAAAGATGTGTCTTCCATTGTTTGACTAATATTCCCTCCACCTGAAAAAGCTCTTCCTCTCTGAATAGAAGCTGTTTATTAAACAATCTGTTTTGCTTTGATGCATATTCTGCTTTTACAGTGCTGTTCTCAGAACACTGGAGTAAACTCATCAAATATAAAAAACAGCATTAGATATTTTTTCCTTGTAAAGTCAGAACTTTCCTGCTCTGACCTGAACATGCAAGTCCCTATACCATGTCAATGTCCATTACTAATGCTCCTAAAATTTGCCTTGATTTCCAGCCACACAGAACAGGCACTTTTTCTTCCTTTCAGCAGGACAACCACAGACTCAGCTGCTGCCAAAACAGCCCCTTCCCTGTCCCTGCCATCCATCACCTGTCCCTCTGCAAAGGCAGCCCACAGCCCCAGGGCCTCCTGCAGCAGCCAAGGCTCCTCAGGGCAGGGACAGAACCAGCCAGGGCACGCAGGGTTCTGCCTGCCAGGACAGGGAAACCCAGAGTTGTACTTTGGATCAAACCAGAAAGGAGCAGGGGAAAAAGGTTCCTGTCCCTTCTGCTGATGGTGCATTCTGAAACACTACAAAAACTGGTTCTGTGTATATTTTAATGCATCCTGGACTAAGGCAATCCTAAAAGATTCAGCCAATCCTAAAAGACTTACTGAACTGAAAATGAATAGATGAGATGAGGTTCTTAAAGTATTCTTTATTAATATCATTAGAAGTTGCAGAAACAACTTTCTTGTAATATAAAGGCACAGGGAGACAGTTCTGATAAAATATTCCAAACAAACAGTAACTTACAGTACAAAAGGACAATTTTAATGCACATACAAACCCCAAACATCTCATTCAAAAATATTTCACCATGTTCATCAATAATAATGGGCAATGACTAAAAATATAAATTGTTATTGTACAATAAATATCTGACAGGTGCAAATGGAACAAGATTTATTGCTCTCCACAATGTTTTCCCTGTAGTGTTTTTGTTGTGGTGGGGGTTTTGGGGGTTTATCTTCCTTTAACTTCCAAGTTCCTTTTACAAGTGGCTTTAAGTAACTTGTTTCTGGAGGGACTAAACCCCAAACAAAATCTAAGAGAACATTCTGATAGTCACAGAACTGTCTCAAGTAGTAACCAAAACTGGCAGTGTTTGTTTCTTTCACAATTTTAGCAATCACTGTCCATTCTCTCTTTGGGAAATGTGGTAGATGTTTAAAAATCAACTGTAGTGGTAAATCAAGGCTTTTATGGTAGGGTGGTAGTGCTGCCTTGAGAGGCTGCCTGGAACAGAGGCTAGACAGGAATAAAGGAATAAAGGAATAAAGTGGGTATTTATTAAAAAGGCCTTTACTGGATACACCTGGGGCAGTACAAGAGCCCAGCCATGGCCACACCCAAGATGGACAATAGGTCACGAGTTTTCACACTTTTATAAGTTTATAACTGACCCATTTCTATGTAGGGGCCAATTGCCCAATTACAGGTTCACATTATGAAGTCCCATCCTCCCAGATTGCTCCCCTCAATTCGTTGCTGTTTGTACTTTTGGGGCCTGAAGCTGCAATGGTGTCCTTGGGCTGGAAAAGGATTGTTTTGTCTAACTAGAGTGTGAAGAGAACTTGCTAACACTTTACATGAAGTTCAGAGTTATACACTAATGCAGTACAGAATCTGGAAAAGCTAAAACTTAAGGCATCAGTAGTACCTAGTCAGAGGGTTAGTCTATTTTCTTCAAATACGTGGGTTTTATGAAGAAAAGTAACACAAATGTTCTCTAACAGCTTGTACCAGAACAAGCACATAAAACTGTTCAAATGAGGGGAGAAATTAAAATTTAAAAGCTGCACTGGACATTCTAACTTCAGAAAACAAGACAAGGGAATGGGAACAAATTAAGTCTACAGAGGCAATGACGACATAAGAGTAAGAATTTCTGATTCTAAAATATCCTTAATCATAGAATCTTTAAAGTTGGAAAAGACCTTTAAGATCATCAAGTCAAATCAGCAACCCAGCACACCACCACCATGTTAACCATTAAACCATGTCCTCAAAATATAGCAACCTAAGAAATCAAAGAGCACTCTGCATCTCTGTGTGGCTCCACTCTGAGCTTTGAGAAAGGAGGGAACTCAGTGAGTTTGCCATTTTCCTCACTTCCAGAACAGTTTCCATCAGGCCTCGATGCAGTACAGGAGGCAGAGCAGCTCTGCTCTTGGAAGCAGCACACATTACCTTGCTCAGAATGAAGTTTAGCTTCAACAAAATAGTGTTTTACACACGTGTTTAAGAAATATTTGTCTCCTTCATTATTGTTACTAGAAGTAATATGCACACAGTTCCTAAGAGTATCTTTGTATGAAGAAGATCTCAGGAAAATGAAGGATAGTAGTTGTGAAAAAAGAAAGCAAAACCAAAAACTGAGGAGCAAGCTTTCAAGTGAGTTCTTGTAGCAGTAACTGAGGCTTTTAAAAAAACTGTGATGAGAACAACTGTTATGAGAACAACTCCATATTTACACAAACCTCAACAAGTCAATTTCAACTGTACTGGGAATAGTCAAACTTAGCTCAAGAAAAGGTACCTAGAGTGAGTACAGCTTACTGGTAACCCAAAAGGTGAATATTCAGAAAATTCCATTCAACACACTTGGGAAGGATGTAAAACAAACTGCTAACTTGCTTGATATTATTATTCAAATTAGGGCTTTCTGTAGCATAAGTATACAGTTTTAGAAGTTCTTCATAAAGTAACCAAGGACCATCAAAACCTAAATTTTGAAAATTATTAGCTTCACTACAATATAGCATTCTTTGTTTACTATATGTTCAAAAACTAATAAACAAAACCATTTTCTTTGGCTTATACTTAAACTACACCAGACTAGTGATTTTTTATTTTTAGTCAATCTTCTATCCCCAATTTGAATTAACACAGATCTTTTTATTGTAGTGTCTTTCCAATTTTCAACTTATCTCTGTTAAAAGTAAGAGGTCGCTCATACCATGATTTCCTGTTAAACAGCCATGTGTATACACTGGCATGAAGGGTAAGTTTTGTACAACAGTTACATGAAGTGATATTTCCAATGGCAGAACCACAGAAGACATTAAATGAATGTTAGTTCAAGTGAGATTTGAGCTTATGATGATCTTAAAAAAACAAACCAAAATGTCTAAGCATAGTAAAATACAGTGTAAAACCCCCTGAAATCAGACAGTAAACTCGGGAATCCTGCACTCACAGTAGGAATGTTCTGCACAGCATTAACATGAAAGTCTGTTCAGTTTGAAACAATGCAGACAGCTAGATTTACCTGGAGGTAAATGCCACTTCAAGGTGTTTAAACAAACACAAAAATGAGACAATGATGTCAGGAAAAAGGCCTTTAAAACAGGCCACCAGTCTAACTTGACTTTCCAAGTAAGAACATCAGTTTCACAAACTGTGACACTAATGCAGTTTTACGTAAAGTACCCTTTGACACACAAGCTGTCAATTAAGCTATCACAGTCTTTTGTGACCTTCTCCCTTTTGAACAGTTTGGGAGGACAGTCAATAGTAGCTCAAGTTTTAATTCAGTAAGTACCTTGTTTGTTTGCAAAGGAACACTAGAACACCATAAAATTCTATTTTTACAGTATTTAAAAAACTGATAAACTAGGGGTTTTTATTCTCTCTTTTTAACACAGGAGTCCAAAACTTGTGTTTTCTATGTGTCTTTGCAATAGTGTTTTAGCCAGTGCTGCAAAACAGTTTCACTGTGGACTACCTCACGTTGTTACTGAGCTGTGCAAGGTACTCCCGGAGCTCCTTGGCGGCCTGGAACCGACCGTATCTCTTCTTTGGGTTGGCACACTCGTCCAGCAGGGCCTCCAGGCGCCCCTCTTTGGCAATCTCAGCTGGGGGGTCGTGCAGCAGCCCCCCCGAGGTGCCCCGCCACGTGGCATGTCTGGACAAAAGGTTCTGACAAATGGCGTAATAGTTGTGGTCCACAGTGACACGAGCACAAAGAATCTCTTTAGAGAAGGACAGACAGGCTTCCTTATCACAGTCATCAAACTTGCTTTCGTACCACACGTCCCAGTTCTCAGGTTTGCCTGTGAAGCACAAGGAGACAGCAAAAAGGTGAGAGGGGGGAGGGAAGAACCTATGTGTGTCTGAACACAATCAGAAGCTCAATACACAGCAAACTGGTAATATTGAAACTACAAACCAGTGTTTAAACCTGGAAATGTTCAAGCCTAAAACTGCATCTGACAGTCTGATACATCCTTCTGCTGAAATGGTCCTGGCAAAACAAAAAATAAGGCAAGGAAAGAAAGATGGCAAAATAGATAGCAAAGAGAGGGCAGGGAAAAAAGCAGCACAGTAAAAACATGAAATCTACATTCACACATAACCAGAGGAAAATATGTAGCCTGAGCAATTACAAGAGAACAATCCAGAGCCAAAGCTGAGGGAAAAAACAAACAACCAACATGATTTATTTTAGCAACATAGATTTGGGTTCTTCAGTTGCCCTGGAAACTACTGCTGGCAAGTGGTCTGCCAAAGACTAAAACAATATTGCAAAGTAATTGCTATAAACTTCTGAAACTTTATCTTCTGTCTTACTTTCCACAGAAAGAACGCAAAAAAGCAGATACATTACTTATAATCCTTGAAAAAAGTAAAATTCAACAAGGCAAATGACATCTATGCACATGACAAACCCTTCTCCTTGCCACAGCTTTCTTTAAATTAAAACCTGATTTACATAGAATACCTCATGCAGTAGTAATACTTGAAAGGTTACTGTGAGAGCTCTCCCAAGTTCTTACTATTTTTTGTTAGAGAACTTTCATCTTAAGTTTCCAGACTACTGCCAGCTTTGAGAAGAGGTCCTTATCATGGAGTCCCATAGTTTTGCACATCTCTCTCAGCAGTACAAAGAGATACAAAGAAAAATTTCTCTGTGCTTGGCTAGTCTCAGAGCTGACTATTAGTCTTATTCACAGCACACTGAGAACCAGTTTAGGGAAAAAAGTACTGAAGGCTGACAGATAAAACAAAAAACAAATGATGTAAGATCTGTAGAATTAACAGCAAATTCAATGTGGAAACAAAAGGCAGCAAGGGAGAATGAGAAAAAAGGGCTTCAGCAAACTCAAACATGACATCCCACACAGAGTACAATTAGGTATTACTGTACAGTGCAACTGGACAGAAGGCACATATTGAAATATCTTAACAGGCAAATTGATCACTCTGGACAGAGATTGTCTAATGGAACTCTCCAAAAGATCCATGAAATCAGTATTAAATGTCAATCATGACACAAGTTTATACAAAGACTAAGAATTTTCTCATGTCCTCTTTTGTTTTCTGCGTTCTTGATGGATCATAAATCACACCAAAACCCTGGTTGGGACGACAGATGTGACACTTGCAGCATTCAGGTTCTGCAAGGAGCTACTCGCTCCTATTCCACATAAACATCAGCATTTTCAGAGCTCATCTGGACATCTTTCTGCCTGGGCAATTCAGACATGCTCCAAAAATGAAAGCCTTCAGTAATATTATTTTATGAGAGAGGGAAAGGAACTGAAGAGAAAGGAATGAAACAGAAAGGAAAGGGTTCTACAGTAAAAGTAGTGGATATTCAATATATTAAAGGCTTCCTTGGAAGGTTCATATAATTTTAATCTAAGCTGTTTGAGAATATATAACAAATCTAATAAAAAACCCAACCAAACAATGCCAAAACACACTTCCTTGGGATAGAAAAACAGTCTAAAAGTTAATTCTGCAGCACAACATATAAAGCCTATTTGAAAAGCTTAAAAGAATCCATTCACCCAAAGCAAACTGGAATCACTTGGCCTATTGTCATAACTTCTGCAGAATACAGTTTCATGTTCAATGTCTCCAGCCCTTAAGTCTGTAAGTTTTCCTTATAAGCTCACAAAGAATATGAACGTTTGTGATTCCACTTTTTCAAATACCTTTCCTGCTGCCAGTGCTTTTGTAGCTGACAGAAAGAAAATGAATTTGGAAACAGCACTAGAATTACCCATTCCTTCAGTTCCATTATTACAGAGAACCAAGCAAAAGCAATGTCAGGCTATGGGACCAGAGCAAAGCAGGCACTAATGCTCTTTGTCATTCACAGAACTAGAATTCCAAGACTTCCATTGCCACATAGGTGCCTGGAAAAGAGAAAAGAACCCTCTCTGTCTTACTAAGGTGGACAAGACAGCCAGGCTGCTTATCTATCTGTCCATCCATCTGTCCAAACAACCTCTCTTCCCACCCCCACCTCTTCCCTTATGCAGGTTTACAGTATTTAAAAGTGCCCAGGTATGCTCAACAGTTCATGAAATGGACAAATTGGCCAAGCTAATTAGTAGTCTAATTGCAGAAGAAAGCTAATTCATTTGTTAATTAGTAGTCTACTTGTAAAGCAAACAAAGTATGTATTTAGCAACCACACATACTTTAAATATTGCAGAAAATGAAGTGAGACACACAGGGTGAGGGGAGCAAAAGAAGACACTTACTCTGTCTGATCAACCTTTTGTCTGCTACCAGAACGTTTTCTGCATCTACAATGATTACTTTCCCATCTCTTGGTCCCACTGCAAAGTTGTCAAAGCTGACATCAAGGAGGTAGAGTGCAAATTCAAAGTCATTATTTGTCAGCTGCTCAGCTATTTCCATTAATTGCCAGGCCAGATCCACTCGTTTCTCCCACGGTGCATTGAAGTAACTCCACAGCTCCTCTCCCACGTAGTTCACAGCCACCATTCTTCCACATGCTCCCAAGTACTTTGCAAATGGCCAACCCTCATCAGATGGAAAGCTCTGCATATAAAAAAAAAATTAATTTTTTTTTATTAATACAAAACAGTTTAGATTTTAAAAGGCTTTTCAATAAAACTTAGAAGAGAAAGCTGCAAATATCCAGCAATACAATAAACCATATATTTCTAAGTTTTGGAGAGAAAGGAAAAACAATACAAAATGAATTTATGTGACCAAGAGGCCTTCCTGGATTAAGCAGGGAAAAAGTTGGATGACTTGAAACAATACATAACCCATATCTAGCTTTCCATATATACACGCACACTCACATATATTTACACACACAATTTCATCAACTATCTTTTTCTCTTGGTGTTTTATTACACATCTGTTGTAGTAATGCAAGTATATTTCCCATCAAAATATTTTTGCATTTGATCTTTTAATTAGAACCAGTTCTTTTAATAACCTAAAGAAAAAAAACTCTACAAAGTGGCACCTCCTCTCTACCATCAACATTTTCCAAGTTGATGGGATTCCTTTAAGGTTTCTTATTTTTCTAGTATACCTTAACAGTCTCTCTCTTGATTAATTGCTACATATGTATATTACACACAGCCACATAAATAACATTTTTATCAACAGTAAAATCTGTCTCCAGCAGTACCTTTCTTGGAAGTTAACATAAGAGACTGAATAGAAATGACACACTACAAGCAATTACACAGTAGCAATGTTTTCCTAATTCAGTTTAATGTGCCCTAGGACTTCAATGTGAACAGACAAGCACTTAAAAGCTACCCTCCAAACTAGAGAGGAACACTGAATAGAAATGCAGTAGGAAGAAACTACAAAAGCAATAATTTAAGAAACTCCAAATTTAGAGAAGTTAGCTCTCTAAAAACATGATGCACACCAGTTTTAACAGTTAGGAGATAGCACCATGTGCCCATCCATGCTCCTTCCTCGTGTTCTGCCTTGCTTTGGTGCCCCCAGACACCCCCCATGATCAATTCTGCAGTAAGGAGGTAGCAAAGGTTGTACCACAGCTGGTGAACAGCATGGTGGTTTCAGGATGAATGAAACCTTTACACCTTCTGGAATCCACGATGGCAGAAAACATTTATTGTCAACGGGGGAAAGAGACTGGAAGGAAAAGCACCATGTAGAACAGTTCTGAACTACAAGACTATGCAGGGAAGAGGTGCCTAACATAACCAACCTTGTCTATATAGCACACCTGAAAAAACTAAAACCATAATTAATATACATAATTGACAATGTTTGTCATTTTTATGGTTGAAGTCATGTAGCTGCTCTCTAAGGTCACAAACCATAGAAGACAATTTCTGGGTAAGTAACCGTGCTTTCCATGACAAAGAACCACCTTTCTTGGCTGGCCAAAAGGACATCAGAGCCATATTAGTAACAGAATAGGTTCAAAGTTTTTGACATGTCTGCATGTCCCAACTTTAACTCTATGATATCACATGATCTACTCACATAAGCGAAACAGGTTGTGATAAATCCTGAGGATAATACGAACTAATTAAACAGGCTTGAGAGTAGGCTTTCAAGCTGTGATACATGTAACTCAGCAAAACTAAATCTCCCTTCAGCAACTAAATCCACCATGCAATAGGGAAGACATTATCCAGCCTCCAGGCTTACTTACCTGCAGGATTCAGGGCAATTGTAGAAGTACAGCCAAATAGCACCAGCTCAGGTCAAGTGTCACATTCCACAGTTAAGAGGGTTTGGGGTTGTTTTTTTTTCCCTCTTGTTTTGTGGTTAACAAATTAACCTTCCAACAACTGAAGTATGTGTTAATTTAGTGCTCCTTACTTATTGTGAACAGACTATGTAACCAAAACATGGCTGGGGCATCAATAAATGTCACCAAAGAGGTATTTCATGTGCATTTATCATGACTGTATTCAGTCCTGGACCAATATAAAACAAGAAGCAAATAGCTGTTGTTCATCAAATGAAACTATTTGTTTTACCTCCATCATATAAACTTCTCTTCAAATTGGAGAAAAGTTACCTGATTACATTTTCAGATAAACACAGGCTTAACTAATTTTACCAACTGTCCATGACATTTTCATTTTGGTGCATTTTATCAGCATTCAATTCAATGATGCTTAAATACTTTTATTTAAATATTACTTTGGGCCACCTCACTCCTTTTCTTTTCCAGAGTTCTTCTTTTCTATGTTCCAATTCTCCCTGCTTTTGACTTTGTCTCTTTTCAAACAAATTCAACCACAAACAGCTGAACCCGGCAAAGGATGTGCTACCATTGGAAGCAAAGGTGTCCCTCCCTCCCAACCCCCCAAGCGCTCTCATTTCAACCCCCTGCACACCATTAGGAAAGCAAGGCTGGTACTTGCCAGGCTGGTGCTCCCTGGGATCAGAGCCTGATCCTTATCACATCACCTCATGCTAGGATGTACTGCTGAGAGGAGAGAAGGCCTCAACAGCTGGGTGCAGAAAGGGAAGGAGCTAAGAGGACTTTTCCTTTCCAGCAGCAGCAGGGATTTATGTAACGCATTAAACTGATTTTCAAAGTACTGCGTTAGTCACTGATCTTCCAAACACATTTATTATGCTTCCTGCACTGTGCACACTGCATTTCATTCCAGACAAGAAGTTCTGGGAGCAGTTTGGTTTATTCAGAAGCGCACACCTTCCTGTTACCAGTAGAGTATCTGCACGCCATGCTGTAACAGACATATTTATAACGCTGTGGCAATAAAAACATCTTTTGACAACAGGAGTGCAGGGAATCCTGCCAATATCTGCACATGTACAAACAACATCTCTGCTTTGGCTCCCTTCCAACTGGCATGTAACAGCCACATCTACACTTCATTACCCAAGTCAGTAGCGGAAGAAGGGGATAAAAATATGTACAAGTGCCTCATTCAGTACTTTCTATATTCACTTGGTGGATTTGACAAGAATATTAATTGAAGTGCAGATCTCTTGTCTTTGCAAGCAGTGGTTTGTAACTTTTTGTACTATTCTATTTTGAAAACTGTTTCCTAAGAGGAAACTGCAGCTGACTTGACAAGGAATTTTTGGTTCGTGTATTAAAAATTTTGAAAGCGGGTAAGAAATGAAAACAAATTTATATGATTAATAAACATGTTTTCCATGAACAAGGTGCATTTAGAAAGCTTCTTAGATCACTGTCAAAAGTCTGATTTCTGGGGAATAATGCATAACCTTATTTTAGGTTTTATTTTAGTAGTCTGCATATTTAATTAGATAATTTTGTACTTGAATATGCTATTTGCAGACTTAAAAACCTGCATTTGACAATCAAGGAAAAAACTAAGCTCTTGTTCAAAACCAGAAACAGCTGTTTGACAAAAGAATCTGATTCTGATGCACTCACTCACATTTTATCTGTGAACATACACACAAATGCCATGGAAACCGTAGACAATTAAACTTTTTGAAGTGTTTTAAAATAAAGTAACGCATATGAAAATCTAAAAACAGGTAGCTTAGTAAGAATGCTCTCATTAACCTTATCTTTCTGTATTCAGAGAAAGATGCATAATCTTTTAACAGAAAGCCAGAAAACAGTAAAGATGCCAAAAACTTCTGCTACCTCCATTCCCAGTGACACACTCCCAAAACAGACTTTGCTTGCTCTAATTAGTGTAGCTCCAAGATATCTCTCTAAGCAAGGCTTAAAAACCTAAATAAACCCTGTCAAAGGGACAATGAACATGCTGTTCCTGAAAGAATAATACTGCATTTATGCCTTTAAAAAATATATTGTAGTCTCAGAATAAATATTAAGAATTAACAGAGTGAATTTATGACTTCACTGAAGCACAGAGCACACTATCAGTGCATTTGTCTTCCTCACTTCCATCTGTCTAAACCTGAGAAGCTACACAAATGTGCTTTTTGTTCAGAGCTGTGAATTAGATCAGGCAGTGGAGACTCACCAGCTTTAAGCTGATAAGGCCCATTGTATTCTGCAGCAACACAAATCCCCTCTGAATTAAACACTTAAAAGAATATTAGTTTATCATAATGAAGCATATAATTTATCCTCATAATCAAGACCAAAACGATAAACCAGTTTAAGTAACAACTGACATTTTTCTTCTACTGTACCACTGAAAATCATGCTTTTCATTTTCAAAACTATTCCAGGAGATGCTCTATTTGTCACCTCCAACGTTTGCATTGAGTTCCAGCTCAGAAAAAACACCCCAGACAAAACCTTCCAAACAAAGAGCTACATCTTATATGTGATGAAATTATAAAAAACACACCAAACAGAGCAGGGAATTTTCTCTGTAGGATCCTGAGGATCTTCATGGCAAAACGACCCTGACACCTTCACTGAATCACCCTGCTGAGCTACATCTGCCCAGGCACAAACGGGCAGGGCAAGGAGAATTCAAGTAACATGCTGTTCCTCAAAAGGAAAATTAGTTCTCTCAGAGTACTGCTGATTCTGCAGTGCAGACAAAAGCAGCACTTGTATTAGTCACCAAGGCAAATAAGCAAAGCTCTGGAACCATGAGGAGCTGGAGAACAGACTTTAAAATGACATTTTTTGCATCAAAGGACTTACAAAGCACAGTCCAAACACAGATGCCTCCTTTTGTCAGGAACTGATCTGCATTCTGGAAGATACATATTCAAAGGTTTTTTTCAAAGTCAATGAGTACAATGAAAACCATGTCATCCTCAACTACAAGCCACACCATTTGACATTTACCTAGAACTCCCACAGAAGTTATACACATATAGCCTACACACACAGTGGGAACAGTGGCTTTCCCTGAGTACTCCAGATATTGGTGATCCCATTGAAACCACGTTTTTTTACTTTATTTGACTTTTGTTCAAGTTTGACTACATTTCAACCAATTACTACATACAATTCATGCCAACAAGAGGCTCATACCAGGCTTAATTGACACACTACAGAACAAAAATACACAAAACTCCAAATACTCAGTTGTTAAGATGAACATTTCAGCTGTAAAAGTTGTGTTTCACAAAGTCAGCAGAGACGCCTCTTTCTGGAATAAACTAATGAACAATAATTAAACTCGAGAGCCATAGTAAAGCAAATTTATTGTCATTATTGGTTGTCACCTGTTCAAATTACTTTGTAGATAATAGAAGATTTTTTCAGATTAAATTTGTAATAGATGAAAATAATCACTGTGTATTCACTTCTCATCAATAATGAGCCTGGAATATATCACTATAAAGGAGTCCTAGCAGAGATGGCCTTATTTTATAAAGTCACTTTGCAAAATTGGAGTTTAAAACAAAGTCTCACTTAATTCTGGGAAGTAAAACACAATTCCCCCTATACATCTGACCAGAATAACACTGATGTTGCAAGGTTTCTGATGTGGGCTAACAAACTTTTTACTGCTACTGAAAATTGCAAGAGTGAGAATTTCTCAAGAGAATTTCTATTTAAGTCTGCATAGTGACTTCTCAGCAGCCTTTAAAGTCAGACATCCATTCATCATAATATACACCCTACAATAACTTCAAGAACTTCTAGACTATTTTAAAATATCTCTTATAATTCATCCTACATGTTTTCACTCTAGGGAACTTTCACTATGAAAGAAGGATGAAAATAGTTTTGATAACTTAAGGAACATAATTAAATATGACAGTTAACATGACAAGTACAAGCCAGTTCTGGTCTAATATGTCGAGTCATATGTCACTGCAGAAAATGATTCTTCAATTTTCAATACAACCACATCAGTGGAACATTCTTCTTACATGAGGCCACTCAATTTTAATTCAACAAAGAACAATTCCTTTTAAAAAGATTCCCAATGGAAATTCAGTCTATTAGAATCCTAATATCTGTATGAGCCGGGACTTAACACACATGCACCCCAGGACATGTCAGGTAGTGCAGATCACCCCCTTAAATCCACTACTTGGTTTATGGCATCAGTTTTACAGAAACACCAAACTCAGTAATGAAGAAAGTTTAAAGGATACCAAGTATTAAAAATGACTTGCTATCCTACATTCTACCAATGCATTTAGAATAGAACTACAGAAAATAACTTATGATTAGAAGAGTGGGTATGAAAACACAGAAAAGAGGAATTTGCCCATTTACTTCTTATGTATGGATTAGTAAAAAGATTCTGTGGAACATTTGGCTAAATTGCTCCTTTGAGTAAATTCTGTGCAAGAAATTGTTTCAAATTGATCAGTTAAAGTTTTAATATATGTTTACCAGATGTCAACTATTGCTCTTCCTGTAACAAAACCAAACAAAAAGCCCAACAATGCCATGCAGAGAAACCAGAAGAATTTTAGGTTATGTGGCAACAGACTGAGTACATGCAAAGTAATTATACTAGAAATAGAGATACAGCTGTTGGGTTTGCTTTGTTTTGCTTTTTCCCTACAAGGAACGGGAACGATCAGAAGTTGTGAGAAAAATAAAGTCATTAAGCTTAAGCAATTAGAAACCTAAAACCATATCTGAGGGAGGGGCAATGATTTACACAGTCTATTAAAAATGCAGAAATAATGCTATTTGGCACAAAGAGATTTGCATTTCTCTTAGTCAGAGAAATAAAACTTCTTGAGACTTGTCATTTACATACAAACACAAATGTTCACCACCATTCTTTGAAGAATGCTCATTTAAATAGGTTGTTAAAAGCTACAGCTCGAGACAAAGTTGCATTAATGCACTCTGGATTTAATTGACAGATACCTTATCTTCTATAGTTTGAAAAAATTGCCTACATGCAAGCATTTTATTTTAATTGCACAGTATCTGTGCAAATTTCAAGTTTGCTTTGTGTGCTGATCTAATTTTTTCCATGTTACATGGTATGGGTTTGTGCTGGAAAAGGCATTGGCAATTCAGGGATGTTTCAGTTATTGCTGAGCAGGGATTGCACAGAGCCAAGGCCTTTTCTGCTCCACACCCCACCAGCCAGGGGGATGGGGGTGCCCAAAAAGCTGTGAGGGGACACAGGCAGGACAGCTGACCCCAGCTGACCCCAGGGACATTCCACTCATATGGCATCGTGATCAGCACGTGAAGCTGGGGGAAGGAGGGGGGACACACATCCACAGTGACAGCATTTGTCTTCCCAAGTCACCCTTCCAGGAGATGGAGCCCGGCTGTCCTGGCCATGGCTGAGCACCTGCCTGCCCACGGGAATTGCTGAATGAATCCCTTGTTTGGCTTCGTTTTTCTCACTAAACTGTCTTGGTCTCAACCCACAAGTTCTCAGTTCTACTCTCCCCATCCCAGTATGAGGGGAGGGAGCTGTGTGGGGCTGAGCTCCCAGCTGGGGTTAACCCACAATACTCTGAAAACAAAGCAAACACACTGACATTTTCACATGGCACCTGGCAGTACTGTAAACCAACAGCACAGCCAGCACAAAGGCAAGACTGATGGTTGCAAGACAGCTCTAGATGCACTTTTGCCAGTAGAGATGTATCTGTCTTTTCAGGTAAGTGTAAGATCTTAGGAGAAATACAACCACCTTACTGAAAAATAGTTTTCTTATTAGAAACAATTTCTTATTTCAGCAGTCTTAAGTCACATTGTATTTTTCCTAAGTCTGAGAACAAGGATTAAGGGACATTGTTGGTTTTTTTGCATTTAAGGACAGAAGTTAAAACTTTGCCACTGGCAAAATGTGTCAGACACTGTGTGGCTGCACACCCCAGCTCCCAGCACGGCGGCTGCAGTGGCACGACAGCAGCAGCTCAGGAGCTGTTACCCAAACTGTCAGGAGACTGCCACAGCCTCCAAAGAGGAAATCTGGAGGCTGACAGGGATCGCTGCAGGAGCTCAGTGAAAAATGAGGTATCACACCTTGCAGTTCTATTAACAGCAAGTTTATGTTTCAGCTTCCAAGTGAGGACAAAAATTAACCAGGTTACTTGATGAAGTTGAGTAACATCCACTATTTAAGCAGATATCACTGTTGCAAACATTTCAAAAACGTTCTCCACTACGTCTATTTTACAAGATAAACCAGAAGCTGCATGGTTTATGGAACGTCACAGGACAAGGATAAATCTGCTGACATCCACAATGGTTCTATGAACTTTGTAAAGAGTGAACAGCCACACTGCACTCAGTCTCTAATCCAAGTTATTTTTCCAATTTTTCTATTTCTTCCTAATGCAACTTCAGCCAACCTACCTTTGCAAGTGTTTGATACATACCATCATCATATTCAGTTAGAAATAGGCCACCATGCATAGATCCTATCCTCCAGGTGATTCCTATTTAAAATACTGTTTATCATTGAATGAGTTGAAATAGCAACTTTGTCCAAATAAGTTGTTCATGCCTATATGCAATACTGGTATAGTATTTTGATTACATTTTGTAGCATTTTGATTATAAATTTGACCTTATTTTACTAAAAACTAATCATCTTTATTGCAGAAAACAACTGTTAGGAGGAGAGATGAAAAAACCCCAAACCTATCAGAAGTTCAATTTTTAGCAAGTAAGTTCTTTCATTCAGATGTGAATTCAGATGAAAATTCTGAGAGGATCTAATTAGTGAGCAGTTTAGCAAGATTCTACTGAAGAAAAACCAGTAATTTAATACCCAAAAAAATATGTAAACCATACTTGAACAATACTGTAGCTGCCATTCCATTTGCTTAACAAAGTAAAATGGCAAAAGGGGCTCAGTTCTTCCCTGAGTACACTTACACAATAAATAAGAGCAAACAAAGAAGGCTAACAAGAAAGTTATAAAAAATACAAATAGTGAGTTAGGATTACAATATGTAATCTATACTAAACTGTGCAGTGTTATACTTGTGATACAAATCCCTGAAGAGAAATATCATGCTATGGGTTAAAGCCCTGCCTGAAAAATTCCCACAGCAGAAGCTGTAAATCACTTGTGATGATACAGCTCACAAGCAACACTGCTTCAGGAATAACCCATACTCCACACAGGCTTCAAGCTAAAATCCTAATCTCTCTGATGAAAAGCCTCATAACCCACAAATTGCTGGATCTTGTGGATGACAGTGTATTTTCTATTATAATCAAAGACCAAGCTTTGCATTCCTACTAAACTGTCTATTTACATTTGTCTATAACACAATTAAGCAACAGAACTTGCAAGCACTGTACACTAAGAGTTTAGACATTATCTCCACTTCTAAACCAACAATAACAGTTCTCAGTCACTGTAGTGTTCCATGAAAGGCTCAAGGCAAAAACGGGCAATATTTTTCCTTGTGCCCTCTGGTGACAGACAGCATGAGTTAAATGCATCAATTTATCGATTGCTTTATTTTAAATTAAAATCTGATTCTTCATGCAACATCATGCAGGTTTCCTTTCTTGGAAGCTGATTTTTAAAACAAGCCAACAATTTTCATTCCCATAGCACTACCTGCCTTCATAAATACTGCAGAAACTACACCATAAAATGTTTTACAAGCTTTATGCACAAACACAAACAACCTTCTCAGTAGTCAGTTATCAATTCTAGAAAGTAACCACCTCTCAGAGTGTCTGGCATGTTGCTGCTGCAAGAGCTTCAGAACACAGAATTTTCCATTCCTTACACATTTCTCAGATGGAGTACTATGGAATGGGAAGAGTTCATACAGATTCATGCATTTTACGTATTTCATTCCTAATTGAGGGAAGGTCTCCAAACCTCCAGTACCCAATACCAAAGTTAATTAATTAACATTCTTCTGGAGAAACCATTAGGAGTGTTTAAGCACACAATGCTGGCCTGAACCTCCCCAGAAATATTGTCCAAGATATGCCTAAAAAATCTTTTAAAAGACTCTATGAAACACTTTTGATCTTTTAAAAGGTGACAGACTTGCTTTACCTTGCTCTGAACTGCTAAAGGCTGCCTCACTTCCCATGAATTTGACCTGCTCTGCTCTCAGCTGCATCCTGGTTAAGATAAATGTCCAGCAGAGCGCTCACCCAAGATTTTCTTCTCTTCAACAGATTTGCTTGACAATCTCAGGATCTATCTACAGTTCATTAAGAAGCTGAGAGGAATCAGGGCTCCTCATCAACCCACTGCCCACCATTTATGATTCAGCCCGTTCCAGTCAATGCCACAAGTGTGCCCTAGCCTTTGTAAAGAATTATGAATAAACACAGCTGTTCTCTGGCCATCGAAGTCTACACTCAGTATGTTGGAATCATTGTTCAGAACCAAAAAGGTAAGTCACATGAAACGCAGCCAAAACAAATCACTTCTCAAAAGAATTTCCAAATATAATCAGCAGAGCAAAGCAGTTTTGATTTTCTTACTTAAGTGGAGTTTCCTTTCTCACTGTGCTCAGGAGGAACTTCACAGCAAAATGGGAGAATTAATGTACCCTCAAGTCTGCTGAGAGGCAAACTGGAAACACACTTTGAAAACAAAACTAAAGAGCTGTATATGGAGAGACTGAAGGGCAGAAGGCATACTAACGAAGAACATATTTTTAATTAAGTTTATAAATTGATTTTCTAGAAATTACTCAGTAGGCAAACTTTCTGGAGGGTAAAGCCTGCAGCACTGCTTTTTCAGCATTTCTTGGCCTCTCACTAGAGAAACAGCAGATGTTAATAGTAATCATGATGTAATGTTTTCCAAACATATTTGCAAATATTATTTTAATCATACGTTGGATAAAGGCAAGGACAGTTCAGTAGTTAGACAAAACAATTCCAAACCCACATGCTAAAGGCATACTTGGAAGTTCCCTTGATAATGTCAAAAACCAAAATGCAAGGCTTCCCATCTAAATGGATATGGACTAGAAACAACTGAGTGGTGCCGCAGAATTAAAGTTTCCCATGGATTTTTTACCTAAAAATTTACATAACATATTAAAGCACTAATTTCAGGTGTGTGCGTGCACATAACCTGTCCCTCTAATTAAAGACTACAGAACACGTAATCACCGAAAAAAGAACACTGCTCATTTTCGGTCTATTTCATTTTTTCTATTTCATTGTTGGTCTATTTTCAGGCATCAAGTACCTATCTCTAATTTTTACCAGCACTAATTATATTTAGTTCACCCTAAGAACATGACATAGCACATGAGTCAGTTTCTGACAAGGAAAGCACAACAGCATCGCAGCACAGTCTCTACGCACTCCCTCTTAAACTAGACCCTCAGAAATGAATCACGGGCACCGTAACTGCCTGGGAATCCGTGAATTGTGGAACACGCTACACGGAACAGTGCGAAAGGACCAAGCCAGCAGAGAGCATCAGCCTCTGGCACTGACCCGCACGCTCCTGCGGGACCGCGGCTGCCGCTCGGTACCCGACGGCACAGCGGGATGGGGATGGAGTCAAAACCCTGAGGAGGGCAAATCGGGAAAACACAGGCAGTCTTTGACGGAGGAAAGAAGGAGGAGAGCTGATCAGGTTGAGTGAGCTAAAGAAACGCCTCCTGCCCGGAGGCAGGGACCGGGGACCCTCCGCTCAGCTCGCCTTGCCGGCACCTCCGCAGGAGAGCCAGGGCACGGAGCCAGCGACGGCCCCCGCGACCCGGCGGGGCTCGGGGCCAGCTGCCCGGGAGCCCCGGGCCCCCGCCCGCAGACACGGCGAGGGGCAGGAAGGGCCATTCCGGGGAGGGTCCCGCCGGGACGGGCAGCGCCGGTGGG
The DNA here is from genome assembly GCA_013397245.1 of Thryothorus ludovicianus. NCBI lineage: Eukaryota > Metazoa > Chordata > Aves > Passeriformes > Certhiidae > Thryothorus > Thryothorus ludovicianus. The sequence goes on from VZTB01007821.1 coordinate 158,091, forward strand.
CGCCCACCCGGGCACCGCCGGCCGCGCTTACCTGCAGCACCAGCGGCTCGGGGTTGAAGGCTAGGGTGATGAGGAGCTGCATGCGCTCCGAGTCCTTCAGGTTGCGCAGCAGGAAGCTGCCCGAGTCCTTGGTCTCGGCGTAGCGGCGCACCAGGCGGTCGAGCAGGCGCTGCGAGGGGCAGTGCACCAGGTCGGACCAGCCCTCCACGGCGCCGGGGGTGAGCAGCCGCACGTCGCCGTTCAGGCTGGCGAACTCGGTGGCGGGCAGCGCC